>VDFB02193867.1:764120759-764509927 GCA_007258455.2 Sequoia sempervirens | reverse complement strand
AATCTATTAGTTTCAAAAAATTTGAGGGGAGCACGGCCAAAATTCTGCTTTTTGGGAAGTGCCCACTTAGAAAATTAATAAAAAATCAAATATTCATTAAAAAATTATTAGAAAATATCCAGTCCTTACTACATACTGTTATCTAACTTCTGACCGGAGCGATTTTAAAAAATACTACAAAAAAGTCCACCGTGCTCGGGTCACACAAGAGTTGCTATGTTATGTTTTTCTGACGGAAACAACAGCAATTTGTGTGTGTCCCTCTTTTGAACCTCCCCTTTAATTCCTGCTAAACCATTTTCAAAAATAAATTAGTAGTTTAGAAAGTAGACTCGGAGCACCGCGGTCCTTGTTTTTGTTCCATCAAAAAATTTTGAGTGTAGCTATCCTCAATTTCACGTCCAAGGTCAGTATTTCCTGATTTCAGAAAAAAAGTGGCCACTTAAGACCCTTTTTTGGGAACCATCTTGGTGCACTTACCCCTTTCCTTGTTTCTTTTCAGCCTTCTTCTTTCCATCGGACACCAGGTCCTTCCACTCCCTCTCCGGAATCATGGGGGGACGCTCGTATTTTTTGTTCTTCTCTAAATGTGACCTATATTGGTCCCTCACATACTTTAGATAGGTACCAGCTTTCTTAAGGACCTTGGTTCGATTGAATGTTTTATCACTAAACAACACAACTAAACGGTTAATGAGCTCATCTTTTAAATCTTCATTTTGGTCATTCCACCGTGTACATATGGTGGGCCTGAAGAGCTCCAATGTAATATCACTTAGATGTTTATAAAAAACATCATTTCCTACAAAATGATCATGGAGTCAATAGTCTAGAAAGAGCGATCAATAATTAAATTTCAATTGGATTATATAGAATAATAATTAAAACATTTTAAAGTACTTGGGACCTTCTCTATCTTTATGAGAACGAAATCCTCAGTCACTACAAGTGTGACCGGCAATGTTCCCGTACTAGTAATACGGGAAGATCCAGGAAATGCTGCTAAAACATCACCAGTACTAGTGGCCTCTGCATCCCCAGGTACATGTCCTGACGCATGTTCTGGTATGTGTTCGCTGCCAGAGGGTGTGTTAATGGATGCCTGCATGGTATGTGTTTCCAACATTTCAAACGACAACATAGGCACAGATGATGGGGCCAGATAATGTGATGTATGCATAGGAAGATCAGGATGGACACTTGTACCAACCCCTACTCCTCAGGAAGCACTTGCAGTACCCTAATCATGGCCAGGAGCATCATGAGGAGGAAAATAACCCTATAAAAATAACACATATTTTAGTTCATGACATAAAAAAGTACAAAATATAAAACCATGAATGAACTTATGTTATAATTAAAGACCTCATGACAACTTACTTGCAAGTTTTGTAATCTCTCTGTCAATACTTTAACCCTCTCTCTTATCTCATCTGATTGAGGCATTTTGAACATCAACTGAGTCATTTCTTCATTGTATTTTTTCATGAGCTTCTTTATCGTATCGAAAGGGTTTGCTGAATAAGCCATGTCATCATCAAAAAATATTGACTTCATCTCACTATGGATGCTCTCCTCTATTGTTGGTGCCTTTCCCCGACTAGTCAATTGCAACAAGAATATTAAAAAAATTATCGAAATTAACCCAAAAAACTTATGAAAAAAACATAATAATAAAATTTTTTGCTTGTATCTAACTTGTACAATTACAATGAGGTAAACCTGTTGGGTAGAAGCGCCTGAAGATACATCGTGATCTATGCTCTGGGCCAGCGCCTTCTCCGTATGATCAATGTCCCCTTGTGACAAAAATTAAATATAAAAAAACATTACCAAAATGAAACCAATAGACTTATGAAAAAAACATAAGAATAAAATGGTATATTGGAGTCATTAATTGGAGGTTGGGTAAAATGGTACATAGTATGTACCACCCTCATAGTAACTGTGTTTGTAACTAAGTGATTCAAATTGTAATCAATTAGCAACTCTTCCCTCAGAAGTTATTGATTTTATCGCACATACTTAATACATGGTTTCTTTGCTTCTAATATGCAATTGGGTTGCTTATTTGTTGACCCAGGTCGTGTACTGTTTATAAACCCTGCAATATTCCCTGATGCTTTTGGCCTTCCGTCAATGTACATAGCCACTCCTTTATTTTGATCCTTATCTTTTAGTTGTATATAATTTGCTGATAGTGCATACTTATGCATACTTTGTGTATATCAAACTAGTTACATCCAATGTTTGTAACTGTAATAGGGTCCAACATACTTCATCAATTCAGTAACTTTTTCATAATAGATCTTTATGCCTTCCATGCAAAATAGGCCCAAACCATGTAATGACGATGGTGCTATGCGATATATCCTCTCATTGACACAAAAATTGGTGTTTATTGGAGGAAGTTCCTTCGGTACCCATTGTTTCCATAGATGTTTGTACCTCAAGGGCACCTCGACATTGCCTATGCTCTCATCATCATAAGAACATGACCCCCCTTCAACAAGAAAAAATTCCATGCGTTTATGGAATTTTCTTCTAATCTTTTGACCTTTAGTTGATCTCCCTCTTTTAGACATACTACATGTCTCACTTTCCTCTTCTCTTCCTGAATTTCCCTTGCTCGAGGAAGACATATCTGAAAAATACCTATTTGGTGGTACTTGCACTCGTAAGGATGTTGAATGAAGTTCTTTCATGGTGATGTGATCCCAAGGTGACATTATGATTAATCTATCATTTCATCACTAAAATTTCACAAGTTATAAGGTAATCAAGTCTTGATAGATTGCAAGCTATTGTTACTACCATCCAAATGTGTCCATTACAAATAAAATCTACTTAACGTTTTAACTCCCAAACTTTGTAACAAGTGTTAAATGTGACTATGGTCCACTAGTTACACAACCAAGGCCTCAAATGTATTCTGTAATTGTAATCAAAGGACTTTTTCACTTCATTCAAGTAAATAAACTTGAAGGGAAACACCACCAAGTGGTTTATTGGACACCTACATGACTAAAAATAGAAGCAAATTAACATTTAATTTCCATATGTCTAAGTGGTTAACGGGGAGGGAGTGTGTACTAGGCCTGGTTAAGTCATAATAAGTTTACGCTTTGGCAATAAATTTTTTAAGTCATATTAAATCTTCCTATGTCTAATTGCTAGGAGATTTTTGGTATGTTTTAAGGTAGGATGATTGATGAAAGAGCCCAAAGACTAGCCTTTCTCCATGGTATCTAGGTACACATAGCAACGGTCTTCTCTTATATGGTTGGACATGATTTAAAGAACTTAGCTAGAAATTATTCATTTAACCTAAGGTTTTCTCATAATGCCATCATTGGAAAAGTATGATCAAATTCTTCTATTATGAAGAATTGGTCTATGTGCCTCTAGTAATCACTATAAATGTTTGTAAGGATAAAATGATTAATTGCATCAAGTAGGAGAGAATCAACTTTGAGTTCTTCAAAGATTATATTCCTCTATTCATAATTTTTAAGGGTTGTGTGTGGAGGAGGTTATCACTACCAAGAAGGGAGGAGACCTTTCCTTGTATTCTTTTATAATTTTTATTATTCTTATTTATTTTACACCTACATTTACAAATACACATACATATGCATTTACTGTTTTCATTTATTTCTCATGTAGTTTAATAGTTTGATCTGATGGAGCCTCAAATTTAAGTCCTTGGTTTCCTTTTGTGATATCAAAATATTTAACCTATTCTAAGCAATTAAAATGCAATGAAAAACATAATAAAACACCTCAAGATTAGCCTAAGAAATTTGTAAGTGCAAAGAGGAAAGTGTAAAATGATGACAAATGGATATACCTTCCTTGTTGTAGCTAAAACTCCTTAGTTGGCCCTTGATTTGGATTGATTTGTATGCTCCTTGATGGCTCTTGATATGGCTAAATTCAAGTCTTGACTATATGCTTGAATGTAGATGCAAATGGATGAAAGTTGATGGCTAGATGAGTGCACAAAATGGCTAAGTCCCTAAATGCCTTAGAGGAAGGGGTATTTATAGAGAAACTTGAATTCTCTAAAGAATTCAATGGTTGAGACTTATCCAACAAGGCCAAGATGAAGGGCTAAGGTGAGTTGAGGAGTCACAAGACCTCACATCTTGACATGTGGATTGTGAGATGGATAAGGGTGAGATGATGTTAGGTGATGTGGAAGAGAGGTACATGATGTGGAGGAAGGACAAGTACCTTCTAAGTACTTTGATGTGACCTTTCAATGATCACATGGGGAGAGGGAAAGGTTTGGGAGAATAAAAGTGAATTAAAAATTCACAATGATTGGAAGAATTTAGTGGATAAGACAAGGTTCCCAAAAGGTGGGAATTTGTCACATGTGACTTGATGTGACAAGTCAAAGGTTCTAGAAGATGCATGGGAAAAGGGGATTCTAGGAGGAATAAAAGTGAATTAAAAATTCACATGGGGAAGAGAGGAGCCTAGGGTGAATAAAAGGAATTAAAAATTCCTTGGGGATGGGGAGAGTTGACCAAGGTACTAATTAGGTTTGACTAATCAGTAATTAGAGGATAATTAGGGGTTAATGAGGATGAGAAGCCAACTTGCAAAAGTTGGAGGATGTGACACATCCTAATCAAGGATTAGGCATGTGCACATCCTTAATGAAGAGATTAGGAGATGGATTAGGATTAGATGAAAATGACATGTGAAGAATTAAATAAATGTAATATTTATTTAATTCATTTGATGAAAAGAGGATTAAAGTAAGGTATTTAATTAGTAATTAAATACCTTAGGGATTTGACAAAATTAAGGATATTAATTAAATAATAGTAATATTACTTAATTAACTCGGATAAGAGGATGCTTAGATGAAAAGTGATAAATTTGGATAAATTAAGTGTCCAAATTTGGATGTCTACATTTTTCCCCTCTTTGAGATGGTGTTACGAAGTAGCATCATTTCAAAGAATATTAAAATATAGAACCTAGAAGGAGATGGTTAGATTGAGAAGGATGCCCCAGTCATTCAAAGGAGTGATTGGTAAGAAAGATGATGGGGGTGAAGATGAAGAGTAGGGATTGAGGATGCCCCCTCGAGAGGATATGCAGGTTTAAGAGAACACAGATGTGCTCTCGAAATGGATGAGATGGTGAAATGGGAGATGAGGAAGAGGATGCAAAGGGATGGATATGAAAGGATGAAAAGGCGATAGGAGCTTGGGAAGCACAAATGGATGCAGAGACAAAGATGATGTTGTCCCAGTCAAGGTACAAGTCAAAAGGGGTTGAGGATGGATGGAGTGTTGTTAATGAGGGAATGAGAGATCCCGAAACAACATGAGGATAGGGAAGGATACATCCCAATGAGTGGTATTGATGAGGGAAGGATAAATCCCAAAACACCACTAAAGGATAGGGAAGAGTACCTCCCAATGATGATGATGAAAGTGTTGTTGACGAGGAAAGGATACATCCCAAAACAACACCGAAGGGATACAGAAGAATACATCTAGATAATGATGATGATGAGGATGATTGGATCAAGGCTTGTAACAAAACTGGGGACAAAACCAAGGAAGAGATTAGATGATTCAGGCTAAATGGAATGGATGGGGATTGGATAGAGATGTGAGATAAGGATGAAGGATGAATGGATGAGGGGATTTTGATAGATGAGAGGATGGGGGATACATGAAAAATGATAGAATGGAAAATGAAATGCAATCCTAATGCAATTTTCCATCTTTGGAGCACTGATTTTTGCTATAGCATAAGACACCAAGTGCCAGGGTATGTGGAACCAAGGCGTAATAGTGTCTAATGCATGAAATAAACACAAAAGACAAGAAGGCTATCCCAACACCCCAAAGTCACAAAGACTTTGGTTGGGCTAGGTATTGAGATAACCACAAGCACAAAAGGATTCCCTAGCATAACACAAGACCTCGGGGATCTTGGTGGGTACTACGTGGGACAACCAAGAAGACACAAACAAACAAAAGATCAAGATATGCCCCTATGTGGACCAATCAAAACACACCATAATATGATGGATCATGGCGGCCTTGAAAAGTGATGATAGGGAGCTCAAATGATAAACAAAAGCCAAAAGCATCAAAAGATCACAATCAATTTCCAATGTCCTTTGTCATAGGATCAAGGGGATAGATGGGATTGATGAGGTCTGTTAGGAAGGATGCATCCTATTGAGACCGATGATGGATACTAAGCTAAAAGATCGATATGACATAGGATATTCAAAACTAATTGGAGTTGTTGATACAAGTGGATCTTGTTTGTTAAGAACCAGCTAGATAAGGGCATAGCTTGATGACACGAAACAAGGGAGACAAGACATGAGACTGACACACCCTAAAGACCTAGGGGCTTGGGGGCCGATCAAAGATTAGCCTTGCCTATGTAAAAGCACAGAGCCCTCATAGTTCGATAAAAGGCTGATGACTAACCAAGATGGAGACCTTGATGGATGGTAAAGATAGGATGGACAAAAGGAGAAAAGTGGACAATGGCGATCAATGAGAGATGATAGATGATAGATGATAGAGGAGCCCCAGGGGCGGATCAAGTGATCGACCTTGCCTACGTGAAAGCGTAGGGGCAACGTAGTTTGACCAACGACCAATGACAAAGGATGGATAAAGGATTATAAGATGATAAGATGATAGGATAAGTGGATAAAAAGATGGGACTGATACTACAAGATAGGATAGACTTGATGGATTGGATCGAAGGATGGGGAGTACACAAAGCTCAGGGATGGGATAGTTATCCAAATCATCAAAAGATGAAGTGGGAGGATGATATGATGGAGAGATGAAAAGTGACAGGGGATTGGAAAGATGTGCAAGAGAAGTAGGAGTGAGGATGATTAGATAAATGGCATCAGGTTGCATGGAGGGAGGCCTATAGCTAGATACGAATGACAAGGGATTGTGAGATGGGATGAGATGGGATGAGGATAAAGATGGAAGAATGGATAGAGATATAGGGATGGGGGATGGGAGGGATTTGTTTTTGGATGGATAGGAAGATAAGGATGGGCAGACGAAAGGTATGCTAGGATAGATGGATAGGAAGATAAGGATGGGGAGATGGAAGGGATATCGTGATAGATGGAGAGGGAGATGAAGGGATGTTATGATAGATGATGTCTCCAAGGACTATGTTACAAAGGAAGATAAATGCCCCCACTCTAGATATGTCATGTATGATGATGCACGAGGGATGGAAGATGAGTGGATGGGAAGATAAAGGAGATAATTGGAGGAGGATAGGATGGGTGACATGGAGGAAGGGAATGTATACCAAGAGGTGTCCAAAGCATGCATAGATAGGTGCCTCTGTTTTGATCAAGATCAGAAGAAGGATGGAGGGATGGGAGATAAATGGGATATGATGGTAGGATGTAGAAGATAGGTGGGATGGAGGGGATTTATGAAGATGACAGATACCAGGAAGACAAGTGCATAGCTAGAAGCATAGCAGATGGAGGGAATGCATATTAGGAAGTTGCCCCCAAGTGCAGATGAGGATTTACGCATGATGCGTGTTTGCCAGGTTTTCATCATGGTACTTATTCAAGGCGCTTGTTTGCCAAGTTTTCACCATTGGATGAATTATTTCTCTTTACTATTTATTTTTTTGACGTTTTTTCTAATTTTTTTGATATTTTTTGATATTTTTTGGATTTTATTTTTTTGTTTTTCTTGACTTTTTAAGATTTGTAGATAGCAAGGGGATGAAAATGGATAAGGATAGGGATGTTGATAAGGGGATTTATAAGATATGCGATAAGGATATGGATGAAGGACTCAAGCATCAAGTTCCATACAAGGTATTAAGAGCCCATGTTTGAAGTGACTGTTGGATGTTAGTACAACCTTATTAGGATAAATGGATTATGTAAGAGGATGAATTAGAGGGATTTGAGAGGGGAGATACATGGGATAATGGATGGGATGCTGCAAAGGGTATGGATGGAATGATGGGGTGGATATGTGATGGGGAGATGTGTTCAGGACCAACATTGGCACATGTGGTGGTGGATGTGAAAAGATAAGAGGATTAATGGATGGAGAATGTGTAGATAATGGAGGAGATGGGGTGGTGAACTTTGGAACATAAGGACCCAAAACAGACTTAGGAGATGAAAGGGGTGTATGACTAGCTTTTGGATTAGCAACTTTGGATGTTCTTATAGATTTTTCATTTGATTGCATTGCATATTTTTTCTTTGGGATCCACATGGTTTTGATCTTTGCTTTGGTGGGCCTTTGTGGCCTACAGATTTGATTTAGATTTAGATTTTTCTTCTCTTCACCATGTCTTTTGGAGGGGACATGAGGAGCCTTAGATTCATGTGGATTTTTGGATTTATGCATTTTTTCTTTAACAACCAAAGTGCTTTTAGTAGCAATAGGATGGGTGTGAGGAGATGGATGATGTGGAGTGATGGAGGTAGGAGTATGGGGATTATGTGTAGATGGAGGATGTTTAGGTATGTGCCTTTGTTGATCCTGATTATAGGATATGTGAGAGGGATGTTTATGATGGATGAGATGGATAGGTGTTGGATGGATGAAAGGATGAGAGAGGAGGTGATCTTGGGATATATGGACCGAAAGCAGTCATAGTGGGTGGAGGGACATAAGAACCCAAGATGGATGGAGTAGATGAAGGGTGGGAGATGGTGGATGGAGGGATGTAAGGACCCAAAATGGATGGAGTAGATGAAGGAGGAATATGGATGGTTGTTTTGAGGTGATACGATAGAGGAGGAGGGATGGCAGCATATGGTCTAGTGGAGCGATGGGAAGAGCTGACATTTCTTTTGGAAAAGGATCGTTGGGGACGTCTAGAGGTTGTACCAACATCTTTAGATTGTGAGTCATGGGAAGTAAGTCCAAGACCTTGCATACAGATTTGTTCTTTGACTTGGATGGGCTCCAAAATACCTTGCTCATGAAGGCCTAGACCTTTTCCTTGATAGTTCATTTTCTTGAGCATGTGATCCATGATAGGATTTGTGTTATGCTGAAAACATGATGCGAGTCCATTATTAGGTGGAGGATGATGGGTGGTATATGCACTATGTTTTTCTTCTATGAGGAGGCCACCATGGAAGAATGTGAGGGTACCAAGGGGATATGCAAGTGGTGTGGGGAGAGAAGTTTTAGGCGATGATGGGGGATTATGAGAGGGAGATGATGGGATAGCAGCATTTGGATGGGTGGTATCAGGAGAGGGATCAAGGGATATGATAGGATTTGGATTTGTGATAGTGGGCTCATGCAATGGAGATGGAGATGGAGCAGTGGAAGCTTGAATGAAAAGGGGATCATGGGATGGAATGGATGGGGGACTGTGATCTTGAGGTGGACTAGATGGGATGGTAGGATCTTGATCTGGAGAAGGGGATATGTTGGCATGCTTTGGATTAGACTCTTGGCATAACTCATCTTGTGTGGATGGCAAGATGACAGAGTGGTGGAGAGACTTTTCAAGTTGGGGAGATGGAAGGATGGAGGATTCGATGCAGTCATTGGAATGGATTTTAGTGGATTGGATTTGGGTGTCGTTGATGGGCTTGACGACTCTTGGAGTAGGAGGTGGGTGTTCAATGGATTTGGTAGATGTGATGGTAGGAGATGGGGGCTCAGTGGATTCAGAGGATGTGATGGTTTCATCACTGATAGATGTTGGGTGGAGAAGGGTCTCGTCACTAATGACCGTGGATGATGGGTTGGGATGGCATGATTCCATAACTTCAAGGTGTGGAGTGGGAGATGTATTCTTTGTTATAAGTCCTTGGAGAACTTATGGAGTGAAGAACTTGAATGCTCTAGGATGAGATGGCGTGGTAGGAGTGAATGAAGGATTATGGATTGGTGGACTAGGATTAGATGGGGAAATGGGATTGGATGCAAGACTTGGAATAGATGGGGGAATGGTATTGGATGCAAGACTTGGAATAGATGGGGGGATAGGATTGGATGCAAGACTTGGAATAGATCGGGGATTAAGATTAGATGAAGGGTTAAGAAATGGTGAATTAGGACATGAGGATGTGGGTGGTGGATTGTAGTATGACTATGGGGATGGGGGATTAGGATGGGAAGATTGAGGTGGAAGATGGAGATATTGAACTACAGATGTTGGATTAGGAGAAGTTGATGTGGATGTTGGATTAGGATACGAAGGTACGAATGTAGGATTAGAGTGAGCAGATTGGCATGGAAGATTAGGGTAGTGGGTATATGCAGATGAAGGATTGAGATAAGATGATGTGGATGGGGGATTAGGATAGGGGTATTGTGATGGCAGACTAGGATAGGAGGATGATGTAGATGAAGGATATGATGGATATCCCTTGCCAAAGGTAGCATAAGCAACATGATTAGGCATGGATGAAGACATAACGGGATAACTCAAAAGGGTGATTAGATTTTGGAAAGTGGGTGGAGAAAGCTTACTAGCAATGATAGTGTCAAGGGAATCTATGTCATATTCCTCTTGATCGACAAGACTTTCATTATCATTGTCAATGTAATTAGGGTTTCCCTTGACCACTATTGATGGAGGATAAGGATTCATGATGGTGAAAGGATAAAGAGGATGGATGAAAGATTTTGGATGGGATCAGACTAAAGCTCAAATTGGGATTTTGGTCAAGCTGAGATTAGGATTGGACTAAAGCTCATATTAGGATGATTGGATGATGTGATGGGATTGATTATGATGATCAGATTTGATTATCAAAGGATGATTGTGACACCGAATCTACTTTGAGATGGAAGTAGATTGATTGGGTCGAAGGTGATTGGATAGGAATGCGATTGGATTGGATTGGATAAGATCGATTAATGATTGATAAGATAGACTGAGGGATCAGATAGGATGACGAAAGGGACTGTAAACCTTGTTCAGAGATTACGCTAGGTGACATAGGATACTGATTGATTGGATTAAAGGATGAGTGAATGATTGCAGCACCAAATCCACTTTGAGATTGAAAATGGATTGATTGGGCCGATGATGATGATTGACTTAGGACAGATAACAATCCTAAGTGGATGTTGATGATGATGATCAGATCAGACACTTAGGTCAATTTGGATAATAACCTAAGATGAAGTTTAGGGGATCTAGATGATGATTTGATTGGAGGAATGGATGATAAAAATGGATGAATGAATACTCAAAATGAGTAAACGATTGATTGGAAAGGATAAAAAACTCTTAGAATGAGGAGATGGATATTTGGAATGGATGAAATATTACTCGAAACGAGTGAGAGGAGGATTTGAAAGGGATGATAGACTACTTAGTCAAATGAATGTTGGAATGGTTAAGTGAAGGTTTGGAATGGTAAAAATGGGGGTTTAAAATGATCAAATGGAGGTTTTTGGAGGCTTAGAATGACAAAACGGAGGCTTGGGATGATGAGATAATGGTTGGGAATGATTAAATGATGGTCTAGAGGCTAAATGGATCCAAACGGGGTGATTTTGGGTGTTCAGGAGGGAAAATTCGCCCCTCTATAGTAAATCAGGGGCGTAATCGCCCCACTGCAAAAAATTAGGGGCGTAATCGCCTCACTACGGAAAATTAGGGACGTAATTGCCTCACTGTAGAAAATCAGGGGCGTAATCGCCTCACTGTAGAAAATTAGGGGCATAATCGCCTCACTACAGAAAATTAGGGGCGTAATCGCCTCACTACAGAAAATTAGGGGTGTAATCGCCCCACTGCAGAAAATCAGGGGCGTAATCACCCCATTGCGAAAAATCCAGGACTTGGTTTGATGAAAATGACTATGGAAAGGACTTTAAAATGACAATGATAAGGCCAATTTGTCAAAAATTTCATTGGTTTCTCACAAGAAAAAACTCTTTTGAAGCAAACACAATCCTATGATTAGTGTTAAGGGTATGGCCAAAGAGGTCTTAATCTAGGATGCACAAGGTGTCTAGGGAGTCTTCGATATACTCTCGGTACGTGAGGCACAACCATGAACACTAGCCCATCACAAGCATGAGTCAGGAACCCCAACGAGATATTGAAGGGCTCAAACCAACTCTTCACGTCTATCTAGGTATCACCCTAGCTTTGACGCTCCACCAATTACGATGTGATTGGATTGGGGTATAGCTTTCGCTCTCCCCCCTTTATATACCCTGCCAATACATGTGGTTGGAATCATCCATTGGGGTGATGAAATCCCCAAGCAGGTCCCACTAGAAAGAAAACACTAATTGTTTCCAACTACTCCCCAGGCTCACACGAAGTGCAAGGGGAAAATGAAAACAAGCTAATGCTCCCTTTGGGTAACAAAAAAGATAGAAACAACAAGCAATGAATATTACTCCCCATAATTAAACTATGTTCTTAGATAAAGCCAAACCGCAAGGATATTTTAAAAAGTTTGAGAAAACAAATAGCCCTGCAAGCAAATGTTAGATGTTTTATCCTGCTTTCATCATCAACTTCACAAAAATATGCTACAAAAAAGTTAGCAAAAAATACCAATATCCTTGCAAGAACAATGTTAGGGGGTTAATACTTAAAAATAGCAAAAAAATGAAGCCAAAATGACAGTTTTACCTTTCAAAATGTGTTGCTTCGCTATGACAAGGGAGCGTAGTCGCCCTTCTGTAGTAAATCAGGGGCGCAGTCACCTCACTACGGAAAATCAGGGGTGTAGTCGCCCCATTTCAGAAAATTAGGGGCATAATTGCCCCATTGCGGAAAATCAGGGGCGTAATCGCCCCACCAGGGGTGTAATCACCCCACTACGGAAAATCAGGGGTGTAATCGCCCCACTACAGAAAATTAGGGGTGCAGTTGCCCCACTGCGGAAAAGTGTTAGCACAAAAATTTCAACCCAGGGGGTGTAGTCGCATTTCTGCAAGAAAAGTGTTAGCCAAAAATTTTGGTCAAGGAGGGGGTGTAGTTTCCCTTCTACAGAAAAAGTGTTAGCCAAAAATTTCGGTCAAGGAGGGGGCCTAGTCGCCCTTCTGTAGAAAAAGTGTTAGCCAAAAATTTTGATCAAGGAGGGGGCGTAGTCGCCCTTCTGCAGAAAAAGTGTTAGCCAAAAATTTTGGTCAAGGAGGGGGCGTAGTCGCCCTTCTGCAGAAAATCAGGGGCGTAGTTGCCCCATTGCGGAAAATTAGGGGCGTAATCGCCCCATTGCAGAAAATTAGGGGCATAATCACCCCACTAGGGGCGTAATCACCCCATTGTGGAAAATCAGGGGCGTAATCGCCCCACCAGGGGCGTAATCACCCCACCATAGAAAATCAGGGGCGTAATCACCCCATTGCAGAAAATCAGGGCGCAGTCACCCCACTGCGGAAAACCAGGGGTGTAGTCGCCCTTCCACGACGTATTCCTACAAAAAAATTAACAACAACAAACGTGAAATATAGGAACCCACTTGTGGTCCCATTGGGTGTGCTAGAAATGTGATATCAAAATATTTAACCTATTGTAAGCAATTAAAATGCAATGAAAAACATAATAAAACAACTCAAGATTAGCCTAAGAAATTTGTAAGTGCAAAGAGGAAAGTGTAAAATGATGACAAATGGATATACCTTCCTTCTTGCAGCTGAAAATCCTTGGTTGGCCCTTGATTTGGATTGATTTGTATGCTCCTTGATGGCTCTTGATATGGCTAAATGCAAGTCTTGACTATATGCTTGAATGTAGATGCAAATGGATGAAAGTTGATGGCTAGATGAGTGCACAAAATGGTAGCATTTAGTTGCAAAATGGCTAAGTCCCTAAATGCCTTAGAGGAAGGGGTATTTATAGAGAAACTTGAATTCTCTAAAGAATTCAATGGTTTGGATTTATCCAACAAGGCCAAGATGAAGGTCTAAGGTGAGTTGAGGACTCACAAGCCCTCACATCTTGACATGTGGATTGTGAGATGGCTAAGGGTGAGATGATGTGTAGGTGATATGGAATAGAGGTACATGATGTGGAGGAAGGACAAGTACCTTCCAAGTACTTTGATGTGACCTTTCAATGATCACATGGGGAGAGGGAAAGGTTTGGGAGAATAAAAGTGAATTAAAAATTCACAATGATTGGAAGAATCTAGTGGATAAGACAAGGTTCCCAAAAGGTGGGAATTTGTCACATGTGACTTGATGTGACAAGTCAAAGGTTCTAGAAGATGCATGGAAAAAGAGGATTCTAGGAGGAATAAAAATGAATTAAAATTTCACATGGGGAAGAGAGGAGCCTAGGGTGAATAAAAATGAATTAAAAATTCCTTGGGGGATGGGGAGAGTTGACCAAGGTACTAATTAGGTTTGACTAATCAGTAATTAGAGGATAATTAGGGGTTAATGAGGATTAGAAGCCAACTTGCAAAAGTTGGAGGATGTGACACATCCTAATCAAGGATTAGGCATGTGCACATCCTTAATGAAGAGATTAGGAGATGGATTAGGATTAGATGAGAATGACATGTGAGGAATTAAATAAATATAATATTTATTTAATTCATTTGATGAAAAGAGGATTAAGGTATGGTATTTAATTATTAATTAAATACCTTAGGGATTTGACAGAATTAAGGATATTAATTAAATAATATAATATTACTTAATTAACTCGGATAAGAGGATGCTTAGATGAAAAGTGATAAATTTGGATAAATTAAGTGTCCAAATTTGGATGTCTACACCTTTTGTTACTAGTTTGTTTTGATTATTCAGAAGGTACTTGGGGTTGGAATTTTGCTTTGCTTCCATGAAACCTTGGTGTTCTATCTTTGGGTTGGGTCTTTCTTGTCATTACCTTTAGAGGAGGGGTTCTAAAAACAACTTATGTCCCATTGAATCGTCTAGGCCAGGCCCTTTTTTAATTAAAATGCTAAATATTTTGCATGCCCCTTTTATTTATTAAAGTCTGGGTCGGTCCATGCCTCGTGCTTTTAAAACAACATTGAGTCATCGACTGTCGTTGCTCTAGGCGGTGTCCCTTTCCCCTTATTTTTTTCTAAGTTTTTTTAATGTTTTGCAGGGGTTATTTTGATGACTATCGATTTCCCTACAGTTGATTTTGACCATTCCCTGCGATCTCGTAATGACACCACTACTGGCTGTTTGGTGATCGTGATATCGCGGGTGGGCGCCACGTGTCCCAGTTTGTTGATAATGAAAAGAGTAAAAAAAAGTGTTTAATACGTGTATCAAACTTTAGTACATTATGGAGCGGGTTACTAAACCACATGTGAGATGCACGTGCTCATGATCAATGGAGATGTTTTAACATTGGTGAAAAAAACTGCTTGACAGATAGGTATTGATGCTGCTCCCTGATATGTATGATCGTGAACATTGATGAAGGGAATCAACGGTTGCCTGCTATCGCATGATCCTAAACTGAAGGGAGTTTAATGATCGTGATATCGTGAGCAGGCGCTACGTGTATTCTTTTGGCACTGCGTATTATGGTGGGTCCTTGATAATGACGTGGAGATGTTGTTAGCTTCTTTGAAGGTGACCATTCGATAATCTGACATAAATAAGAGATCGACGACAAATATTTAAATTTGCATCAAATACAATTGAAGCCGTTGGCGCGGCATGCAAGTAAGCTTTAATGGTGAACGAGACATCTTTTGGAAATTTCTCATAAATTCTAAGTATTTAATTTCAGGCTATCTTCACCACAAGGGCATTCAAGTGTTTTTGAAGCGGTCCAGAGCCAAAGATAGAGTTTTTTCAAAGCAATTACAGCAGGGTGTGAAATCCCATGAGTTACTTTCTTTATCACTGTTTCTGTTTGAATGTGATTCTTGTGGAAGGTTGTTTTGTGTTGGTTAGCGGTTTTCTGGATTAAGGTTCTAGGGTTACTGGTTCTTTTGAATTGTGGGAAATTGCAAAATTCTACTATAATTTCATTTTGGGTAGCCCTAGTTTGTTCACAAATTTGATGTTAGGAGAAGCCTTGGTTGTTTGAAATGGCGCCACTAAAGTAGCATTCTGGCCTTATTGATTATTTGCAAAGGAATCTATATGATGATTTCCTTGACCAATTCCCTTTGTCAACAAATGACAAGAAGAGGGGTTTGATCTTATTAAATGGGACAGCCTTAGGTGAGGGATTAAGATATAAAACCTATAATATTGCGGATGCTAGGGTACAAATGATGGGCTTAAAAATGTTTAGGAGATGGTATGGGCAGCGAAATATGTCTCATCCTTTTTCAAATGGTTGGAGATATGATATGGGAAAACTTGTGGTGCCGAATGTATTTCTTGATGTTGACCTACTCAGGGAAGTGGCTACACGATATGATCCCGTCACAAGGATTATCAATGATAATGATGGTGGGGTTTTACTAAAAATAAATGTAGATGAGATTCGACAGGTTTTTGATTTAAGTGAATACAGCTCATTCTTGGTCCCGATAGACCTTGATGAAATGATGCAGGAATATGCTAGGGTACAATCTCTTTTTAGATTAAAGTTGCTTCCTCCTCATCTAGCAAGGGCAGGCAGTTCAACGATTCACATCAACCCAACTGACCAGGAACCTTTCAGGTTGAGTTGTTTTGCTAATCATTTCTTGGCAAATTTTTATTCACTTTGCCAAATTTTAGGTTTCGGCCCTAATACGGTGATGCCCATTGCTTATATGTTTATGGGGGCTCAAATTCAGCATCCTAACTTTTTTGTAGTGTACGATTATGCTTCTTTCATTACTGAAAGGATACATGAGGGTTTGCTAAACTTGTATGTGGGGGACACTGGTACTTCTTTCTTTTGGTACTCATTCTTAATGCATATTTTCTTGTACAAGAATTTTGATTTCTTCTCAGAGAAAATGGAGTTGAGCAAGAGATGAATGGAGAAAAATTACTAGTGCAGGCTTGGAGTGCAAACTTGTCTTACAACAAGGGAGATGCCAGTTTTGTGCAGTTTGATAACTGCTTTGCTTCCAGGCTCAGAGCTAGACTAATGGTGAATGTGCCAAGGATTTCTGAGAATTTTCATGACTTCCTCTGACCCAAAGTGAGGAAGCCTGATTTGAAGGTGTGTCATAACTGGGGTGACATCATTCTATACCCTGTAAGCACTGTCCTAAGGGTTTATGATTTCCAAGGAGCTCCTTATATTCTCCCATATAATGTACCATCAAGAATGGGATTTGCAGAGGTCATGTGGCAACTAGGTTGCATTCATGAAGATAATTTGATAGGAAAAGGAAAAGGGACTTTGTTCCCTGATTATACTATTGTTTCATACTTTGTTTTTTCCAAGGGAGGATGGGTTCACTTTGACAGATATTTTGATGACTACCATTTGAAGAGTGGATCTAGGAGGCAGCATAACCCTGAGGGATTCTTTTCCCTATTTAGGCAAAGAATTAAGGGTGGCAATTTTTCTCATGTTTTCAATTTTCCTGAGGATTTGATTAGAAATGAGTTCGATTTGAGCCATCAAGAATTAAATAAAGAGAAGTGGATTGCTTATGAGAAAATGCTAGCCATGGTGCATACACTAGATCCAAAATATGATTCACTAATGGAGTTCACTCCATTTCATAAAAGAATTGATTTCTTGATGAATAATTTCAAAGAAATCATGAGCACCCTGAGAACCAAGAAAATAAACTTGGAACTGGACTAGGGAATTCAAGGATTAGAGGTAAGGCCTGAAGAAACGAGGCTGACCTATCAACCACCAGTGGATAGGCCTCTATATAGGAGGAAGAGAGATGATAGCAGTGATGAAGAAGGAGGAGATAAAAAGGGAAACAAATAATGAAAACATCATCACAACCGGGTCATGGGATTAGGAAACCTAGGGGGATAAAGATTATGGATCTAGATTCACCACCTAGAAATGACCCTATAAAGCTGCCATCAGAGCCAAGCCTTAAGAGGTGAAGAGTTAAGGAGTCACAAGAGGCTCTGGTGGATGAAATAATCGTAACTAATCAGGACATGCAGGTTGGTATCCCCTCCCCTCCTAGATCAGCACAATTGGTGCTAACTGATATGGATATAAAGGGGTAGTGTGTACAGGATGCCAGGATGTTGGCTTGCAAGGCGTTCTTGGATGATGATGCCTTCGTGAAAACTATTGTGTTCTTGCAGTTGATCTGGAGGATGAAACTTAAAGAATATTAGGATAAATGCAAGACCAGGAGGAAATCAAGACCTGATAGGTCTGACTAGGAGAATGATGATGAAGTCAAAGCTGAATTAATGGAGTAATTCAAAAGCATCACTCCTGATGAAGGAAGGAAAATTATATCTCAGGCTAGTGTCTTACTCCCTGAATGGGACATAACTGATGCTGTAGCATTCAATGCTATTATGCAGTCTAAGCATCCTATGCAAAATAGTGAAGAAGAAGTCAAGACAACTCTACAAGACTCTGCTTTTAGTGAGGAATATGAAACTTTAGCCATATGGGCGCTGGTACCTCAAGGTAGAAAATCAAATGTGGCTGATATTAGCCCAAGTCTAAGGGGCAAGCTCATTATCAAGAGAGCTTTTGAAACCTCAACAATAGAAGCCACAAGCCTGACACTGAATGTGGCCAAATTGGCCCAGAAGACAGCTGAAAGAGATGAAGCTGAAAAGAAAAGCCTGATGGAAAAGTACAATGCAATAATTGGGGAGTATAGTAGAATGCAAAAGAAAAATGTTGAGCTGTAGTCTGAAGTAGATAGATTGAGATACAGGTAGGTGGGAGAATCCTCCAGTGCCTCTACTATCAGAGCATTACCTACTACTTCAAGGTCATTTCTCCCTATTATCCCAATCATTTCTACTCCTAGATCCCCAATTCAGACACTTGCTAATAGCCCTGCACCAGGGCCAGTCGAAGAGGAAGATGAGTATTCTGCAGATCCTACCAAAAAGCAGATGATGAATAAAATCATAGAATTACAGGCTGCGCTAAGGGTGAGTGAGGATGGTGCTATGGCTAAACTCAATGAGGTGGTTGACACTATTTTGAGGCATTTAAATGAGAAGGTTGATTCTAGATTGCCAGCTATACATTCTTTATATTCTTTATTCTTGGGTGGAATACAAAACATTAAGAGAGATCGAGAAGTGGTTCTACCTCTGGTTGAGAAGTGGATCCCTTGGGCCATTGATTTAGATGTTATGTTTAAGGCTTCCAAATTTGATGTAAATAATAGGCCCCAGTCATTAAAGCCTACTCAAATCTTTGTGAAATCATTGAAGGGATTCCAGGCCTTGCCTGATGATTTGAGTAGGAAAATTAGAGAACTAGTAAAGAGTTTTGATGATTGGAATGACACTTTTCTGCTAGATGTAATAGATGCACAATGAAATATTAAGACACTGCAGTAGTGGCAAGATAGGGCAGAAGAGGTTATTAATGCGCAAATCAAATTGATTTGTGATGACTCAGACCATGACTTGTTGGTAAGCAACATGGATAAAATAATTAATACCAACATGTTCTTAGAGTCATTTGAGAGGGAGGCCAACCAGGTTGCGGTGAAATTCACACCTTACAATACCAAGGTGAGGGAGGTGGTGAATTTTAATTGGCCAACGGATGAGGAATATCAGAATTGGGTGGACAAGTACTTAACCGAAGAGGAGTGAAATGGTGTCTATTATTGGCAACTGACAGCTCAACAATTGTATTATAACTGATTATGGTTTTGTTTCCATGGTGGCTTTGGGCACAGGTTCTAAGGTGTAACAAATACTGCAGCTATTGTGTAATGAGTAGAAATCAACGAAAAGATGCTCTGAGACTTGGTGGTTTTGATCATAGTTTTGAATTGGCACATAGCAGTCCAATTGATCGGTGATGTGTAATTTCTGGCCCGATGCTTGTTGCTCCTTCGTTTTCTATAAGAAGGATTTCATGGCCAGAAATAAGGGTTGGAAAGTTAGATATTTTGAAGGTCAAGTCTAGGTATAGTTGCAGAGCAGATTGTAAGAACCTTTTTTAATGTTATTCAATTTAGGTTTGGGGTTATTCTATAATGGGTTTTAAAGTTATGGAGATTTGATCTTTCATAAGCAACACTAGCATTTGAGCTATGATGTTATATCTCAAGCTCATGTCTCTCCTCTGTACAAACATATCATAATTTTGAATAGAATAATCAAGGATTATGACGTTCATCTCATTGCTCTGATGTGTGTGTTTTCTATTTTGGCTTTAATTCAAAGAATTAATTAAAGTGCTTGGATGGAATCATGGATGGGTATGTTTGTAGAGGGATTTAGTAAGAAGTATTGGGCTGGGACAGGAATTGACACTATTGTAATGCAATATTGCCAAGGATCATGCGTGCTAAGTATTTATGGATATGTTGTATCTATAACACTACAAAACCATA
This sequence comes from Sequoia sempervirens, assembly GCA_007258455.2. Lineage (NCBI taxonomy): Eukaryota > Viridiplantae > Streptophyta > Pinopsida > Cupressales > Cupressaceae > Sequoia > Sequoia sempervirens. The sequence goes on along the minus strand of VDFB02193867.1, from coordinate 764,489,532 downwards.
TGCTCTTTGCATTTACACTTGCATTTAGAAATACACATTTATATACATAGATATAGATTTCTTTAATGATATGTTGCATTTATTGTTCTAGGAGAGCATCCAAGAATTGCATTTACATTTACATTTAAAATATACACACACATATATATATATGTGTGTGTGTGTGTATATCATTTATATTCAGTGTTTAGAAACAACCCATTAGGTCTGCACATGGATAAAAATTAATAAAATCAGATCTCCCATACATGTTTTGTTGAAACCTATGCCCTATTCATGCATCCTACAATTACAACAGTATCCACGGGGCCTCTTACACAAGCTACAGTAATCACAAAAAGTGTAAGAGCCACTTTATATCATGTTTGGACTACAAAACCCTTAAAAATAGGGTAACTCAGATTATGATTTGTTGGTGAGCTGTATGGACAAAATCATTAGCACCAAATCATTATTGGAGTCTTTTGAAAGAGAAGTGAATCAGGTGGTAGTTAAGTACAAACCTTATAGTGTCAAGGCGAATGAGGTGATCAATTTTGATTGGCCAACTGATGAAGAGTACAAGGCGGTCCAATTGGCTGGTGACATGTGTGCTTTCTGGCCCGATGCTTGTTTGCTCCTCATTTTTCTTTAAGAAGGATTTCAAGGCCAGAAGTATGGGTTAGCAAGTTAGATATTTTTGGTCGAGTCTAGATGAAGTTGCAGAGCAAATTGTAAAGTCTGATGGTTTTAGGGAAAATGCTGTAGACACCTAAAAATGGTCTAGAGAATTTAATTAATTGAATACGACTTATTTGATTAATTAATCTTAAATTCTTCTACTTAGTAAATAAATAGAAATATTTATTTATATTAAGTTCATTTATTAAATTCTTCTATTCCTTATTAAATAAACAAAATTAAAAACTTTGTTTTATTTAATTATTATCACTTTCATTATATCATTTCTCTCGTAATTAAATAAACAAAATTAAAAACTTTGTTTTATTTAATTATTATCATTATTACTTCTTTTATATTTCTATCATAGATTAAATACACAATTTAAATAATTTGTGTTATTTAAGTCACATTTCGTCTTAATTAAATAAAGATCTCTAAAATCTTTTATTTAATTATCATTCACCTTTTAATTTAATAAAACAAACCCTATAGTTTGATTTATTAAATTATTTATTCCTCCTTTTTCTAAATTTAAATAAATTAAAAATATTTAAATTTATGCATAAAATTTATGCACTATTCACTCACCAATAAAATTAATTTCTCAAAATTCAAATTAATGGCACTGCCATTCATGGGAAAAGCTTCAGGGACAAACCTGCAAGAAATTCTCTCAACAACCTTCCACCCACCTTCCCTCTTATCTTGCCTAGTGTTTTCATGGGGAGAAACCATTCTCCATGATCAGCGCCTTCTTCTCATCCCATGCCTTTGGATTCTCTAGAGGAAATCACAGCCCCTCATCCTAGTTTCCTGTGCAATTGTGCTGCCGTGAAAGCTATAAATACAGCTCTTGGGCTACAAGAAAAAGATCCCAACTTATGCAATCTTACTCTGCAGGTTTCCAAAGTATTCAAGCATCCAAACCATCCAACATTCAAGCATTCATCCAGCATCCATCAAGCAGCAATCAAGCATCCAACATTTGCAGTCATGGCTGCCATTACAATAGAATTGCATATTTAAATCATATTAGAGTAGAATAGTTCATTTCTCATTCTCTAAGTGTCATTTTAATAGTTTAATTAGCTTACAAATCTGAGAGCTAAGTAAATTGGAGAAATCTTTAGAGTTAGAGAGCAATAGGATAGATTTCTAAAGCTTCTTAGTTTAAATTAGTTTAAATTCATTAAGTTTTAGATGCAATATCTTATTTAGAAGCGTAGATGCATAGTTTAAATCATTTCCCCCCTTCTACCGCTTACAAATTGGTGCCCACCGTGGGGCAATACCCCATATTTTGCTAACTTTTTGAAAATCGTGTCCTACAGGTATTGGCGTGAAAGTTTTCGCAGGATCGTGAGTTTTTGCAGCGCGCCGGGTTACTGTTCTAGCGCGCCCGGTTACTGTTCCAGCGCGCCCGGTTACTGTTATAGCGCACCGGGTTCCTGTTCCAGCGTGCCACCTTTTTGTCTTTGAAGTCATTTATTTTATCTGGATCTGACGCGTCCGCGGCCAGATTCTATTTCTGTCTTTTTGTTTGGTTAAAATTTACCAATCCTAGGATAGAAACAGTTAAAATTTACCAATCCTAGGATAGAAATGGTTAAAATTTACCAATCCTAGGATAGAAATGGATAAAAATTGATCAATCCTAGGATAGAAACGTCACATTTATTTTGTGGTTTTAAAATCGAACATCATGCTTATTATGGAGCAACATCTCCATATAGAGCAAATCACTTGTCTTTTGGGTTTTAAAAAGAGCAACATTTTGGCTGTGATTAGGTGATAGGTTTATGCTCTCCCCTTAACTGGGTGCATCAGAATACCAGACTCACCATTTACTTTATGCAATTTTAAGCTTTCTTAAAACCTTTAGACAGGCCTGCCGTAGTGGGAAAAAATACTCACCCTATGGGAATGACCTGAGTGGGGACAGCCAAAAGCCATGGTATTCCAACCCACTTAAAAATTTATGTGAATTTGGGGAAACCCTCTTTCAATGGAAGTGTGCAGGATAACCATCCCCAAAATCTTTGTTTTAAAGATTGGGAGGTCTCTCGAGGGAGTTTATCCATTTGCCGCTCCGAACGGAAATCCTATCTAAGAACCTAGAAATAGAAGCACGCCTGTCAGTTTTTAAACATTGTAATACTCGACGGTGCAGGGGCGGGGAAGAATCTACCCTCAAGCACTCACCATATAATTGCCAAGGATTGTTTGCTTAGGGGATCCGGTATCCACTTCCGTCACTCTGAGTACGCACCTGGAAAAGACAAAAACACGGGCGCCCTCTAGGGGGTGACATGGCTGTGTGAGTCGACGTAATTCCAAGCTGTGGGCCGTTCGAGTATATAACGATGACCTTTTATCTCTAGGAGTGAGTCTATCTAAAGTGTTTTATCTTGTTATCAAACCAGTGAAAACCAAAAAGAATCATTGATTCTTGAGAACATACACTATTTGTTTAGATTCTAGGATTTTTAAAAGACAACCATTCTATTCTTGATTGCTGTGTTTTCTATCATTAAACTCAGATAAGATCATCACTAAAGAAAATCCTTAAAATCAAAGCACTTGTGGATTTCTCATGATTCGAGATTAGGTATCCACCAAGTTTGTCAAGAAATCTCTTGCCAAACGAATCCGAAAACCAAAGAAAACACTTGCATACAAACAACTCCTAAGAAAACAACGATTTCTGTATCAAAGCAGGAAAGTTCTACTCCAACATAGGACTTTTATTCATAGGTATCACAATTTCTCTAGAGGTTATACAGATGACTACGCTGTAGCTCCCTTAGATTCACAAGCATATTTCCAAAGAAGAGCTCTTAGGAAACACCACAATCACAGTCAGAGAATTCATCCAGAATACATCCCACAACCAGCCATCCAATATGATACCAGACCAAGTGAGTTTCATAGAATAAGATAGTTTTTTCTGTCTTAAACACCTTAAATCTCTGTTTTAGCGCGCCTAGTCTCTATTTCAGCGCACCTGGTCTCTGTTTCAGCATGCCTGGTCTCTATTTTAGTGCGCCTAGTCTCTGTTTCAGCGCTTTGTTTCAGCGTGCCCGGTCTCTGTTTTAGCGCGCCATAAAACCAGAAAAATAGAGAGTTAATAGGATATTTTGTTAGTTTACCCATATCGATAACAAGGTTTTCATCAGTCTAGAACATTTTTTTCACAGTCCAGAACACTTAAGTCACACAAAAGGAAAGCTTTATCCCTACACCTAGATCTTGTAGCATCTTGCATAGTGTCATTATCACCAAAATCTGAGATTTTCTGTCAAAATTTCCCTATCAAGGATTTTATCATCCTTCCATCACGAAACTAGATAAGACTAAATTAGATTTTAAATCAACAACATTGACACTTATCCAATCAAATCCAAGATCAAAGTCTAGAGTAAAAATTTAAACGTTTGTGTGCCTATTTTCACACGAGCAGCATATCAAAAATAACAAGAACAAGAAAATGAAAGAATAGCAGCCATGGCTGAAGAAAACCCTTGGGGACGATATAGCAACACTGATCCTCTTATTAACTCACATGAGAAAGAAATAACTACAGAGGAAATCGAGAAAGTTCAACAAGACCCTCATTTCCATAAATTTATGGAAAAGATGCTAGAGTAAGACATGGAAAAGTACCTTCTACTATTAGCTGACAAAGGTGCTAAGCTTCCTAAAGACTTTGATGTCAATCAACTCAAGGAAACAACCACACCTAACTCAACTAGTATAGAAAATCCAAATCAAATAGATGCTTTGACAAAACAAATCCAACAGTTACAATTACAGTTCCAAAATATCCAACAAGGGCCAACAAAGAGATATCTATTACAAGACATTTGCCCTTATCCATTTGACTCAAGCATTAACATGATACCATTTCCAAGGTATTGTGAGTACCCAACATACAACAAATACAATGGGAGAACTGATCCGTTTGACCACGTACGGGAATTTTGAGCTATGAGCATAGAGTTCGCACACGAGGACTCTTACTTACTACGATTATTTCCAAGAAGCTTAGGAAACACTTGCATGGAGTGGTTTTCTAAATTAGAACCTGGGATTCAATCCTTTGAGGAACTAATCAATAGGTTCATAACACACTTCTCATTCAACATCCAACATGGGGTAACCTTAAAAGAACTCTACAACACCAAACAAGCAAAGGGTGAAAAGTTTCTTTCCTTTCTCCAACGATGGAGAAGGCTATTTGCTAAATACCCTAGATCTATTCCTGAAGAGGAGAAGATAGAGATGTTCATTGATAACTTAGTAGATGACATGAATTACAGATTGGACTTACAATGTCCATCCACATTTGAACAAGTTATCGAAAAGGGGCTCAAAATTGAAGAGGCTCTAATCAAAAGAGGAACAATCAAACATTTCACTGAAGGTTCAAACAATAACCATTCCTCTAACAACAACAACGAAAAGCCAAGATTTTGGCAAAAGAACAAGAATACTGATACCATGATCGATACACACGCACCTAAACCAGTATTCACCTTGACACCAACCACTACAAACAAACAAAACAATGGTTTTAATGTCAAACAAAGTAGTGATCAAGGAAATAATCAAAACAGTGGAGAAACAAAAGCCCAATCATTCCAACGACCCTCCAATAAACGAAAATTCACACCGTTAGGACAATCATTGGAATCAGTCCTCAAAGAACTTTTAAACGAAAAACTCATTCAAGTGCAAGAGGCTAGAAATTGGGACCCTCAAGTCAAACCATCATGGTGGAATGACTTACATTACTGTCACTATCATCAAAATAAAGGTCACATGACTGAAAATTGTTGGCAATTAAAACATGCAGTACAAGATCTCATAGATCAAAAGAAAGTATTTGTAGAGGTCCCTCAAACAAACAAAGATCATACAACATTCAAAAATCCTCTACCCAATTATCAGAAGGGAGAATCTTCTTCCGCAAACACCAAAGGTAAAAATGTTGGTTATGTTTATGACGCAACAATCCTTTGTTTTTCTGCTGCCAAGGAGGATGAAGAGTTATACAACCAAATCAATCAGAACAATGACATTACATCTACCAATTTGGTACAACATATGGACAAATCCGAAAACCAAATCAATGTAGTCACACTCAAAGGGAAACAAGAGTACCAACCGATTAATGCCACAACAAGGGCACAATCCAAAGTTATATTGAAAGGAGCATCAATATCATCCCCATCAGTGGATCCTCCCTCCAATCAATATAATCTCATCGATCAATTGCAGAAAATACCGGCACAAATATCAATCTTGGAACTTTTGAAGATTTCCCCATCACACAAAGAGGTTCTTGAACAAGCTCTTGTATCAACTACGGTACCTAACAATCTGGATGTGTGTCAATTCCAAGCTATGGTGGGACATCTATCTGCACCTCATTGCCTTTCATTTTCCGAACATGATGATGTATCACTCACCCATCCGCATAATTCCGCCCTTCACATTGAAGTCCTTATCCATAAACATCGTGTAAAGCGTGTCCTGATAGATGGAGGGGCTGGTTTAAATATTTGTACCTTAAAGCTGATTCGTGCACTAGGATACTCAGATGAAGCCATTGATACAAGAAGAAAAATCACAATCAAAGCATATGATGAAGAAGAAAGGTCCTCTAAAGGGTTGATCATATTACCCATTCAAGTTGGGCCTATTGTCCAAAAAGTGGTTTGCCAAGTCTTAGATAGAGAACTAACATACAACATACTGTTGGGACACCCTTGGATCCATGATTTGCAAGCAGTACCTTCTACCTATCATCAATTCCTAAAATTTCCCGTCAATGGACAGGAGGTAACAATCACAACAGACTACAATGAAACCCAAGCTTGTCATACATTGAAGACATCTCAGGATACATTCATACCTAACAATAGAGAATTTGGCACATCAGATAGTGAGCAACAACAAAGCTTCATTTCAAAGTGGCTTCCAAAACAACAAAAATCACAAGAGATAAGGGTGGCACAATCTAACCCTTCAAATGTTGAAGAACAATTGGATCCACTCTCACATCAATTCACCAAGGAAGTATAGATAAGTGACAAAGGAATAAGTGAATATGGTGTTGGACACTCATTTCATCTATCACAAATGTTACCCTCCTTACAAACATATGGACAGCCATCTACAAACACCCACACTTCAGAACAATCTACAACAACATTAGATGGCAGATTTATAAAAGCTGGGAGCTTAGATGAAGAATCAGAAGATAAGGCCATACTAAATTGGCTTTATAAGGATGAGGAGACCTCTACTTCTACAAGTAACATCATAGAGACAAATCAATATGGAAAAGGAAAAACTATTCTAGAGAAGATGGGATATTCAGGACAGGGATCCCTCGGGTTAAGGAAACAAGGCATAACAGAACCAATCTAGCCTCTTACGCTCCAACATAAGGATAAAACAGGACTAGGATATGTAGCAGAACAAGGATCTCTTGATTGAGGAAAACAAAGTGTGACAGAACCAATCCAAGTCCTCACAATTTAGCAGAATGGCAAAACTGGACTGGGATACACAGAAAAAGCAAGAGCAGAAATCACCAATAAAACTATGGAGCGTATTCTTCAAATAAGAGATAACTCTGAAACGGATTCAAATGAGTATGAGTGGGACAACTTATCAGATGTTTCCTATGAAGATATTTAGATTGACATTATCAAAAAGTATACCCCCAAACACGAGGAAGGTCAAAGCTCAAGCTTTAATCCTATTGTCTATGAAACACAAAATTTTGATGACTCAAGTGAAGATGAACAGACATCGATTGAGATAAATGATGTGGAAGAAAATACCTTTGTAGGCCTCGACATAACCACAAACAACCTAGACGAAATTTCCGTCTGAGCTTTCACAATCGCTAACCTCAACCCATCTAATGATTCGTTGCCTTTACTACATCCCGAGCTTATCAAATGGGAACCCCAACACCCTATTGACCTCCCTGTTTTTGACAATGATTCCGCCATTATCAACTACCTTTGATATGAGGAATCCGATACTTGTTCTACCAATACTTCTTTTAACGATGCTTTTAGGCAGGAGGATGTCAAGCCTTCCAGATGCAAAAATATGAAAGAAAAAAAATGGATCTGATGGTGAAAACCATTCTATGGCAGTATTTGATCCTAAAATAGTAAAAACAAAGAACACATCCGATGGTGAAAACCTCATTGAGGCACCAAAGTATGGAAGGTTTGACATCCTCCCACAACATTACCATGAAAGATCATCAGTATTGATAGAACCCACACAGTCTATTAATATTGGCACAACAGAGAAAGCAAGAATCCTACACCTGGCCGCATCCATGACAGATACAAAAAAGCTAGATTTTATCAAATTCTTTGAAGAACGATGCATCAATTTTGCTTGGTCATACTCTGACATGCCAGGCTTGGACACAGATCTCATTATGCATCACTTATCCTTACCAGCTGGCACTAAACCAGTAAAACAAAAGCTAAGAAAAATGCATCCACATGTTGCATTATTAGTAAAAAATGATTTGAAGAAACTACTAGATGCTAGATTCATCAGATCTATTGATTATGCAGAATGGATATCCAACATTGTACCTATTTCAAAGCCAGATAACACCATTAGAATATGTACTGATTTCCAGGATTTAAATAAGGCATGTCCAAAGGATGATTTTCCTTTACCAAACATAGACATGATTGTAGATCTCACAACCGGCCATCAAATGCTATCACTCATGGATGGATTTTTAGGATACAATCAAATCAAGATAGCTCCTGAAGACCAAGAGAAGACATCATTTACATGTCCATGGGGCACCTTTTGCTGGAACGTCATGCCTTTCGGGTTAAAGAATGCATGAGCTACATACTAGCGAGCTATGACAACAATATTCCATGACATGATGCACACCTTCATGGAGGACTATGTGGACAACATCTTAGCCAAGTCTTACACCAGGGAAGGACATCTAGAGATATTGGCCAAAATATTTGACAGGTTGGAAAGATTCAAAGTCAGATTGAATCCTAAGAAATGTGCCTTTGGAGTAACATTAGCAAAACTCCTAGGATACATAGTTTCTACAAACGGAATTGAAGTAGATCCAGCAAAAGTCAAAGCCATCATAGAAATGCCACCTCCTAAGAATATCAGTACATTAAGATCTCTACAAGGCCGACTACAGTCCATCAGAAGATTCATCTCTCAACTAGCAGATCGGTGTCATCCATTCAACCATCTTTTACATAAAAATGTGCCATTTAAATGGGATGAACAGTGTGAGAGTACTTTTAATCAAATCAAGCATTATCTGATGACACCACCAATCTTGGTACCACCCAGTGAAGACAAGCCATTGTTGCTATATATCTTAACAACGGATATTTCTTTAGGAGCCTTGCTAGCACAAGAGGATAAAGAAGGAAAGGAATAGGCAATATACTATATCAGCAGGACACTCAATGGACATGAAGTAAACTACACCTTCATTGAAAAATCATGCTTAGCAGTAGTATTTGCAACACAAAAATTGCGACATTATATGCTCACTCACACTATCAAGCTTGTTGCAAAAATTGATCCTCTCAAGTATTTATTGAGCAAAGCATCTTTAACAGGAAGGTTGGCAAAGTGGGTCATGCTCCTCAGTGAGTTTGATATTTAGTATGTTGAAAGGAGAGCTATCAAAGGACAAGTCATCGCCGATCAATTAGCAGAAGCTCCATTATTAGACAGTCATCCTATGACTATGGAATTTCCCGATGCAGATATCCTCAACATTACAACACAACCATGGCAACTCTACTTCGATGGATCCTACACACAACATGGATCAGGAGCAGGAATTCTATTTGTCACACCTCTTGGGCACACAATCCCATGATCATACATCTTACCTTCCGTTGCACTAACAATATGGCAGAATATGAAGCTTTGATCCTTGGAATTAAAGTGGCTATTGAATGGAAAATCACAGAACTACAGGTGTATGGAGACTCCCAGTTAATCATCTACCAAGTCAACAATGATTACCAAACTAAGGATGACACACTGATTTTATACAAGAGGCTGGTGGATGACCTACGAAAATACTTCATAGAAATCAAATTTGAGCAGATACCAAGATTAGAGAACAAAGCAGCAGACGCCATGGCCACAATAGCATCTCTTCTACAAATGCCTGAAATGCAAGATCGTTATTGATTTATTGTAGAACAAGTATCAAATCCTGCATACGCAAATCCCAAATCCCAAACTATAAGCCTTTTGGATAGTGCCCAATCTTCCATTTATGGAGACATTTATACTTATCTGAAAGATAATATCTTACCGCTAGATCTTTCTCACAACCAAAAGTGCAACTTCATATGCCAATCCGCCAAACATACCATTATTGCTGACACCCTTTACCGTCGAGGCCTAGATGGTACTCTTTTACATTGTTTAGAAAATGACGAATCCGCTTCCGCTTTACACGAGGTCCATGAAGGAATTTGTGGTACACATTCAAGTGGATTATCTTTAGCCAAGAAACTCCTTCGTTTGGGGTATTACTGGCCACACATGGAGCAAGAATCTTATTAGTTTGTCAAAAGATGTTCAAAATGCCAGATCCATGGCAATCTTATACATGCACCAGCACAGGAGCTACATCCATTTGCAACTACATGGCCTTTCTGTCAGTGGGGATTAGACCTAGTAGGGAAAATTCACCCATCTTCATCTAATGGAAACAAGTTCATTATCACAGCAACCGAATATTTTACAAAATGGGTGGAGGCGGTTCCCTTAACCACAATCACTGGAAAGAAAATATCATCTTTCATACTTAATTATCTCATTTGTAGATATGGGATACCCCAGTCAATCATTACAGATAATGGCAGGCCTTTCAAAAACCAAGACGTCCAAGAGCTGTGTGAAAAATTCCACATCCAACATCGCTTTTCAACCCCGTATTACCCTCAAGGTAATGGACAGGTAGAAGCTTCAAACAAAACAATCCTAAAGATTCTCAAGAAGACTGTAAATGAAGTGGGATGTGATTGGCATGTTCAGCTTAACCCTGCTCTTTGGGCTTACAGGACTAGCATCAGAACACCAACAGGAGCTACACCATATGCTCTTGTTTATGGATCAGAGGAAATATTACCTATTGAGGTAGAAATTCCATCCCTTTGAGTTTCACTGAAGGGACTCATTTCAGATGAAGATTATAGGATCTCTAGACTTCAAGAATTAGAGCTACTAGATGAATGTCGACAACAAGCTGTCAATCATTTGACAGCCTATCAACAAAGAATGTCTAGGAACTATAATCATAGGGTTAAGCCTAGAGTCTTCCAGATCAGAGACTTGGTCCTACGGGAAAACCCTAGAAATCAAGCAGACAGAGAAAAGAAGGGAAAGTTTGAACCTAACTAGATAGGACCTTATGTCATCATATCAGTCTATGGATTAGGAGCATACCGACTGTCTACACCAGAAGGAGACATGTTGGAGGAACCCATGAACAACATTCATCTCAGGTGATTCTACACTTAAGGATATCTAGTGCACGATCAATAAAGTTGTCTTGATGAAAACCTGGCAAACAGGCATCATGATGACAGAAAAGAGAAAAATAAACAAAAAAAAAAGGAAAAAATAATAAAAATGCAAAAGAAAAGGAAAGAGGACACAATAAAAACAAGTGATGAAAACCTGGCAAATAGGCGTTACTTGTGATTTTCACCAAACTCCTCTATCTACTGGGTACATTGTTGTTACGATTGTTTCCTTTCATATCATTTCCATCTATCATTTGAGATAATCAATATCACTATACATATCATAGCGGAGATACCATGCTTTACCCTGGCTTGGGGGAAACATCCTAGTGTTATCTGGTACAAGTAGACTTTCAACTTACATGGAAAGGCAGTCAAACATGACAACATCAAGTGGCAATCCACCAAAATCCAAAAAAATCAGAAAATCCAAAATCCAAAAAAATAAGAAAATCCAAAATCCAAAAACATCAGAAAATCCAAAATCCAAAAACATCAGAAAATCCAAAATCCAAAAAAAATCAAAATCCAAAATCCAAAACATCAGAAAATCCAAAATCCAAAACATCGAAAATCCAAAATCCAAAAACATCAGAAAATCCAAAATCCGAAAACATCAGAAAATCCAAAATCCAAAAACATCAAAAAATAAAAAACACAAAAATAGAGTCTACATCAGTCAAAAGTGGAGTCTGTGTCAGTCGAACTACGTGGTCTCTGCGTGTATAACGTAGGCAAGACTAATCTTTGATCAGTCCCCGAGACCCCTAGGATAGGTCTTTTAGGTCACATCATTTAGTTAAACGTTTGGGAATATCATGCAAACATCAGCACACACATTTCAACATTGATGATTTAATCTGAATAATGAATTTGAAAATACACTAAGTAGAATTTGAATTTTTGTACTTTTTATTTTATCATTTTGCTTATCATTTCTTTGGAGCTACTCGATGATGTATTGAAATAGAGAAGCAAGGAAGGAGAATGATACTTTTTCTTTGTTTTCTATTTGTGAGTTAGTCATTATTATTTTGTGAATTGTCACGGGAAGTGCTCTACCAAGTATCATGGATGACATTCTGATTCACTTAAGAAAATGATTAATTCTTGTCTGTTTACACAAGAAATGCTCAGGTCATCATTGGTCTATCTCATACCTTGATGCTTGTGTTCGCTTGCAATATCAAATATCATGAAAGAAATACTCAGGTCATCATTGGTCTATCTCATATCATTGATGCTTGTAGTCGCTTTCAACATTTTTAAAAGCTCAGTGATGATACAAAGCAAAATCAAAAGATTATTGAAATGACACTTAGAATTGCATGGTTAAAATAAATTGCATCCATATTAGTCTTGCATATGCATTTATAGATTGTTTCAAAAGCTACCAAATTTCAATCTCAAAAGCTACATGTATGCCCTCTCCTCATCATATCACTATCTCTTCAATAATTCTTAGGATAATATATAATTGTTTTCCTAATCACCTCTTTCTAAATCATTTTCTTTCATTTCAATCATCTCAAATTCCATCCAATCTTAATCTTTTAAGTCTAGCACAAATCATTTAATTACATCCTTGGTTTTGTTCCCAACCTTGTTATAGGCCTTGATCCAATCATCATCATCATCGGGATGTATCTTTCCCTATCCTTTTGTGTTGTTTTGGGAGGTATCTTTCCCTCATCAACAACACTCTTATCATCATCATCATCATCAATCAATCTTGGCTTGCAACTTGACTGGGGCAACATCACGTTTATCCTCGAATCCATTTGTGTTTACTTACTTTTCATCTTCTCCTTCCATTATCTCTTCTTCATCCTATCCCCTATTCTATTCATCATTTTGCATCATCAAGTCCCAGTACATTAATCGATCTTATACTGGGGCATATCAATCAATCAGTGAAGTCAAATCACAAATCAACAATCATATCAAATCAATCAACATCAATCAATAAGTCTATCAATCAATCAAATCTAATCAGCTTTGTTCAAATCTTGTGATCATCAATCAATCATTGAACCTCGCCTATCATGAGGTTAATCAATCATCAATCTATCATTGATCCTCACCTATCATGAGGTCAATTATCAATCAATCTATCATTGAATCTCACCTATCATGAGATCAATAATCTTCTAATCTATCAAGATCAACAATCAGCTGACGTGATCATCAATCATCATCATAATCAAATGGAGGAATCAATATTTCTTTATCGGGAGATAAATTGTTTCATCATTGTTTCTTCATCAAATCATCATCAAATCATCAAATCATCATAAAAATTCAAATTTATTGAAAAATCATAAAAAAATCAAAATTCATCAATTTATCTCCCGAGGGGGCATATATCGCTATCATTTCGAAATTCATTTTCTAAGGCAAGTCTGGGGCATATTTTAAACTTTTCATCAGTACTGGCAGCTGAGGCAAAATCATTCTTTGAAGCAATGCGTAAACACATCACTTCAAAGAGGGGCAAAATGTAGACACCTAAAAATGGTCTAGAGAATCTAATTAATTGAATACAACTTATTTGATTAATTAATCTTAAATTCTTCTACTTAGTAAATAAATAGAAATATTTATTTATATTAAGTTCATTTATTAAATTCTTCTATTCCTTATTAAATAAACAAAATGAAAAACTTTGTTTTATTTAATTATTATCACTTTCATTATATCATTTCTCTCGTAATTAAATAAACAAAATTAAAAACTTTGTTTTATTTAATTATTATCATTATTACTTCTTTTATATTTCTATCATAGATTAAATACACAATTTAAATAATTTGTGTTATTTAAGTCACATTTCGTCTTAATTAAATAAAGATCTCTAAAATCTTTTATTTAATTATCATTCTCCTTTTAATTTAATAAAACAAACCCTATAGTTTGATTTATTAAATTATTTATTCCTCCTTTTGCTAAATTTAAATAAATTAAAAATATTTAAATTTATGCATAAAATTTTGCACTATTCACTCACCAATAAAATTAATTTCTCAAAATTCAAATTAATGGCACTGCCATTCACGGGAAAAGCTTCAGGGACAAACCTGCAAGAAATTCTCTCAACAACCTTCCACCCACCTTCCTCTTATCTGTGTTTTCATGGGGAGAAACCATTCTCCATGATCAGCTCCTTCTTCTCATCCCATGCCTTTGGATTCTCCAGAGGAAATCACAGCCCCTCATCCTGGTTTCCTGTGCAATTGTGCTGCCGTGAAAGCTATAAATACAGCTCTTGGGCTACAAGAAAAAGATCCCAACTTATGCAATCTTACTCTGCAGGTTTCCAAAGTATTCAAGCATCCAAACCATCCAACATTCAAGCATTCATCCAACATCCATCAAGCAGCAATCAATCATCCAGCATTTGCAGTCATGGCTGCCATTACAATAGAATTGCATATTTAAATCATATTAGAGTAGAATAGTTCATTTCCCATTCTCTAAGTGTCATTTTAATAGTTTAATTAGCTTACAAATCTGAGAGCTAAGTAAATTAGAGAAATCTTTAGAGTTAGAGAGCAATAGGATAGATTTCTGAAGCTTCTTAGTTTAAATTAGTTTAAATTCATTAAGTTTTAGATGCAATATCTTATTTAGAAGCGTAGATGCATAGTTTAAATCGTTTTCCCCCTTCTACCGCTTACAAATGCAATTTAGGTTTTGAGTCATTTTGTAGTAGGTTTTGAATTCATGGGGATTTGATGTTTTATGACAGTACTGGCATTTGAATTGATATGATTAATTCAAACTCATGTCTCTCCATTGTACAAGCATATCTGAATTTTGAATAAAATGATCAAGGGTTGTTTGTTCATCTTCACTGTTGTGGTGTGTATGATTCTTGTTTTAGTTTAATTCAAGGAAATAATTAAAATGCTTGAATGGGATTGTAGGTGGATATGTTCTATAAGCTATTTTATTTTTTCTGTCTTATCTTATACCATTTTACGAGAATGGGGGTGCCAATGCACTAGGAAGATCTTTGGAAACTAGGTATGAAAATTGAAGGTTAAAGAGAATGGGGGTGCCAAACTTACAATACTCATTACCCCTTGGTCATCGATTTTCCTGAGTGCCCTCAACCTCATCCTCGGGCTGGTATTGACCTTGTTTTCACTCCTCCAAACTCTTCCTCGACATTGATATTGACCTTGTTTTCACTCCTCCAAAATCTTCCTGACTGGTAATGACCTTTGTTTTTAACTCCAAACTCTTCCTCTACACTAGTATTGACCTTATTTTCACTCCTCCAAACTCTTCCTCGTGTCAGCATTGACCTTTTCACTACTCCAAATTCTTCCTCGGTGTTGGCATTGACCTTTCACTTCTCCAATTTGACGAGCTACAACTTGGTTTCGTTAGCTTTTACAGTATGTTAATTAAGTTCAAAATTTTAGCGCCATTTAGCTAGGTTTTAATAGTCTACAATATAGTTAAGTATATATTAGCTATATTTTACATAATAAATAATATAATTATTCAACTTATTATAATTAGATATTATATTCTTTAACAAAATTATTAAATACGTATAAAATTATTATAATTAATAATTAATAATAAGTATATTTTTATATAATACAAAATATAATTAATATAATATATATTTAATATAATAGTAATATATATTAATGAGAGAGAGAAACTAAATTTTGATTGGTTGTTTCATGTCAACAATCCAAGGATGGCATGTGTCCTTGGAGAGTTATGCTCAAGGTAGCATGCCATTTGGTTAAAGATATGATAATTCTCCTTTAAGACCTCTTCAATGTACCTATTGCACACTTAAGAAGACAAAGATAGGAAGAAAATATAGAGAGAGGAGATAAGACAAACATACAAATAGAAAGGAGACAAAGAGAGAGGGTAGAGATAACAGATATGGGATGAATGATAGATAGGAGGTGATTGGATATCTCTCCTGTCGCTTTCTATATCTCCCACTATTCATGTCACTCCATTTTCCCCTTCACTGCATTGAAGAGTCTCCCTCTCCCTTTCTCTCTCATATTCACTCCATCTCTCCCTCCATCTCTCCTACTCCCATATTCTCATCTCTATTTCTTTTTATCTCCTCTTAGTCCCCATACCGAGTAATTAGGAGGTGGAGGGTGGGCTTAAGGGAGGGAGGGAGGTGAAGGGAGAGAGTGGGAGAGGGTGGAAAGAGTGGGAGAGGGTGGAGAGAGGGTGGCAAAGAGTGGGGAGAGGTAGAAGAGAGTGAGAGAGGTAGGAAGAGAAGGAGAGAGAGGAAGGGAGAGGGGTGAGAGAGGAGAGGGGGAGAGAGTAGAGAGAAGAGAGGGTGCAGAGAGTAGGAGAGAGAGGAGAGAGTGTGGGAGAGTGGGAGAGTGAAAGTGTGGCTACATAGGGTTTCTATACATAGTATTTGTAGGAGAATGGTATCTCTATTTTGAATTATTCTAAACCTTGTTTCATGTAGTAGTTTTAAATTCATTTTGTTTGTTATACTCTATAATTAATAGTTTATATATTGTACTCTCTCTATACATGATTTTTAGCAAGATTGGGGACACTAATAGAACCTTCATTTATTTTAAAAAGACTAAGAAATGTATGAAAATTTGACAACATGAAAACCATGAAAATAAAAGTGAAAATAAAAATTTAACATAGTAAAAATGGCCAATCATGTGCCAAAAATGAAAAGAACCATTTGTTGTTACTCTAATATTTCAACCACATACTAAATTACCAAGTGCATTTTATAAATGTATCATGAAAGGAGCACAATATTGGGAATCAATGTGAATGATTCTCATCAAGAAATTAGACAAGCTTTGAGATTGAAGGACCCAAGCTCTTTGTAGGTTTTCAATGAAGATTTAATTAGCCACTAATAGGAACAATAAGAAAATAGATAAATGTGAAAATAAGATTCAACTATTGGTCCATTTTTGTTCAATATAAGTTGTATTTTAAATCATTATGTGTTGTTTTTACAACAAAGAGATTTTTTGTGTTCAACTATTAGTCCATATGTGTTGTTTTTATAAAATAGAACACATAGAACAAAACTTTGAAGTTCCATCACTACCCTATAACCCTAAACCCCTAAAATTAACCCTTAACCCTTAAACCCCCTCTCCCTCTCTCTCTCTCTCTGTTCTCTCCTACTTCTCTCTTCCCCTCTCTTAGGTCTTTCTCTCCCTAGCTCCTACCTCCTCAACCATAAACCCTTAAACCTTCTATCCTCTACCCTCAACACTCTTCCCCTCCCCCTTCCCCCTTCTAATTCTCTCTCTCTCTCTCAAGGTGAGAGACTTGAGAGAGAGAGATGGAGGTAGTGGGAGAGAGATACAGGAAGGGAGGGTTAAGGGTAGAGGGTAGAGGGTTTATTAAGGGTTAATGGTTTAGGGTTTAGGGTTAAGGGGAGAGAGATAGAGGGAGTGAGTGAGTGAGAGAGAGACCTAAGGGAGGGAGAGGGGGTAGGATATTGAAGATACTTGAGAGAGAGAGAGAGGGAGGGAGTGGGAGACATATAGAAGGAGGGAGGGTTAAGGGTACAAGGTAGATGGTTTAAGGGTTTATACATTGATACCCCAATTGTTGTATAGATAAGAACAATATTTTTTCTCTATGATAACAACACTTGTTTCAATGAGTGTCTTATTTTATTAAATGACCATTTTATTTTTTAAATGATATACTTATAGTGGAGAGCTGTGATATTTTATTTGAAACAAAAAAAATACTCATTTCACTTCTTCATGAAATTTCTCAATTCTTTATGAGTTATGAGAGGGGAAGGGGAGAGAGAGAGGAATGGTTGTCACTAACTCTTGGCTCACCCAAACAGTTGATCATTACACTAAGATGTGCATATTCAATCGAAAGTTAAAATTCATAAAACTTAGACTAAAAGAGTGGAATATCCAAGTCTTTAGAAACCTTTTCAAATAAAGGATCTCCTTGAAAGTAGAAGGGCTAAGATCAAAAAAGACCTCTCAAATGATCTTTCTTACATCCTAATAGAAGAAGAGAGGAATCTCATAATTCAATTGGATGGTGTATATAGTTTTAAATAAATCTATTGGAGACAAAAATCAAGGATTAGATGACTTAAATAAGGTGTAAAACCAAGTTTTTTCATTTAAAATGCAAAATTAGAAGGCAAAGAAACATAATATGAAGATTGAAGATGGAAAGAGGGAAAGAGGGAGTGAGTGGGAGAGAGATATAGGGTAGAGGGTTAAATGTAGAGGGTAGAGGGTTTAAGGGTTTAGAGTTTAAGGGTATGGAGGGGAGAGAGCTAGAGGGAGTAAATCATGACATCCATAACAAATATACTCTAAATCAAGAAACCATATCTCTAATCACATGGAGATAACCTTACCAATGATGCATCCAAGTCACTGCCAACCACTCCCATGAATGAACCGTGGTATCGAGTTACTCATGGCATCATGACTACCATCCTCTTCATGAAGATCACTATACCTTAATTACCAAAGCTCCCACTGAACCGTGATACTGAGTTATACATGGAAATAAGATAAATATCAAACCATCATTGTCAAAAGCATATGGAATTTCAAATATTTCCTCATGATCATAATTATCATAACATGTATTATGCCACAACTCTAAACCGCTAATCAAGAGTGTACCATAACATAATAACAAAACCATCTTACAACTAAGAATCCACTTCATTTCCAAATGCTCCCACTAAACCGTGATACTGAGCAATCCCATGGCATCATGATGCACATAATCAAAACCCCATTTTTGACATAAGCTCACACTAAACCTGTGAATCCAAGCTCTCAATGACCTCTGTAACAAACTTATTTTTTTCAAAATCAGCAATAGAAAAAATAATAAAAGCTCTCACTAAGCCAAAAAACCTCCAATCTTTTAAGAGAAAGGCATCCCAATACTCTACCAGTGAACCTCAACTCTGATACCAAATGTTGAAAAATGAGGTGTTTTCTTCGCTTAATACTCTATAAAAATTTAATATTGATGATCTAAGTAAGTATTTTCTTTGTTACATATATTCTTTGTGGGTGATTATCTTGATTAATTCATTTTACTGTTGTAGAATGAAGAGAGAAGTTGATAGAAGAACTAGACAGGATATTAGAAAGATCACACAAGATGTACCATGGAGAAACCCTTTCGAAAAAAACTCCACTAAGAATTATTCTATTATTCAATCTCTGAATTATTCCATATTGAGGTGGATTCAGTGTCATAATCATCCATCTGTCCTTCAACCTGATCAATCAACACTTTAAGTCACTTGGAGTGATTTTTGAACTTGGTTTAGAATCCATTTCATCATCCTATTTGATTAATCCCCTAATTTGAACAATCATTTTATATCATCAATTGATCCAATCCAATCCAATCATATCCCTCATCCAATCATCTAATCAATTGATCCTTCATCCAATCTAATCAATCCTCTAATCATCATTTAGGTCATCCTTGCACTGCATCCTAGAGTGTAGCTTCACCCTAACTCATCTGGTAGTTTTTCACTTTCATGCCCGTTCAAACCCGATTGCAAGCAAAGAAACTAATGGATAAACAACAAGGTCAAGGTTCCAAGCCTAACATCCCTTAGGATCCCAATAACGATGCCTCATCACAATCCAATAGTGATGTCTAGAATACTTTGCCACCTAGAGATGAGAACATGGTTAATCAACCTGAAGTCACAGTTGAAAAGTACCTTGGCAATCTCACTAATGTTCAGATGACGGATCACCTCCTCAATGAGTGTGGGGAAAAAATCCTTGTTGCCTTACTCTTAAAAGGAGTCAAACTACCACCTAATTTTGACATCTCACAATATGCCAACACCTAATCTCTTCTAGCACCTCTAGATCCCCAAAATTCATAGAACATTATGGGAAATTCGTATATCCCCAAGGTTCCACCCATAGACAATTGGTATCAACTTGGGTTTGGGAATTTTGTACTTTATCAAGTTGGAAACACTCCTATGTTTTCAATCCTGGGAGTACAACTTGATCCAAATGACCCCCTTGCTTATGGTATGCCACAAAATATTCTGCCTCCCCCACCTGCCATGTCATCCCAACAAGTTCCAACCCCTGTATCATCTGCAACACCTCTTCCACCCAATTAGCTAGGTCAACCACCCCTCAAGACTAGGGGCAATCCTCTTCTCACATTGCTGCCACCTCTAGGAGCTACACTTGCACTATAGGATACTCACGTCCCCAATGACATAGATCCTACACAATTCCAAGCATTGGTAGGAAATATCTCAACCACTTATTATCTAGGCTTTAGTCAGAATGAAATGACTTGCATTTATTCCAACCATAACTGCTCCCTCCATCGTGAGGTCCTCATAGCCCGACATAAGGTGAAAAGGGTCTTGGTAGATAATGGATCCGCCCTGAATCTATGCACATTAAAGTTCATAAAGCAGGTAGGCTATACCCACGCTGACTGAAATAATCAAGTCATCACTATTAAGGCGTATGATAATGCAAAGCATGATTCCTAGGGGACAATTTGTCTTCCAATGATCAATGACTCCAAAGAACTCCCTATTTAAGGGTTAATGGTTTAGGGTTTAGGGTTATGGGTAGTGATGGAACTTCAAAGTTTTTTTCTATGTGTTCTATTTTATAAAAACATCACATATGGACTAATAGTTGAACACAAAAAATCTATTTGTTATAAAAACAATAGATAATGATTTAAAATACAACTTATATTGAACAAAAATGGACCAATAGTTGAACACTATAACTTTTTGAAAATCCTTCACATTCAATGGGAAAATACATGTTATTTATTGTGCTCACCTTTTATATTTGTGATAGGACAAACTACTAATATAAAATTATCCAATGCTTGTACTGATGGAACTTCAAATTTTGTTCCTAATGTTTCACTCATGCCTTGCCTTATGTCACTGGTCTTTCATGGTGTTGGAAAATTTCTTAGGGCTGGTGTTTTAGCTTTGTCTTCATCTTAAACCCTTGTGTTTACCTAATGCCTTGGTCGGGATCTATTTTGTTACCTTTTTTGAAGGGTTTTAAAAACATCTTATGCCCCATCATTCGTCTAGGCCTGGTCCCTTTGGTTTTTAATTTCCTCCACGGGTTTTATTTTTCTGGTTGGCCACATGCTCGGTTTTAAAAAAACTTATGTCATTTTCATCCACCTAGTAATGTCCCCTTTCCATTTAATGAATGTTTTATTTTTTAGAAGGATGAAATTCAGCTGCCATCGATCAAAATGCCTTCAAGATCAATGGTTGCCTGCCATCCCGTGATCAGGAATTGTAGGATGGCGATATCAAGGTGGGAGACACATGTCCCATATGAGGATCAATTTGTGCGACCGTTCATCAACTCTGTCCTTGATTCGAGTCGCTTCCTCGCCATCCCGCGATGGTGCTTTGGTTGATTAAATCACTCGTGAACTACATGGATCAGAAGATGGGGCTCGAGAAATTTTTAGGCGATATATTTTAAATGCTTCATTGCTTCAAAGCAAAACATTTAAAATGAAATATTTGACAAGGCCAAGGGGAAATTCATTAAAAATGAGCAAAAGCTGAGAAATTAGGGCAACTAGTGATTTTAATGGTATATTAAAAAAAAATCATATTTTCATAGTTGAATACATTCAAAATATTTTAATATATTTCTAATTTAAAAATATATTGTTTAATTTTTTTAATATATATATTTTTTTCAAAAATATATTTTTATTTATTTTTAAATATATTATACATACAAAATTACATAATCAATAATAGATAATAGATTTTGGTGAATATATCTAGGTATGTTAATATATGTTGAAAAACTAAATTTAATTTAAAAACTTACTAACATCATTAAAAGGTAAGTTTATAATTATAAAAATTTAACATTAGAATTATTTAACATTTCAAATAGAGAATTTAAATATTATATTATAATAGTTTATAATTTACTTATATAGTATTTTGGATAATAGAAACAATTTTGATTGATTTAATATTTTCTAAGTTCATTATTGAATTTAAATCTTATAAATATAATTATATATCTTTAATCAATATTATTACAATTTAAAAATAATAATGAATATTGAACATCTTAGATTTTAGTATAACTTAAATAAAAAATTAATGTATAAGTTTATAAAATATAATATATATTTTTTTAAATAAAGATTTAAAGATTATTATATATGTATATTTAAAGATCCATAGAATTATCTTTTTAACTATGAAATTAATATGATTAATTTCATTTATAATTTTATCTTATCTTATCTTTTTAACAATTTTTTGGTATCCTACATAATTTGTTTTCTATAAGTATCATGTTGTATACTCTTTATATGGAAGGTAGTGTTTTTTCATGGAGCTTAATAAGTTTTAATAATTTTTAGTCATTTTAAAAATTTTTATTTTTTTCTAAAGATAGGTATATTTAGACTTTTGATGGCTTATGTACAATTATGCATATTCTTTTATTTATTATATTTTTTGCAATATCATGTTATTATTGATTAATCACATTATTTGTTTGTCATTTTTATTTGTTTTGTTGAAAAATATTTTATCTTTACTTTACATCTATGATAATTTCAAAATTATCAAATTTAAAAATTATAAATAAAAACTTATTTTTATTAATCTCTTGAAGTACGTAGGTCCTAATCTTTTGTAGATTAATAACTATCTAAATAGCTATTTCTTACCTTTATTTCTATAAATGTGTCTCATGTCTGTATTGAAATTTATGAGATGTGTATGTAATTCTTAAGCACAACACTCTTAGAGATTAGGATTTATTTTCACATTTATCTATTTTCTTATTGTTCCTAATAGTGGCTCCCAATATTGTGCTCCTTGCATGATACATTTATAAAATGCACTTGGTAATGTAGTATGTGGTTGAAATATTAGAGTAACAACAAATGGTTCTTTTCATTTTTGGCACATGATTGGCCATTTTTACTATGTTAAATTTTTATTTTCACTTTTATTTTCATGGTTTTCATGTTGTCAAATTTTCATACATTTCTTAGTCTTTTAAAAAAATAAATGAAGGTTCTATTAGTGTCCCCAATCTTGCTAAAAATCATGTTTAGAGAGTACAATATATAAACTATTAATTATAGAGTATAACAACAAAATGAATTTAAAAAATACTACATAGAAACAAGGTTTAGAATAATTCAAAATAGAGATACCATTCTCCTACAAATATTATGTATAGAAACCCTACGTAGCCACACTTTCACTCTTTCGAGCACTCCCACACTCTCTCCCACTCTCTCCCACTCTCTCGCACCCTCTCCCACTCTCTCCTACTCTCTCCCTCCCTATCTCCCACTCTCCCACTCTCTCCCATTCTCTCACACCCTCTCCCACTCTATCCCACCTTCTTCCTACCTCACTCCCACTATCTCCCATTCTCTCCCACTTTCTTCCTCCCTCCCTCCCTCTCTCTCCCACATCTCTCTCCCACCTTCTCCCACACTTTCCCACCATCTCTCCCACCCTCTTGAAACACTAATGAAAATGGTCAGTGGTATTGTGGAAGATGTGATAAAACTTTCCCTGAATGTGATTATAAATATATACTTCAATGCAAAGTGCAAGACCATACTTCATTCACTTGGATTACAACTTTTAAAGAAGTGGCAGAAGAAATTATGGGTGTAACAACAAAAGAATTGAACATTTTGAAGCATGAAAAACAAGATGATGTTAAGTTTTCACACATTATACAAAAGGTCCTTTTGAATAGATACATATTTAAACTTCAAGTGAAAAAAGAGACTTATATACTTGAACAAAGGATTAAATGCACAGTCATAAAAACAACAAAGTTTGATTATTCATCTGAGAGAAAGCTTTATTAGACTCAATTGCAAAGCTATAGGTTTCATAACATTCAAATGCTTGAATGTATATAATGTTAACAATGTATTCAAACATTTGAAAAAAAAATAGTGGATATATCTAAGTTAGTTAATGCCATTTTGTCATGATATACTTCTTTGATGTTGTCAATACTAAATCTAATGATTGATGAACATTTCTACTTTTAAATTTATTGTTCTTGGTTGATTGTTGTTATAGACAAGTTGGTATGATTTCAAATTTCAATGTGTACCCTTATATATGGGAATTTAGATAAACAATGACACAAACAAGAATGAAATCAAATTGATTGCTTTCCAAATTCATATTCATGAAAATGTAAGCATTTTTTCAAGTCAATAGGCATCTTGATAAAGATAACTCTTGGCGTGTTTTACATATATTATTAATTAATATAGGTATTCTAGTTAATTAAATTATTAACTATATTTGATTTGTATTATATATTGAGTTGTTAAAAGATGTAAAAATCTTAATACTAAATATATAGGAAAATGGTTAAAAAATTACATATTTTTCAAAAAATAAAATATAGTGTAATTTAAAATACAAATTATATGATTCTTATAATATTTATATTATTATTTATTGAATATTTTATAGAATTTAAACTAAAAAATTAGCCTCCCTCTCTCCTCTCCCTCTCTCCCCCTCTCTACATATATCTCCCTCTTCCCCATCTTCTATCTCTCCTCCTCTACATATCTCTCTCCCTTTCTCCCTCCCTCTCTCTATCTCTCCCCATCTCTCCCTGATCTCTTGCTCCCTCCCTATACCCTATCTATCTTCTTCAACTATTTGTCCCTTTATCTTCCCATATATCTCAATGTCTATGTCTTTCTCTCTCCCATTTATCTATCTCTCCTCTCTTTCTTTCTCTCTATCTCCCCATTTCTATCTCCTCCATCTCTATATTTATCTTTCTCTACTTATCTCTCTCTCTCTCTATATATATATATCCCTCCCTCTATCTCCCTATCTCTATATATTTATTTCTCCCTCTATCTCTCTCTATATCTCTATCTATTTTTATCCCTTTTCCTCTCTCATTCTATATTCATCTCTACCTCTATCTATAGGGAGAGATACAAAGGTGAAGCATTGGACCTTCCTAAAGATCCACCAATCTCAACACTACTCCCAACTATTTTGAGCATTTAAGTACATATTGTATGCTAGATTAGGAGGCATGTGTCAAAGCTCATATTTATTGATGCAAAATAGGTCCAAAGTCACAAATTTGACATAGAGTTAGTTATAGTTTTGTACAAAATTTCAAGTGCCACATAGAGCAAAGATATTCCACTTTTTTATATCATGTCATCAATTTGGCACTTCATCAAGATTTGTATCTTCATCAACATTAACAAAAGCAAAGGTATGTACTTGAATCCCTTGCATTTAAATTTTTCTATATATATAAATATTTTAATATTTTCCCTCAAATCCATAATATATATATTAGTGTGTATTTATTTAATCCAATAAATAATTAACCTAAGTAACACACCAAGGATTTGTGCTTGGAAAAAATGCATAACAAATTTATTTGTTGGATGTCATGTTGTATAGTTTAGAAAAGCTCAAAATATGAATAGGATTTTAAGGCCATATATTATGGTAGCTTACAATGCAAAAGAAGGAAGGAAATCTATTATCAATTTTAATCTACAATTTAATACCATATGAAAAACCACATGTAGTATTATCTAAAATTAATTCTTGACATATTAATTTTATAAAATACACTTACCATTCAATAAACTTCTCCCAAGAAAGAAACCCTAAGTGAACATTAATTGAACCCTAATTGTAGATTCATAACTCTAATCATAACCCTAAGCTAACACTAATCCTAATCAAACCCTAACCCTAGCCTTAAAGTTATCATATAATCTAATTCTCTCTCTTATCTAAATTTGGGTTGAATTATTTTTCGTTTATTTTTAATTGCATATATTTTTTGTTTATTAGATCTTATTTTATGAATATATGCAAATATAATTTTACTTCTACATTCATTCTATGCCCATTTTTTCATGATATTTTAACATTCATTTTCTGGAATATTAGATCAATCTCACACATAAATATGAAACCTCAAAATTTTAAAATTGAATTCTACCCAAAACATAGACACACAATTGAACAAATTCTCAAAAGAAGAATGACAACATCATTAACATTTCATTCAAAATTCACTCAAATCCACATAAGGAGAGAAAAGATATTAGAATTATACGTTTATTCATGCTTATAAGTCATATTTGCATACAATTTAAGATAATTTGCATATATTCATCCAAAACTCAAAACAGTCTATCTATTCTATTCCGTCCGCTTGGGGTTTTTAATAGCCAATGGAACCACATATATCACTTCCTCATCAGAGGACATATATCTTTTCCATATATTCAACTCAAAACTATCTTTCTACCCATATATTCAACTCAAAACCTAGCTAGAGCTTTCATCAGTTCTCTCCCTACAAATGAGCCTTGAATTCCCTTTTATATGACAAGAGAGCAACAAGCTTAGGCTCAAATGTAATTTCACCACAAATTTTCATTTGAACAAAATATCCATTGCATTTGACTTTCATTACAAAACTTCCCACACGTTGAATCTGCAAAACATATATAGTGCATGAACTGGGGTAGCGTAAAAGAATAGGGAACACAAATTGTCATCAAAATCCCCTTTTTACCTACCACCCTACCCTTACCAACACTCAAACCTTGGTATACATGCCCACTTCTAGTTGTTGCCCAAAACGGTAGACCCTCAGCCTCCTTTTTTTTCTTGTCCTTGCCCAATACGGTTCTAGTCCGTCTGCTTGGGGTTTTAACAGTTGATGTGCCCACACATATCTTTTCCTCATCAAAGGGTAGACCGTGA
This sequence comes from Sequoia sempervirens, assembly GCA_007258455.2. Taxonomy (NCBI): domain Eukaryota; kingdom Viridiplantae; phylum Streptophyta; class Pinopsida; order Cupressales; family Cupressaceae; genus Sequoia; species Sequoia sempervirens. Next base: position 764,462,448 of record VDFB02193867.1, on the reverse strand, counting down.
TTGAAGTGACTTAAATATCGACAGTAGTCCGAGTCGGTATTGGTTACATCATCAGAAGTGTTGCTCATAAGGTCAATGGGCGAGTGTTGGCCGCATCCAGAGCACACCGACTACTTGCCTTTGTCATTTACCAATTGAGTAGCAAGGTCCTGGAATTGCAACCTTCTACTGCAACCAAAGTAGTAGAAGGTTGCAATTCGAGGACGTTGCTGCTCAACCAAAGCACCTTCCTGAATAGCAGGACCGAGCTTTTGTGAGCTCAAATGAACAAACCTCCTTACTGACTTACTCATTTTCTCTTCTTAGACAAGCACTCAAACTTGATTAGACTCAGCCCACAAAGCGCTCTAACTGCTACAAGAATGACACTATTAGCAGTTAATTCCTCTTGTATTTATTGTGTAAGGTAATGGCAACCTTCATTAATGCCTAGTAAATATGCATGTTCAAACATGGCAATTTGGCGGCGTATGTATTGTCACCGTTTAACTAGAGCTGGATGAGAATCCAAAGATCACCCTTCATGATTGCCAACAACAACATCTTCACACAAATTGAGATTGACGTGACTACACAAGTAAGGAATAATTCATTAATGCTTCACCAACCTTCATCTTCCTCCTGTGAGCTAGCAGGGAACAATAGAGATTTACATTAGCTTTTGATCTTGGTTGTCCATCTAAAACCATTGGTTATGAGCTCAATAGTGGAGATTGGGCCCCACATTCCATATAGGACATACATCTTCCTTTTGCTGACCTCGTGCCAAATAACAGGGTGACACCTTAGGTCTACAAGTTGGTGGGGTACGATCGAGATCTTCTCCCATATCTTCGAATCTGGAAAACCTACACATTGCACGGTTAGTATTTAATGAAAGGCTTTGGCTAAGCCGTCGGTGACATGACCACTGGAGTTAATGGCTTAGGCTTATGTCACTGGATTAAAATTAAAACCCAACTTTGATTTTAATACTTTATTTCCTTCGCAGGGTTTTATTTCCTAAGTCTCAGTTGGCCCCGTTAAATTCTTATCCCAACCCTAACAAAGAACAAATGATTAAGCTAAGGATTGCATTTGTTGTTATAACTTTAGTTCTAGAGAATTCTTAATTACCAATTCTTATTTGTGCATTTTTATATGAATCCAATTGAATGCCTTTCCATATCATTATGGAAAATTTTATTATTGCAATCCTAACTCTAACACTAATTAAACCTTGACCCTAACCTGATTGAACTCTTATTATAACCCTAACTCTAACACTAATTGAACTATAATCATAACCCTAGGTATTGTTGAAACCTAACCCTATTTGTATCAAAACCCTAGAGAACTCTAATTGAACCCTAACCCTAAAATAGACAATAACCCTTACCTTAATTGAACCCTAACTCTAATCCTAGCCCTAATTTAAGACTAACCTTAACCCTGACCATAATTAAACCCCTATTGAATTATAACCCTAATTGATCCCTAACCCAAATTGAATACTAATTGAGCCTTAAACCTAAGTGAATAGCAACCTTAATTAAAGTCCAACCATAATCCTATTTGAATTTTGACCCTAATCATAACCATAATTCAACCCTAACCTTAATAGAACCCTAACCCTAAACATGAGTTCAATTAAGTTTAAGGTTCAAATAAGGTTAGACTTTAATTAAAATTAGTTATAGGATTCAATTAGGATTAGGGTTGGGGTTGGGGGTAAAGATTAAGGTTCTATGATAGAGCTTGGGGTTAGTGTTAGGGTTGAATTGGGGCAAGGGTTAGTATTAGGGTTCGGGTTATGGTTCAATTAGGGTTTCATTAATGTTAGTTTTAGAATCATAGTTATGTTTAGGGTTGGATATAAAATTAGAGTTAGGTTTGAAGTTAATTAGTGTTAGTTTTAGGGTTGGGGTTATGGTTAGACTTATAATTAATGTTAGTATTGGGATTAGATTCTATCACTTTAATAAACATAATCTTCTATAAATTTTATCAATAAAAAGGTTTAAGTTATGAATGTTATAATATTAAAAATAAATGTGTTTTCAATGTTTATATGTCAGTTTAAAAGATGTGCCAATAATGTTGCAATCACTAATGATCAATTTTTTCTTGATGGTTAAAATAGATTGGTAAGTAAATTTATCTATAATAAGTAAATTTATCATTGATTTTTTCTTGATAAGTAAATCAATATTTCATAAATTTATCTATAATTCTTATTTAATTTTTCTTAATTTATATTAAATTGTTAAAAAATTTAAGTTGCTTATAAATAATTTTATGTGTTTTTTATAATTAACTTGATATTGTATAAAAGGTTTAAGTTATGAATGTTATAATATAAAAAAAAAAATTTGTTTTCAATGTTTATTTGTTAGTTTGATGTGAGAATAATGTTGCATAGTAATGATTAAATTTTTCTTGATTGGTTAAGTGATATTGTGAAATTATTCTATGTTAATTTAATGTTATCAATGCTATATAATATAAAGATAAATATTTCTAATATATTTTTAATGCATCTTTATATTTTATAAACAAACATCTAAAATAAAAATGTGATTGTAAAAAGAATACAACTTAATGAGTGAACATACATTTAAAGTTAAAAGTGAAATTATAAAACAAATTGTAAATCTATTTTATTTTTCTTCTATAAATATAATTTTTTAATTTGTCGTTCGCCTAGTAATGCCCACTTCTCCTTTTAATGAATCTTTTATTTTGCAAGGGTTGATTTAGTGCTGCCGTTGATCTATTTCCTACAGATATCAACGGTGCCCACCATCCCGTGATCGGGAATTGAAGGATCATGAAATCATGGGAGGGTGCCACGTGTCCTATCCGGGGGATCAAATTTGAGCTATCGCTGACCAACTACCATTTGATCTGAGCCGTTCCCCGCTATCCCGTGATGGTGCTTGGGTTGATTGCAAAATCATGGGTGAGCGCCACGTGTCTCATCCGATGAAGCCTAAAGAGTAAAGGAAACACTAGCCAACTTTAAATGTATTAAGGGGCAGATTACTAAAGTGTTCTCCACATGCACATGTTCTAAATCGATGGATATGTTATAATCTCGCTAGAAAAGTTTCTCAAAGGTTAACGACATGGCTGGCGACTGTGTTAAAGGAATGAGATCAACAACGCCCGCTATCTTGTGATCAAGGATTACAAGGATCGTGATATCACGGGCGGGTGCCACGTGCCCTTCCTAAAGGATGAAATCTGTGTGACCATTGATGAGCTGTCTCTTCAAGATTGACAGTGCCCACCATCACACGATTAGGAATTTTGGGATCGTAATGTCATGGGTTCCTGCCACGTGTCTCATCCAATGAAGCCTAAGGAGTGAAGAAAGCGTTCACCGGTTTTAAATGTATTACGGGGAAAATTACTAATGCACTTGTAAGATGCACGTGTTTTATTTCAACACAGATGTTATGATTTTAAGGGAAAGTTGCTCGACAGTTAAAGGAAAGGACGGTGACCATTTTTGAAGGAGCAGGATTTATGGTAAAAAGATCGACAGTGCCCGCCATCCCGTGATAGTAAATCAAAGGACTGCGATATCGCGGGCAACCGCCATGTGGCATTTTTTACTCAACCTGTTTTGAAGATGGCCGTTGATGATTTGATCAAACTAAAGGATCAACGGCTCAAATTTAAATATGTATTAAATTATGGTTGGAGCCCTTCGTGCAGTGCACGAGTGGGCTTTAATGGCGGATGAGACATCTATTGGCAGCATTTATCGACATAAAATCAATTTACATGCAGTTTCTCTATTTTGTCATTGCACCTAAATTTGGGAAATGCATGCCAATCATAGAATTGTGAGGAATTGCGGTATTTTTACTCTGTAATTCCTATCTCACGCTTGAGTAGAGCCACTTGTGAAGTGTAACATTGTAGTAAGGCCCTAGTTTGTCTAAAATGGTGTCAACCAAGCAACACTCTAGCCACATTGAGTATTTGAAAAGAAACTTGTATGATGATTTCCTAGATCAATTTCCATTATCAACAAATGAGAGAAGGAAAGGTTTGGTGTTGATGCGAGGGAAAATCCTAGGGGAGGGGTTGGTGTGTAAAAATTCCAACATTTATGATGCTAGGGTTCCACTCACAGGCTTAGAAATGTTCAGATTATGGTATGGATAGAGGAATTTGCCTCATCCTTTTTCAAATGGATGGATGTATGACATGAGAAATTTGGTTGTTCCAAATGTGTTCCCTGATGTGGAATTACTTAGAGTAGTGGCCAAAAGATATGACCCTATCACACAGGTAATCAGAGATAATGATGGAGGGGTTCTATTAGAAATTAACAGAGATGTTATCCAACAGACTTTTGATTTGAGTGAGCCAAGTGATAACTTGGTTCCTATTAATCTTGAAGAAATGAAGCAGGAGTATACAAATTTGAAATCTCTTTTTAGGGTTAAGCTGCTTCCACCTCATCTAGTTAAGGCAGGGCGTTCATAATTTCACATCAACCCTAGTGACAAGGAACCCTTCAGATTGAATTGTTTTCAAAATCCTTTCCTGGCTACTTTCTATTCACTATGTCAAATTTTGGGTTTCAGCCCTGGTGCAGTAATGCCGATTGCATACATGTTCATGGGGGTGCAAATACAACACCCTAACTTATCTATAACATATGACTTTGCTTCTTTTTTGGTGGAGAGGATACATGAAGGACTGTCAAAGTTGCAAAATGGTGATACTGGTGCTCAATTCTTTTGGTATTCCATATTGACGCATATGTTCTTGTTTAGGAATGCTGATTTCTTTCCTGAGAAGATGAACTTAAGACAATCAGTTAATGGACAAAGATTGCCAGTACAGATATGGGCTGCATATTTGTCCTATAATAAAGAAAGCACCAATTATGTGCAATTTGATAATTGTTTTTCTGCAAGATTGAGGGCTAGATTGATGGTAAATGTACTTAGGATCCCTGAGGAACTGCATGATTTCTTTAGGACGAAGGAGAGGAAACCAGAATTGAGGGTTTTACATAACTGGGGTGACATTATCCCATATCTAGTCAGCACTGTCCTGAGAATATATGGATTTCAAGGAACCCCTCACATACTGCCATACAATGTGCCACCGAGACTAGGGTTTGCAAAAGTTATGTGGCAGATGGGATGTATTCATGAAGATAACCTAACTAGAAAGGGGAAGGGAACATTATTCCCTGATTATATAGTAGTGTCTGACTTTACATTTTCAAAGGGAGGTTGGACACATTTTGACAAATTCTTTGTTGATTACCATTTGAGATTTGGTCCAAGGCGACACCATGATCCTGAAGGTTTCTTTTCTCTTTTCAGACAAAAAATAAAAGGTGGCAAATTTGCACATGAGTTGAATTTCCCTGAGGACCTGATCAGGAATGAATTTGATTTAAATAGACAAGAATTGAACAAGGAAAAGTGGATAGCTTATAGTAAGCTACTGGATATTGTGCATGAAATGGATCCGATGTATGATCCATTGATGAAATTCACTCCATACCAGAAGAGAATTGACTTTTTAATGAAGAATTTCAAGGAGATAATGGACACCTTGACAACCAAAAAGATAAATTTAAGGCTAAGTCTGGATATGCAAGGACAAAGTGATATGCCAATTGAAACAAGGCCAGTATGTCAGCCTACATAAGGGCGGCCCATCTATAGGAGGAAAAGGGATACTAGCAGTGATGAGGAAGAAGTAGACAAAAAAGGGAAGAAAATAATGAAGGCGCCTTCACGACCAGGCCAAAAATTCAAAGTACTTGGGGCTATCAAAATCATTGAATTGGATGTGCCGAGTGTATTCCCCTATCACCACCACAGAGCCAAACCTAAGAGGCAAAGAGATTGATCACCTACTTGAGGGGATCTCACAGGATGAAATTATTGTTCTTGATCAAGACATGCAGGGTTGGTATCATAGATCCCCTCCTAGTGAATTCCCTATCACAAAATTTAAAAGTACGAGGCATCAAAATCATTGAATTAGGATCTTCACGAGAGCGCAGTCCCCCATCACCACCACCTGAGCCAAGCCCTAAGAGGCAAAGAAATGATCACCTACCTGAGGATCTCACAAATGAAATTATTATTATTGATCAAGACATGCAGGTTGGTATGTCATCCCCTCCTAGGTCAGCTGAATTGGTTCTATTCGATTTGGATATGAAGGGTAAGAGTGTGTAGGATGCCAGAATGGAGGGTTGCAAGGAGTTCTTAGATGACAATGCATTTGTAAAGACTCTTGTATTCTTGCAATTGGTATGGAGGATGGTGGAGACTGTAAAATAAATACAGAGAACTAGAACTTTGTGAGGTCAGATTAGGAGAATGATGAAGAAGTGAAAATTTGAACTAATGGAATAGTTCAAAACATCACTCACGAAGAAGGAAGACAACTAGTGAATCAGGGTTGGTGTTTTGATTTTTCACAGATAGGTTATCCTTGAGATATAGTGGTTTTCAATGCCATTATAAAGTCCCAAGAATCCTTTTTGAGTTACGAAGAAGTTAAGGTAGCATTACAAAACTACGCCTTCAATGAAGCATATGAGATTTTGGCAATTTGGGCATTGATACAGGGAAGAAAGCCATACATTACCCGATATTAATCAAATTTCAAGAAGGATGTAATAATAAAGAGGGTTCGAGACTACAATAACCGAAGCCACTAGTTTAACTGTGAATGTGGCCAAGTTGACCCAAAAGACTGCTGAAAGGGAGGAGGCTGAAAGAAAGAGCCTACTAGAGAAGTATAACATTTTAATTGAAGAATATAGAAAAATGCAATAGAGGAATGTTGAGCTGCAAACTGAAGTAGAAAGGTTCAAGTATAGACATACTGGGGAAACATCCAATGCTCCAAGAGCCAGCACATCACCTCCCAAAGTAGGGTCAATGCCTCTTGCTTCTCCATATGTGTCTACACCAAGGTCTCCCATTCAAAATCCTGCTCTTACCCCTCCTCTAGAACAAGTTGATGAAGAAACAAAGTGCTCTGTTGATCCAAAAAAGAGGCAGCTCATGCAAAAAATTGATCAATTACAGACATCACTAAGGGTAAAAGAGGAGGGTTTTCTTTCAAAAGAAAAAGAAATTGTTACTCTTATTTTGGAGCATTTAAATGAAAAGGTGGATAATAAACTGCCCTCTATACATTCTTTGTATTCTTTTCTATTTGAAGCAATAAATAATATTGATAGGGATCAAGGGATAGTGATTCCAATAATTCAAAATTGGATCCCTAGGGAAAATAATCTAGATGTTATGAATAAATCCTCAAGGTTTGATGTAAATAATAGGCCCCAATCATTGAAGCCTACTTATGTATTAGTTAAATCATTGTAAGGTTTTCAGACCTTACTAGATGATCTAAGTAGGAAGATTAGGGAATTGGTAAAAAACTTCAATGATTGGGGTAACACACTATTACTTGATATAACTGATGAGCAGGGGGAAATCAGAACACTCCAACAATGGCAGGATCAAGCAAGTAAAGCCATCAATAATCAAATTAAAATAATTTGTGATGATTCAGATTATGATTTGTTGGTAAATTGTATGGATAAGATTATTGGTACTGACTCATTTTTGGAATCTTTTGAAAGAGATGCTAATCAGGTAGCGGTAAAGTATTTTCCTTATAGTACAAAGGTAAAAGAGGTGATTAATTTTGACTAGCCAACTAATGAAGAATACCAGAGGTGGGTGGCTAAGTATTTGAATGATGATGAGTAAAGAGTGGGCTACCGACAGGTGGCAAATCAGATGTTGCAGTTACATCGTTTCCAGTTTTGTATGGATGACTTTCTTGGCGTGAGTTTTGCGTGGTTTTTTGTTATTGCATCAACCTTCCTCCGCCGACATGATGAACGAGAATATGCTCCAGGATGATTGTTGTTGTAACACTTTTTGAACAAGAATATTTTTCAAGGTGGTGGCTGTTGTAACAAATTTTGGAATATCACTAGGTGCTCCAATTGACTACTGACAGGTGTACTTTCTGGCCTGGTGCTTGTTTGCTCCTTCATTTTCTATAAGAAGAATTTCAAGGCCAAAAGTATTGGTTAACAAGTTAGATAATTTTTGTCAAGTCTAGGTGAAGTTGCAGAGCGAATTGTAAAGTCTGATGGTTTTAGAGAAATGCAATTTAGGTTTTGAGTCATTATGTAACGGGTTTTGAGTTCATAGAGATTTAATGTTGTATAACAATACTAGCATTTGAGTTCAAATGAAAATTTGAGCTCATGTCTTTCCATTGTAAATGCATATCTGAACTTTCAATGAAATAACTAAGGGTTGTTTTATCCATCTCACTATTGTGGTGTGTATGATTCTATTTTAGCTTTAATTCAAGGAATTAATCAAAATGCTTGAATGGGATTATAGGCGGATATGTGCTATATAAGGATTTGATAAGTAGTCCTGGCTTAGAATGCATACTAATGAAATTGTAATGCAATATTGTCAGGGATCTTATATGTGATGTATTAAATTTGTTATAAACCTCTAGATGCTTATGAATTTGACTCCTGCAATGGATATATGGCATTGATCTAAGTTGTAATTATTTGTGTAGTTCAGTATTTGTTTATCTTTTCCTAGAGCTTGCTACAAATTGCAAATCATTGACTATCTTATACAATGGATTGTGTTTAGTTATCTCACACTCCAGATAGTTGATATTGTCGATGAACAACCAATTTTAGTTGATATTATCTTATCGTGTTGAGCTATTAAGTGAGATCATCTGCTATTGTTAATGATGTTTATAATAAATTAATAATGGTGCTGAGGTTGTAAACACATTAAGGGATCACCCTCCCAGGTCTCACAGAGCCCGAAGTGTACGAGGCTTTTAAAGTCCTTGTCAGTTGGTCCAGGTCCTTCGAGCTGCCTTCGATTGGAATTGGCAATTCCATAGGTATATTAGAAGACAAATCTGGTTACATTGTAAAAAGAACCAACATACACGTCAACCACTAAAAAACCACCTCTACAACTAAATTTTTAATCTTTTATGATCACATGAAACATAAAACACACTAATTTCAAGGTCGTTAACATTACTATTGAAATGTTTTAATTTTTTGACCTTTCAAACATTAAAAAGTACATCATTAAATTAATTATGTAATGGCATAAAAATTAAAAACATCATGAATTAATTATGTAACCACATAAGTCAAATATAATTCTATCAAGAAATTAATATCAAATAGATAATATAATCGCATAACTTCTACATTTCAATGTCATTGATCTTCTTCTTCATCCAACTCTTTGTCTATATCATCTGATCCAGATTCGACATTGTAAGGATTGGTCATATCATCATCATCATCATCGATATCAGTTTTGATAATGTCATCATCCACATGGATGTCATCTTCATGAACATTAACTCCTACATCATCATCGTCTAGTTCCTCCTCTTCGACATCTTCATCAGGGACATCATCAACTAACCGTTGATCCTGATCATCATCTATATCATCTTCTAGTTCTTCGGTATCTTCTTCTTCCACCACATTATACTTTACCAGCCTTCCTCTTGGATCATGTCTAACAACAAATGACCAGCCCAGTTTACCTGGAACCTCTGAGTAAAATACCTGCTCACATTGGCTTGGAAGAACATAGGGCTCATTTCCAGCTCACTCAACCAACCTTGTATTAACCATGGTAAATCCAGTATCATGTTCAATAATAGTTCTCTCAAGATCATTTTCATTCAATCGTAGCTTGTACCATAAAATGACAAATAGAATTATTTTGAAGGACTTAAAGTCACACTCAAGTATATCATCAAAATCCCATAGTATCAATTTAGAGACTTCTGGATGTATGTCGCTTCTAGATGAAACATTAGTCACCTGAAAGACTGCAGTTATACCAGAATCACAAGTTTTCTTCATGTCATCCAACATTTTGATTTAAAATTTACAACCATTGCACCACATAGCCTTGTGGTGTTTCACCTGCAATATGTCAAACATGTAAAAATTATTGCAATATCGTTAGTTGATAAACATATTTATTCTTGGTCGAATGTATGCAAAGAAAAAAATCTTAAGATATATATACATCAATATACTTGAAAATAATTAAATAATATGGGTGATTAATATATTTATACGTACCTGTTTCTCTCTTAAACGATATGCTAAATCAATTTCCCTTTGTGTAACATTGGAATCTCATTACGATGAGCTTATTTAACCAATGAAGCCACACATTCCCATGTTAATGCGTGACCAGATTGTTTACATCATTCAATCCATACCGTCATCCAATCAAGATTGTTGGCGATGTACAAATGTAGTGCATCCCACTCTCGACCAATTGTACCAAAATAAATTGAAATTCACAAACGATGTATAATTAGTTAAATACCACAGTATACGACCTTAATTTATAATTGATGTATATTGAAGATTAAAAATTAAATAAGTACAATATACATAAAAAAATGCATTCCAATTAATCTCCATGACCATCTTATAATTACCTCTTACTTTCCTCAATCTACCTTTCCCCAACAGGTACTCCCCTTCAAATTTGTTAATAGAGTTGGGATCCCAAATGCAATCTAAATGGATCTTTGCTGCAAACTTAGGAAGATATTCACTAATGTACACCATGGTCTAGTATACCATATATCCCTCCACCATAGAACCCTCAGGATGTGCTCTTTGTCTAACCAAATCCTTCCAAAATTTCAAGTGCCTCTCAACCATCCACATTGACCTTGTGTATACAGGTCCACACAATTCAATCTCCTCAACTTGGTGTATGAGGTAGTGTTCTTGTGCATTAAAAAATGTTGAAGGTAGACACTTTTTCATTTCACACATTAGATGAGGAATTTTTCTCTTCCAATAATTTATATCTTCTTTATGGATTTCTTTAGATGATAGCCATCTACAAGTGATTCAAGGTGCAAATATATTAACGATATTTAACAAAAATATATAGTATATTACATAACAAATAAAACAAATGGCAATTATAAGATGTATACATCGAATTGAACAAATCTCGCTACTTACCTCATGTATTTTCCAATATCATATATAACTTGCTTGACATTGTTGTCAAAGTTGTCTGGGAGAGATAGGAATTAGAGAGCATTACTACAACAATTATAAAAATGATATTTTCATTATTTTTCAAAAAGTAGTAAACACAATATCTTTGAAAAGTAAATACATTATACAAGTGTATATAATATTCGAATAATTACCTTAATGAAGGTATGCCAATCATGCGTTTTCATCCCTGACCCAAATTCACCTTTCTTTGTTATTATATTGTTTATATTCACAGCAAATCCTGTGGGAAATCAATTTTTTTGTATGACTTCTTTTATAACATTGCTTTGCTACTCTGTTAATAACCAAGGAAGGACACTTATATTAATTTGGTATCTATCACTATGTAATTGAATGACATTTTTCATTGCATGATTGGCTTCCTGAATGTCACTACAAATTTTGACAATTTTTTCTTTGTCATGCCTTCCATCCAATATTTTTCATAATGTTTTTGTTATATTCTTTCCGATATGCATTGTATCAAACAAATGCACAATTTATAGCTACTCATAGTAGGGCAACCTACTAAATTGTCTAGGATAACTTTTCAGTCCCTGTGGAAGCCAGCCATTAATGCCTTGACGACCTTCATGAAGCATATAAGTTAAACAAATTAACAACGACAATCGACATTGTCAATTAAAACATGAGTAAACACAACACAATATAAAAATATAAACTCAAAACATATCATATATGATAGATAAACAATTTGATCTATTGTATAACCTTGATAATTAATTCTGTTATATTCCAACTTCCATAGGTAAGGTGTCATTCTTTGTGGTTTTGATGTAGTCTCTCTTTCCCATTGAAAGATGTTTTGGAGGTAGTTCGATACTTATGATTTCTATGGAATTGCCTATACTCATCAAACACTTGCTTTCCTAAAACTTTGTTGAATGGCCGAGATTTCATCTTTGGACCTAAAATTGGACATGCAAATTTTCCCTTTGTTTGAAGACCTGCAAGATGATATATAATTGGATTAAATATGTCAATTTTTATAATTATATATAATGAATAGATTATTTTAAAAATATTCATGATATCTACTTCATCAAATTAAATATTGTTAAAGTGTAATCGAATGTTATAACATACCACCAAAATGTGTTAGCCCTGGGGCATCATGAATTTTCCATACAAACATTGCATGGAATTGAAATTGTCTTTGTCTATTGGTCTAGAGATGTCATACATGGTAGCCATTCATAAATTTGAAATGGCTTCGTCGTAAGAACCGATATATACATTCATATCTTTAACTTGGTACTTACCTGGATTGAATGAACATAAATATTACATAATTATTATAACCATTTCGCAATATATATAAATTAATGTACATGACTATTGAATGAAAAAAAATATAAATCATTATGCAACAAATAAGACAAATGAGATGCTACTACATTAAAAAAAATTGATGTAAACAAATACCTAGAACAATCATTGACAACATTATGTGCTCCCTCTTTATTGACATCCATGGAGGAATGTTATTGTTGATAACAAAAATAGGCCACACTGAGTAAATAGATCTCAACTCTCTAAATGGATTGACACCATCCGCTCCTAATGAAAGCCTGAGATTACGAGGTTCTTCTTTAAAGTGTGGCCATTTTTCTTCCATGTCCCTAAATGCAGAACCATCTGCAGGAATTCAAAGAATGTCATCTCCACTTCTATTCCATGCATGGTAATCCATCAATTGCGCTAAGATTTCACACTTAAATAATTTTTGCATATGTGGAATAATGGGAATATAACAAAGAACCTTGTGAGGCACCCTTTTTGTTAGTTGATCTGTTTGATATCTACTGATATGACATTCCGGGCATTCTATTGCAAATTTCTGTTGTTTATGATATATAATATGATCATTGAGACATGCATCTATTGCTTGATACTCCATTCTAATATATTTCATAATGGCAGATAAATCTTGGTATGAGCGAGGTAAAATATTTGATGGTGGTAACAAAATTCACCAATCAATCTACAAGAAAAATGTTTTCATATAAAAATTAATGGTACATATTTCATCCTTTATTTCTGTTGTTGGGCTAACAATTAAAATAGATGAAAAATATGACATATATGACATACCTTAACATCATTGAAGTTGCTATGTTTGATAAACCATTCATAACCTTCAAAGTTCAACAACAACAATAATGATGAGAAGAAGTTGTTCGAGCCTTCATAAAGGGGCTTGTATGCCTTGTCAAGTATGGGTAAATCCCATGGAACATCATCAAATTCATCTTGATCATCATGATCAGCCTACGCCATACTAAATGTGGCATGGATCAATGTATTTGTACCATCATCTTCAATTGTGTTTTATGGTGCATGATCATCTTCCATAGGATCATTAACTTCATCTTCAATATTCACAGCTCCATGTTCCTCCACTTGCAAAACCACATTCTCCAAGTAGTGATAATCCATATCATGTGCCCTAAGTATCCCTGCTATAATAATGATAGACACAAAATAAGCCATGATGATCATGATCGGTGATTATATATATATAATGTTTGAAACAATATAACATTTTACAAATTCAATCAATATAAATACATATAATGAACAACTTACCAATGGATGATAATCATGCCCCCCTTCAATGTGACCATGCTTCTTACAATGTTTCTTAGTTGTTGTGATTAAAAGTCGTCTCATCTTTAAGCCCTTGCAATTATTGCAAGGAATAACATTTCCCATCACCCTTTCTTTTCAATCCTGGCCCACAATCTATCAAAAGTGTCTCTTCATTTTGTTCTGAACTAATATTATCTGACACGATTTTTCTTTACCAAACTTGACTATTTAGATCTTCAAAAAATATCAAACTCACACTCCAATAATTTTTATTCATAGACAGATAACATAATCTAATAATTCTAATATTTTACACCAAAAAAGTTTGGCATGCAACCACCCCTGCAAAAGAGATGATGCAGTTAATGACCCCAAAAAACACTTTATAATGCTAATTCCAAAACTTATTAAATTCTGATTTTACTATGATTTCCAACTGTTAAGACTCCTAAATTCAGAATATTGAACTTGATCACAAAATTTCTACAATAATGGAAGTAGCGAGCTAGTAAGAGCAAGTGACCCATTCCCCTAAGAACAGCAGTCCGAGAGTCATCATTGTAATGTCGATACAAAATTTATCCCTTTTAGTTAAAGATGCAATGTGTCACTTCTTATGACGAGCCCATCTAGGAGCCCCTCAACATTGAGAGAGCCTAATAAAAAACAATAGAAGCATTGGTAAGAGCATGATTAGGGTACAAACCCTAGGCCTCCGTAGAAACATAAAGAATAACTATAGCGGATTAGTGAGGTTGCAATACCAGAAAGATTGAGACATTGTAGGTAATAACAAAATCTTGCAATCTAAAGATTGTAGCCAATAACAAGCATACTATGTAGCTTAGTGACATTTGTAAATGCAATCTACGGTAAGAAGAATGATAGTCACTTGAGATGTGATAGTCAAAAATAGGCTAAGCAGTGACAAGATAATAAAGCTCAAACCTTGCATAGTAAAGTGGAGATTTTAACAGTGAGTTTCCTTACCCCCTTGTTGACCTTAAGGGTTTTTCAAATACTTTTGGTAGTGTTAGACAAGGCAAATGCAATTAGGGAATGACTGTCCAAATCAAGTAACAATGGTAATCATAGGTTCAATGTTTCTTCTTAGCCATTAATATTGTATAATGGAGGTAGTGGATTGCATGTTTGAGCAGTGTTTTGAGACTCACCAAAGATGGAAAAATAGTGAATAATACCTTGTGGACTGTGAAGTAGTGTCAATAAGGTTGAAGGATCTTAAGAACTACAATACCATGAAACAATGAGTCCCCTGTAGTAAGTAGGCAGTCTATAGGGCATAGTTTGATTTTATAGAAGGATGCTCATGAAAGGAACCTTCAAGTGATAGTGAGTGAGATGTTTGAGATTGCAGCTGAGGGTGCAATACCCAGTCTTAAAGGAAGTTAGCAAAGTAGTAAATGTGCAAGAAAATCGAATCGTACACAACAAACAATTCACAATGTTATCTTCCATAATGCCTTGAGTTTGAAGACAAAAATCTCATTGTATCTTCATGATGAAAGTGGTGACCTTAATGGTCAATCACTGGCAACCATGATTTTAAAACATGCTATTGTGCTTATGGAGGCAACATTTTAAGCAAGGCAGTGAGTGGTGGTTTGGAACAATGGCAGGTATGAAGGAGTTGCTTTATATGCATACTATGCAGTCTAGCTTAAGACAACGTTCTTAGAAGAGATTGAAGGTGGATTATGGAACTCAAGGGTTACCATGAAAAGGATTAAAGCAAAGACTGAGATCTATTTAAAAGCCACGGTCATGAAGATATTAAAGATGTCACATGCAAAAACCTAGTAGCTGGAGTAATGAATATAGTGCCAAAGAGGATAGTGTGCTGGGGCAGATTTAGGAGATCTCCACATTATCTAATTACAAGGAAATACATCATTTATTTATTTTTTTAATTAAAAGAAATCATTCTAAACCCTATATAGGATACATTGATACTTCAAAAGCCTCTGAAGGAATTTGAGATTATGCAAATATATGTCAAGTAACATTCATAAGGTTTAGAAAATCTTGATCACTCTCTAGAATAGCCCATTAAACATGGGTTGTGCTTGAATGCACTACATAATTGATATAACACAACCACTCTGCATATCAACCAGAGTTATAGGCTCTTTATTGCAGCAAGAGGTAATCACTCTTCGATCATGCTATAATTACATCCTAACCTGTTAAACTTGAGACAAAAAAATGCACCCAATGATGATTGACACCTACATTATACAACCTGAATTAACTACATTATATGAGTGCCTCCATTTCTATCACAACATAGCCACATTAAACTTGGGTCACACATGAATGCATCCTGTATTTGTTATAGAACAACTGTGCCACATGACCAATATAGTTATGGATCACATAATTACAGTCACAAGAATATGTTCCTCAGTTGTGATCTTATGGTGATTCCACATAACAAAATCTGGACATGAAATTCTCAAAACCCTTAACCTCTAAAAATGAAATCTGATGAGATGTTGCTTTAAAATATGATTTTCAAACCTGAAACTACAAATCTAACTTCACAACTGAATTTTACAAAAAGACAATGACTACCCTCAACCTGGCGATATCTTCTTGAATTTTTTCTAATTTTTCCCAAGAAAATCGTCCTTAGTTCTCCACAAACTGTCTCAAGTAGAGCAAAACATTGTCGCAATAAATCAGGTGCGAACTCACTTTTCTTTATGTCGGCCACAATTTTATTTTTTTAAATTTTTCATGTCTGTCAAAAATTCGACGAAAATAATAACTGACATTTCGACGAACCCCAAGATCATTGAAATTTTGATGAACGTTAGGGATAAACTTTCAAAAAATTGGAAATTACACATCAAATTTTACAAGCACTCGTCGAACATTGTATTTTACATATTTCATTGGTCTATTTCGGTGTATTTTGCAGTCAAATGTATTAGTGTGTCATGCCACCAATAACCACCATAGGCCAAACAAGAATACACTATTTCATTCCAGAGACAAAATGTATAAACATGAGATATGGCATTAAGAAATTAACTTGCAGACCACTTCAACACATGAAATTGGAACTAAGATACTACAGAAACATTGAGAGTACATCCACCAAGTTGTAGGATAAAATACATCAATGCAGAGAAATATAGAGCATTTTTTGGACCGGTCCAAACAACCAACAACATTGCCAACCTTCTACAATTCACAAAATCCTCCTGGAAAATGCTGGTGACTTGAAAAGATAGGAGTGCAACATTCATAGGGAAAAAATACTAAATACCAAATTGCAAGACCATATCTTCAACAATAGAGGAATGCAGAGTATTCTCCCAAACATACTTCAATGCAACTTCTAAGAATAGAACCTTTCAACAACTTATAGAGGCCAAAATTTTCTTCTAGAAATATATACTTCATAAGGAACAATAGGAGAGAGTAAAGAACATGTAGAATATCAGAAACATCTCTCCATCATCAACAATACTTCTAATCCCCATCTCAATATATTATTATGAAACCAACTCTACTGACATCAACAATACTTAACCATTAGATAAGGCATGACATATAATCATGAACTTCAACAATACTACCATACATCAATGATATCCCAAATTGAATGTTGTCAATAGTGACAACCAATGCCAACCAACAAACACTGAAACAATCTCACCAAGTATTGACATCATAGACATCAAATGCCAACAATCCCCCTTACTTCTCATGTGTTGACAATAATGACAACCAAAACCAATTCACCAAGTGTCATCAAATACTACTAACAATCTCACAAACATATGTAACAATCTCACCAAGTGTTGACATCAATGACAACCAAAAATCAATGTTGACATGAATGATAACCACTACCAACAATTTATTAATCTCAAACTTATTGTAAGTCCTAACTAGAAATCTCTCCTTCCTGAGATACATCATTACCTTTTTTCCAACCATAAAATTCTTATGCCTTCTTTTGTCATCAATTTTCTCCTTATATCTACCATTCATCATGTCAAAGTGACTCTATAATTCTACATGTATTTCATATGATATACCAACTCTTCTAATTTTTATTATTGATGTCTCAATTTTTTTATATTCCTTTGATAGATTGTGTAATTAATCAAGTCATTATTGTGTGGAGTATAAACCTATATCTACCAACACATTATATCACACAACGTTTATACTCTTGCTTGAGGTGAGTTTCAAAACCTAATAAGGATGCTATATCCAATATAAGAGATAGGGAATACATATTTTTCACATATTTTAATGTAAATAATGTACAACAATAAAGTTATATACTCTTAGTCAGGAATCAATTATAAATCAAACATGTGCTATATTATCTTTTTTGTATATGAACGAGTTTGTACCCCTTGTGTAAATTCAACTTTTGAATACCCTCACCTTAGAAAATCAAATCCGAAGGCGAAATTCCACATCACCGATCTGCCTTCCATCCACTTGGCACATGTTTTGTGCATTGGTGAGGGAATTTTCATCAAGGATGCAAATGCGGACCACAGATGTTTACGCAACATGTTGTCATCCCTATCAGATTCCTACATCTGGAGTCTACAGGGACATTACACACCTAATTGGGGTCAAATTGTAATGCCTCTATGTGACCAACCGACCCAAAATGACTCCTTTTGGCCTTCAAATCCATTCATTTCACACTTCACTTAATCTTCTACATAGCTCTTCACAATTTAAGCAACTTCATTCAATCTTCTTCATGCTTTGGGATCTCTTGAGTACACTCTTGAAGCATTCTACTAGCATTTTCATAGCTTGAGCATTGTAACAACTGAATACTCCATCAAATTCACTTTTGTACATGTGAGGCCACCATAGAAGTTGTGAGCTTGGAGTCTTAGAAGACCTCCCTTCATCACTATTGCGACTATGGTGACTTTTCCAAGTTCATTGCTTGTATTCTCCCTTCATTGGCCTTAAAAGCCTTTGGGTGGAGGTGGTAACATTTCACTCTCCCTTTTGTGATTTGATTGAGTAGAATAGTATTGTTTTGTAGTGTTCAACAATCTCTCCTTCTTTCCTTTATTAGACTTTCTACTCCGTTGCCTTTTGGCTGTCTATGGAGATGGAAACACCAAAGTGAGGATTTGACTAAGGAAAACCCCTATACAACCCCAACAATTTTCCCCTCTTTCTCGTGTGTAGGTGGATGTGTGCATGGAGCTAGTTGGAAAACTGGCATTTCAGTGAGTCAATATTCATCACCCTAGCTTTTATCTACTTACTTTATCATTCTTGCACTTTTCATATTTTATTATTTTGTTTATTTCATTAAAATCAATTAGTTGGGCTGTTAGTAGGTTTTTGGTCTTTTCCTTACTGTATTTCTTGTTTTTTGACTGTACAAATGCCATCGTGCTGCACTGTCATCCTAGACCCATACTTCCATCCTCAGAAAGAGAGCTATCTAAGGTGCAATATTGACTCCAAAAACTAGCTGGTCTAGCCCCAACCAGATTTTTAGGTCTATAGAGTGACACAAGAACTCGAGAGTTCTCTTCATTCTCGATCCTCACCCCAAAACATCTGTTAGAGTGAGGTAAGTCAAGGAAGCCCTCCACTCTCATCTCTCTGTGACCTAGAGCCTTGATGTGATTGGCCCCCCTCTCTTACATTTTTGGTGAACCTGACATGAACAACGTTTACCCATTCGCTTATGTTGAGACTTTCCCCCCCACACTTGGTGGTTGTCATAACCCTGAGTGTTGTGAAGGTTTATGAGCATCACAACCTAGTCCAAAAATTTCTGAGTACATTGTTAGGAGAAGCATGTGACACTTATTGATGGAAAAGACAAAGGCCACTTCTAGTTTTACCTCTAGTTTCTCCACTAGCTTAGCTACTAACTGTACCATTGGTTTTCCTACAAGTTATGCTAATGAGATGGATTTCATGGATGAAACTACTTGTGTGCCTTCCCCTCCATTGTCGATAGCAATCTTGAGTATTCTCTTCTTGCAAGTAATGGAGATTCCTAAATTTGAGAAGTATGATGGAAAAGAGGATCTGAAAAAACATGTGTCTGCCTTTAATGCCATGTGTACAAACTTCTTCCTTCACGATGCTTTGATGGGAGAATTATTTCCCTGATCTCTCAAGGATACAACACTCGAGTGGTACTATTCCTTGCCCAACAATTCTATATTTTCATTTGATCAACTTGTGAATCAATGTCTCTGATAGTTCCAAGCTAACATCGGTCCGAAGATGCCCTTCTCAGATCTCATCCAATGTAAGCAAAGGGATAGCAAGAAAACTAATTTCATAGCGCAATATCAAGCACTCTTCTCAAAAATATAATACCCATCGCCCGATTTGGATGTGCAAAAGGTGTTCATAAGTAGCTTGCAGAGACTTTGGTAGGAAAAAATTTCCCTAATGAAATACCCTTTTTTTGTGCATCTATGTGCTGCATTGCGGGAATATCAGCAAATGGTAGTTTAGTTCAAGGGATCCTCTTTGTGCTCCTATTTAGAAGGAAAATATATTATATCTATCTCAGGAAAAGGTAAAGTTATTGTGAATGTAGTCCCTGTGACAAATGATAACGACCTTAGATGCAACAAAAAGTTTACAAAGTTAGCAAAATCTTATTCTACCATCTTGCAAAAGATATTGAAGGATAAGATCATAACCTTGGAAAACCCCCAACCTCTCAAGGAACCTTATCTTGATTTTTATGATGCAAATGATTTATGTTAGTACCACTGGGTTAATGACCATGATACTGAATGTTGTATGAACTTGTGCCACAAGATACAAGATTGGATCAATGACAGTACCATTCATCTCGATGGGATGAAGAAAAATGAAAATAAATCAGTGGAGAAGGCCAATAGTGAGTTGTAGATATACAAAAAACCTATTTCTGTCTCACTCTGTTAACTTAATTATTGACCCCTCTAATTCATCTACTCAGCCCTTGACGTACATTAATATGGTCATGACTACTCCTTCCTTGCAGCTTGCAATTGGTTCACCAGATGTGACATTCACTTCGTAGGATATGCCTTGAATAACAAGCCCTCTCCCCTCTACATTCCTACACACCTCAATGGGAATATTGTGATAGAGGTTCTAGTTGACCTTGCGGGCCAAGTGAATGTTATTACAAAGGAGATGTTATGGTTGAATTCATTATAGAGGGAGGAGTATGAAGAAACAAAGTCCACCATTCATATGCACGATAGTCTCTCGCTTAAGCCATGTGGCTTGATAAATATTTCCATCCTAGTTAGACCTAGGACCGTGGATACTACCTTTGATGTTATTATGGAATCTGATTTGTTCAGGGTGAATTTAGGCATCTCATGGCTAGCTTCCATGAATGGAATCACTTCCATCATTCATAAGTGTTTAAAATTATGCCATGAAGGTGTTGTGCATGTCGTGCATGATACTAGATATCAACCATTGGTATCCCATGGGGGCTATTCATTGGATCATTTTTGGTCTGCCCTGATCGATCCACTTCCCCCTAGAACAAACTTACTTTACCGAAACTATGTGAAGTATAAAACTGGGGGTAAAGGATAGCCGAAAGTGACCCCTCTAGTAGTGTAGCAACAAGTTGCCTCCTCTTCTCGAAAGGGAAAGGAGATTCCTCTCCATCCTCAGGGTGCCTCTTTTGCTCCCCTTGTTGAAGAATAATTTTGGATTTCTACTCCTAGATTCCACATAAGAAGTCTAATGGTGCCTACTTGGCGGAAAGCCAAGATTAGGATATCGGGCCTTCCTATTGTGCCTCCTGGACCATGGACCCACCTTTATGGTAGAAGGAAGGGTCCTTGTAGGGAATCCTATATGTATTGTCCTTTATGACCTCCTACTACTTTTTCTCCTAAAATAGTGAATGGGAAGAGACCCGCCACTGAGGTGCTAGAGCCAACTCCCACTGTTGTCTCTCAACCTCTTCCTCCTGCTCCCATTTAGAAGTCTATCCCTTCATCAGGGAAAACTATGATGGACACTCCTATGGATGAGCATGAGCCTTCTATCCCTTCTCAACTCCTGACCTCTAGCTCCAAGAGTCATAGAAACCACCTTGCGTTTCAGTGCAAGTGTTGAAAAAAGGCTCTAGCAGTTGAATAGGATGCTTTGCAGAGGAAGGAAGGGGGACTGACTACCACTATTTCAAGGCCTCCTACTATTGTCTCCTCCTCTCTCATTTCCTCTGCCTTTGTTCAATCGAGCCTGTTTCTACTTCCATCTCTTGTAGTGAGCATGAATGCCCCTGAACCTAAAAAGGTGTAGGTGTTTATCACTCCTTTGATTGAGCCACCTGTTTTGATGTCCCTCCCAGACATTTGGCCATTCCCTAAACTTGTGGACATGCCAAACACCTCAGTGGTGTCCACCACAGTTTTCTCCTCCTCCTCTACACCTCTTGCCTCATTTGTGGGGAGTTCACATCCTCTAACGAAGTAGAAGGTGGAAGTTATCCCTTCTAGCAATGGAGTGTGTAAGAGGAGCCCACCTTCTTTAGAGGGTGGTCCTATTCTAGCTTGTATTGTCCTAGTGACGGAGCGAGTTTTGGCTTCCCCTGAGTTT
Organism: Sequoia sempervirens; assembly: GCA_007258455.2. Classification (NCBI taxonomy): domain Eukaryota; kingdom Viridiplantae; phylum Streptophyta; class Pinopsida; order Cupressales; family Cupressaceae; genus Sequoia; species Sequoia sempervirens. The sequence continues at coordinate 764,440,109 of VDFB02193867.1, read as the reverse complement.
TCCACTACTCATGAGTCACTCAGTGAGCCTCGCGATGGATCTCGGGTGTTTCCTTCCCCATCCATTGAGGTAACACATGGAACTCCCATGAAGTGCATGTTTAAATCTTTGGATGAGGTCCTAGCCTTGTCAACGATTTTTGCGAAATCACCAACTATTTCTCCACAAGAGCCAAGCAGAGAAGACTTGTTTGGGCCTTCTTCCTTGGTCCTTATTGCAGGAGGGTCGAAAGCTCCTCCCATTAATATTCCACCACTATAGTTTTTCCCACCTTCCCCATATAATGATCTAGATTGGGAAGAAGACGACCTCTTGGTCGATGAGTGTTAGGCGGAGGTGCCTCTTCTTTACCTTTAGATTAGGTGTGTGATTGTTGTGATGTGTTTTCCCGTGCTTGCATTATGTGTTCCTAGATGAACCTTTTCACCCTTTTAGGCACTTGGATACAGGAGTGATTATGTGTCATAAACTTCCTCTATTTGTGGCATCATTCTTCCTATGTTATGTGTTTTGATTTTTGGAAAATTGGGGATGATGCAAAGTGTTGGGGGAATCTAGGCTTCCCTTCCATGTTGACCCAATTTTTTATTTTTACTTTTTCTTCTCATGCATTCTTCACATGGTTTGATATAGTATGGGGTTGATGATAGTTCATCTATACACTATTACTATAAATATATATTCATGAGCAACTCTAACCCTGAAATATCAGATAACCCCTATGCCCCTTGTTTGTAATGTTTTTGTCTCTTTTTGCATCTTTCTATGTTCTTTGCTTGAGTTTCCACTCATATGTGCGACAACATTACTTTCATAATATTTTGATTTTAAGAAAACAAATTCGTAGCCAACGAATCTTCTCTTAAAAATATTTGCAAGATTCTTCAAAAAATCACATTGTCAACTTGGACCCCTAGAAGAATGTGTTTCCTTCGTCATGGGTTTGCAAAGAAATAACTTGGAGAAATTTCCTCCAAGGAGGGAGCAAATTTTCCTATGAGAAAAGCCCCGACCTTCCCCTCATGAGGGAGCATTTCTTCCTTTCAAATTCCTTGATGAAGTGAACATCTTTTAAAAGGATTCCTTGATGATTGAATTGATTTGCAAAAAAACATTCTTACACTTTGAAACAACGCATCCCTTGAGTGGACCCCTCTTCTTTTGAAGGGTTCCCGATGGACCCCTTTGAAAGCATTTCAATTTTTTGACTGTCTGCTTGGTTTCCTACATGGATACTTTTTATTTTTTGACATGTTTTATCTGCAGATTAACATGTTGCTTTGTAGGTGTACCTGTGATGCTGCTTTCCAATTCAATTCTGTGGAGTCTCCTTTTCACTGGGCTTATTTCATGAGAGATTACTTGGGGGAATTCCTTCTTTGTAGGTCTGTGGGCTTGTGTTACATCCTGTAGGATTTTTCCATCATTGGTCCAAGGGCCTTTGGTGTACTTTATGCAGTTTCATAGTTCCATGAAGCTACGAAGTCCTTTGTTCAAACCTCCTTAGGAGAGAGTACCTGTGGAGTCCTTTTCCTACCCTACGCTTTCGAGCTCTCCAGATTGTGGTCTACTTCCTTGATGGTTCAGGTATACATATTTAACTCTTCGATCTACTTTACCAAACACTCATCAATAATCATGCTCGATAAAGTGGGGGAAAAATGTATAGGAGAAAATTTGTACCACTTGTTTAAATTCCCCTTTTGCATACCCTCACCTTAGAAAATCAAATCTGAAGGAAAAATTACACCTCACCCATTTTCTTTCCACCCACTTGGCACATGTTTTGTGTGCTAGTGAGGTAATTTTTGTTAGGGAAACAAGTGCGACACACTACTTTCCTTGATAGATTCCTACATCTGGAGTCCACAAGGATGTTACACACCTGATTGGGGTCAAATTGTAATGCTGCTATGTGATCAACTAACCCGAAATGACTCCTTTTGGCCTTCAAATCCATTCATTTCACAATTCAAGCAACTTCATTCAATCTTCTTCATGCTTTGGGATCTCTTGAGCACACTCTTGAAGCATTCTACTAGCATTTTGACAACTTGAGCATTGCAATAGCTGAATACTCCATCAACTTCCCTTTTGTACATATGAGGCCACCATAGAAGTTGTGAGCTTGGAGTCTTGCAAAGCCTCCCTTCATCATTGTTGCAGTTATGGTGACTTTTCCAAGTTCATTGCTTGCATCACCCTTCATTGGCCTTGAGAGCCTTTGGGTGGAGGTGGTAATGTTTCACCCACTTTTGTGATTTGATTGAGTAGCATAGTATTGTTTTGTAAAGTTCAACAATCTCTCCTTCTTTCCTTTATCATAATTTCTACTTCGTTGCTTTCTAGCTGTCCATGGAGGTGGAAACACCAAAGTGGGGGTTTGACTGAGGCAAACCTCTATATAGCCCCAACAATTTCCCCCTCTTTCTTGTGTGTAGGTGGATGTGTCCATGGAGCTAGTTGGAAAATTGGCATTTCAATGAGTTAATATTTATCACCCTAGCTTTTATCTACTTTATCATTCTCGCATTTACTTTCATATTTTATTATTCTATTTATTTCATTAAAATCAATTAGCTAGGATGTCACTAGGTTTTTGTTCTTTTCCTTACTGTATTTCTCATTTTTTGACCATACAGATGCCAGCGTGCCAGAGAGATGCTAGTGTGCCACTCTGTCATCCCAGGCCTATGATTTTGTCCTTAGAAAGAGAGCTATTTAAGGTGTAGTATTGAATCCAAAAACTAGCTCGTCTAGCCCCAACCATATTTTTGGGTCTATAGAGTGACAAAATAACTTGAGAGTGCTCTTCATTCTCGATCCTCACCCCAAAAATTTGTTAGAGTGAGGTATAGGGAAATCCTCAGCTCTCGACTCTCTGTGACCTGGAGCCTTGATGTGGTTGGCCCCCTCTCTTACAATTTTATTGCGATGACTAGTGATAGGATGGTAGTTGGTTTTAGACATATTATTTATTGTTTATTTCTTATTAATTAGAATTAATTAGTTAATTTCTTTCTTTTTAATCCTTTATATGTCACACCAAGCACAAAGAAGTCTCTTTCTTTTGTGATGAGGGTGCTAACCTGAGACATAGATATTACACACAGAAACCAAAGAATATTATTGTATTCAAAATAATGAAATGCTTACATGCAGAGGATCCTAAATCCTCGAGTTCTGCAATACATCCTTTACAAAAGTTCCCTTTTCTCAGTCTGCACTTTTTCCCCCAAAAAGCTACCCAAAAACTAGAAACTAGCCCATAAATAACTCCTTTTTAGTTTGGAACCAAAAATACATTCAAATTATGAGTTTTAGTGGCTTAGCACTAAAAATTACAATTTTAAAACTACATTAGAAAATTAGTACATTTTTGAAAATGGGCCAACTTCTGGGAGCCATAACTTTTGATTTGGGAATTCGTTTGACAAACTGTTTTAACCATTGGAAAGGTCTCAAAGTGAAGAATGTGCTAAGACCTCGCTCTTCCAGTTCTGACAATTTCTAGGCCTGTACATGACCGTTTAGTCCATCAAACTAGACTCGAAAAAAATTTCAGGGAAAAAAGAAAAAAACTAAAACTTGAATAACTTTCAAACCAGGAATGATCTTGACTTGATTCTTTCACCAAAGTGCTTATTTTTCCATCCTAAAGCTTCCCATAAATTTCTGCCTCCTCACGCCTTCAAATTGAAAACTGCTAAAAATAGAAATTGACTAGAAAAAACATAAATGCAATTCTAAAAGTTGGGAAATCTTATTCGATGAAAAGGGTATCCAGAAATGCGAAAACATCTACAAAAAGCTAACAAAAAATAAACATAAAGGAAAACATATTTTTGGGTGTTGCAGGATTGCCCTTACACCACTGGGTGCTCCTACATCATTTTGCTACCAAATTTTCTTAATATTACTTAACTTACTAAAATAATTATTTTATAAGTAATCTACTAGTTTGATAATTAGTCATTAATATCAATTAAATAAATTTTATAACCATTTATTTTTTAGGAGGATGATATTTTCCTCAATTAATTTGATATCTATAACATAATGAAGTTTCCTTTAGTTTGATACTTCCTTTGAATGATTTTACTAAAATTTAAATAATTGTAATATTCATCCCTACTAATACCCTCATAAAAGTCTAACACTTCTAGTTTATCATGATACATATGTTGTGTTTGATCTTGAAGATTTAACATGATGGGTGTTGTTGAGGCTTTTCTTTTGGGATTGTGATCATACTTGACACAGTTGAGCATTTAGAGGTGTATATAGAAGGACATTATACATGTGTATGGGGTGCATATTTTCTCTCTTTGGTCTTTGTTTTCTTCCTAGATGTTTGGATTCACATGATGCTGGAGTTGAGATCATGTGCAGAGCTATGGTGATATCTAGTTTGTGGTCATGTGTTGTCACTTGGTTTTGGGTGATGACATGGAGGTTCCTTTATCTCTGTCCTTTGTTGGATGTGGAGAACATGGGAGAGTTTTGGAGACTTGTGGTGAGAGATGTACTTGAAATAGTTTTTTGGTTGTAGGTTGTGCATGTCATTGTGGATGGTTCTTGATACTGCATGGATACATCCTCTATTTTATGCTATTGGTAGACTCAATGCGCCTTGATGTCTTTTCAGACTAGATATTACCCATATAGTGGGAATTCCTAGATGTGTTTGTCTTTTCCAACCATTTTGGTACATGGAACTTGTGATTGTGGTTGGTGGGTTGGATATGTTGTTGGCATGAGTTTGCTAATGTTATGGATACCTTTGAGATATGGTAGATTGGATGTATTAACATTTGTTGTGGGTGCTATTTCCAATATCGTGGGTTTATCAGTTAAATGAGGAAAACCTATTTTGGATTTTGTTCTAGCCAATGGTTTATCTTGTTCTTGGAGAAGTTTGAACTTCATATCTGTGTTTTGGAAGCATGTTTGAAGTTGGATACTTTGGTGCTTCTATTTGTCCCATGAGCATATTGGAGTTGTGGCAGTATTTTGTAGCCTTTACTATTGACTGGATCTAATGCTTGTGTTCTTTAGATTGGTGCATATACATCATGGCTTGTTTCTTTCCTTTGGAGGATGGAAATAAATGTTTCCTAAGATGGTGGACATATTGGATGTTATTGTAGGTGTCTCTTTTGGAGCATGAGAGCATTGTTTGAGATTCATGTAATTTCATGTATGGTTGTGATGATGTGTTTTCATTAGTTGACTCTTAATAGTTAAATCTTGTTGATTCCATGGACGCTTGGCAGGTCTTCGCCAAGCGGGAGAATGTTGGGATTAAGGTGTATCAACCTTTGAGTACTAGCATTAATTTTGGGATAAATATTTGTGCAAATATTGATATATCATAAGTTTCTGAATATAATAGTTGTAAAATCACTCTGTGTGGCTCGTCGAGGAGTGTTATATCTTACATGTAAGGTGCGAAGTTTAAAAAAGTGCCACTTTTCACCTTGGTGCTTCATGGAAGTATTGTTACTTGTTCATACTTCATGGAGGTGTGCCATGAAGACACATAAAATTGACCTAGACCTGCAAACTTTATTTTCTCCATATTTCTTCTTAACATAATTAAAATATTTAATTATGTCTTCTAATTCAAATTCAACTATTAATTAAATAATTCTCAATTATATAATTAATTCATAGTTTTTATTTCTCCTGATTATTTAAATGTGTCACTAATTTCTTATATCTCTCTCTATAATTAAATAAATTCCTAAATTTATTTAATTATTATTTTCTAACTATTTCCTCCTAATTATTTAAATAAATAAACTTTATTTATTTATTTAAATATGTCATTAATTCCTCATATCTTCTTATAATTAAATAAATTCCTATGGTTTATTTAATTATTGTCCATCTTGATTTTCTTCTAATTTTAAATAAAGTCATTTATTTAAAATTACCCACTTTCTATTTTTCCCACCAAGTAAATAATTTGAAATAATTATTTGTTGTCACATGACCCCACCTCTTTTGAATTAAATTAATTTTTAATTCAAGAGGTCAACTTAGCCTCTTAAATCAAGTAATTTTAAATTATTATTTGATTTTCTAGCAGCTTTGTTTTCCATGCCCAATATCTCCTTGTCACATGCATTCTTGACCTTTGATTTGATTTTCCTAAAATCAAATCTTAGCCCTTCATTTCAAATTTTTCCCTAACCCTAATTGCTAGATGTCACATGCAATTTCAACCTTTGATCTTAGGGAATTTCTCAACTTTCAATCCTGGCCATCTATCCAAAATTGAATTTTCTATAAAAAGGCAATTTTAACCTTTGGACAACTCTTGACTTCATGATTTCATGCTTTAGAATTTAGGCTTGCATACTTCATACTTGCAATTGTTGAGTAGAAATCCTTCAACATTTGCTTAGGTCTTAATCATATGCCATTGTTGCTCCATAAAATCTGAGGGCAAACACCATTTTACAAGAGATGGAGATGGGCAATGAAGGTCAATCATGGAGAGCATGAAGGCTGCTTGGTGAAATTCTTCCTTTCTTTATGCTATTTCCTCCTTTGTGCTTCATTGTTTAGCTAGGGTTTCTTTTATGCATTTTATTTCATGCTAACCTATATTTTTACCTTAGTTACACGCCATAGTGACACTTGTCACTTGGGCACTCATTTGGAGAGAGGAGTTTGTAAAAACTTCTCGGAGTTGCACGGAGGTGACATGTGTCAAGGAATTTTGAGTTAACTATGACATGCACCTACTTTTGTGGAAGTTGGTTCCCACTTTGAAAAGTCAAGATTGGAAGTTGCTATTTGCAAGGGGAGTTGTGCATGGATGCGATTTCTATTCCTAGTTGAGTCAAACTTGGTATGTGGATGCACACATTTTTGACAAGTGCTTTTTGCATGTGCATGATGCATGCTTTTCCATGTAGTTCCTTTCTTGTTGCATGTTCATGCATGGGCATGGGTTTAAGTAAAATTCCATCATGAACACTATATACTCTATAAATACATGTATTTTGGTAGAGAAGTAATATGAGAGAGCTATTTGTTTTGTAGGGGTTATGTTGCTAGATTTTTTCCAAAAGAGAAAAATGTAATCTCTAAGTTCAGGATGTGAGCCTGAAAGTGTATTATAACATTGTTGTTGCAGATAGATACATTGGTTCAAGCATACATGAGTATACTTTTTGTAAATTGTATTGTAACTAGTTTTGTTGTTGATAATACAATTGAGTTGTGTTGTCGAAGTGTGGGCCTTTTTACCTAAAAAGGTTTTCCCATGCATACATTTGTTCTCTCTCTTCTATCTATTCTTCTATTCCTTGAATGTTAATATACATGTTGTTATGCTACTAAAATGTTAATTGATCTAAAAACTACATTTCTTTCCTCTAAGGGTTAATGCGATGGAAATTAAACCATGTATGTTTCCACTTTAAGACATAGTTGTATGCACTTGCATCATGAAAAACAACATATATTGGAGGCATAAACTAGTTCTCAGATGGATTTCTGGGATCTCCATTTCACTTCAAATAGAAGGAAAATAATATCTTATAGTCTTAAAATGAGGGAGAGGAGAGGTTATTTTCAATTTTTTATGGATGAATTAGGCAAGAGAAGGGTAAAAAAGTATTATGTTAGCATTAATGATTCAAGAATTAAATTTTGGTGGATAAAGAAGCTAAAGTATAAGGTTCATCCCTATACACTAAGGTGGGAAATATTAACACTTCACCTAAGAGGTTCAATTTTTTAAGACAAAGGAAGGGGAGAAGGGGTTATGAGATTGTGGTAATATCAATTCAATTGAATCTAATGTAAGATTTTATGAATGGAAGGCAAGGGGGTCATTACACATGAGGATAGATAAAATTAATAAATAAGGGGGTTTTAAAAGGATAAAAATTAGTAAATAGGGGGTCAATTTAATCTTTTGATGGTTCGGGTTTGGGTTGTCTTTCCCACCCTAGGGGTGGCTGTTGTTACCATTGAAATTGGCCTAGACTAGAGGGAGTTCATCTCTCAGATTGGTGAACATGGGGATTTGATAGCTAATGCCAATTGTTGGCATTGTTCCTGTTTTGTTTCTTGAACCGGTCTTATGTTTGCCTTAAAACTTCAGTTCCTCTAGATGATAGTTCCAAACTATTACTTTTTGCTTGTTATGCTTTGGTTTAGAACTTCTTGGACTATGGTTAATAGTTTATCTAGCCCGCGTGCCATTTTTTTGGGTAGTTTGTGGTATGCTTTTTTTTTTATTATAACTATGATGATCCCGTGGATGCAATACTAGTAATTGGGCCCACGTGCCCCATATGGCTATTTTTTAGTAGTTAGGTTGGTTGCTATGCTTTGGGTGTGGCTGGTGTTGTTTCCCAACCTATTTTATTTCTTGTTGTTTCAACTCCTTTTGTCTATGAGATTAGGGCACTTCCCTGCTTAACTAATCAAAAGCATTACATGGAAAAGATGACTAAGGGAAACATTAAAGCTAAGCAACACATGGGTAAAGGGGAAATGAAGGCGGTAAGGATAAAATAAGGATAAAGGGGGAAAACACCTAAGGAAAATATTGAAATGAGTGAAAAGCATAGTAGAGTAAATTGTAAATGATATAATTTTGGCTATTGTAGTATCTAAGGTAGTGGTGGGAATAGTAGTGATATGAGAAATAATAGATGAAATATAGAGAGTGTGATTAATAAGAGGTAAAGATAGAGTCTTGTAATGAAAAGCCACATTATAAGGTAAGGCATAAAATGAGTGTTATGAGAAACATAAGTTCATATGATAGTGCTAGTAGGCGCATGGTGTTATCAAGAAAAGTGGGTCATAGATTGGAGTTCTAGGCACAAGGAATTCTCTATAAGTTATATTTATACCCCAGTGACAACAATAGTAGAATGCTCATAATTTGAGTATAATGTGGTACTTATACTACACTATGAGCATGCATTATAGATAAAGACTTATTAAATGGTACACACAACATACAATAGTCACAATTTTTTTTGATATATAATATTATATCCTTTCACATATTCTATTTTTATTGGTAGTATAGTCTTTTATCTCTTTATTTTCATCTTACTTTATTTCATAATATATTCTTATCTATACATATATGAACGTTTTGGGATGAGACCCTTATAAAATGCATCTTTTCTTATGAGACCTAGTTGGCCTTGTGCTCCACATCCTCTTTGTGGTGGCTTGTGGTAGGTTCTATTACGATTTTGTACCTCTATTCTATCTTTTACTTCTTACCCTACCAACACATGGGTATGAGTGAGTGTGGAGGGATGAAAGATGGGTAGAAAACTAACAAAGGGAAAGGTGGTGGTGAGACTAGAGATAAAAATGGAAGATGAAAAGGTTCGACTATTAGATGAGAGGAAGAATGATTGAAATATGATGAAGAGTGAGCAAGTGAGTGAGAGTATATAACATTGGAATAAGGCATGCAATTTATAATATTATGAATAATATTTATGCCACAAGGAGAACCCATTAATTCCTTATGCAAACCAATAGTTAATTTGTTGAGGAGTTTCAACATGAGTAATTTCCTCAATAAGTAATTATCTCTTTAGAATATTTATGCCTTAATGAGCATACACTAATGCCTTATGAAAAATGGTAGCTAACTTGTTGAGGGGTTTTAGCACAAGTGAGTGCATCAATAAGTAATTGTTTCTTTAGGGAGATATTACTTAACTACATATCCATCATGATAATTTTTTTCATTTCCCTCAAAATTGTTTCAACATGAGCATTATTATGAACACCATTTTAAATAGATTTAACCATATGAGGATTCAAACAAGGATTTATTCTTAAGGGTATGTGAGAATGTGAATGAGATCTTGGAATGCCAACAACATGCAAAACATTAATGAAAAAATGATAGAAAAGGAATCTAAGGTCCAATTTTAAAATAAAATAATCAATAAGAACTTAGATGTATAAATAAATTAGAATATGGGAAAATAGGCATGGGTAGGTTTTGTGAAAAGAGGACCATATAATGAATCACAAAACCCTAAAGAAAAGAAATAGCTATGAAACACAAATAAGGGGAATCCAAACCCTAATGAGACTTGATGATGAAATGTGTAATAAAAATAATTAAATTTAAAAAATAATAGAAGAAGGATAAAAACAATGACATAATTATAGGTTATGTATGAAAAGAGAGATTTGCTAATAAATATACGAAAATAAAAATCTTTCTATTAATTTTCATCAAGATCCAATAATTAAATGATGTTTAACTGTAGGATTTATGAGTTTAGGACTGATAAATAATGTTAATATAAAATTAAAACAAATCAAATGTGATACTGAGCTAATATCTCATTCACAAATTTAAACATGAGAAAGTTAGATTGAAGATGTTAGTAATCAATTTACCATAATAATAGAGTTTTAGGGCTTTCTTAGATGAATGTTTTATAATATATAAACTAATTGTATTTCACTTTAAATCATTTGCATGATTGCAGACATGATTTCTACGAGTATGGAAATGAACAAGATGCATAGATCTACATTATATGATATAATACTGATCAAACAAATAAATGATTGTTAGAACTTTCTTGCCTTGATCTTTTGATATCTAAATATGTGTTGTTTACAAACATCTTTTGGAAATATACTAAATTATTAGTGTCATGTTTTCCTTTGTCACAACATTGGGTGGACCAATTCAATGGTTTTAAAATAATGATAGAAGAAAGCATGAAAGAATGCAATGGATCTAGGATGTTGTATGCTCCAATAAATTCCTTATAACAAATTCTCTTTAATAACTCCTAGGTTGTCCTACAACTAATCCAACATGATTTCAAATGAATGAGTGAAATCCATAAATATAACATATCAATAAACATAATTTTTTGTAAATTTACCTCATAATGATTAGTAAAGAGGCTAGCACTGTGTAAATTTAAAAAGTTTTGGATTCATATCTATAAATCTCAAAATGGTTTGGTCAAGTCTATACTCATAAATCTAATCTAAGGTGGGAAATGGGGATATAGGGATCAAGACTGATCTAATGGGATAAGTTATAATTAAATCACAATATGATAATGTCATGAACCAAATTGATATAAGAATATGCTACTTATAAACTAATGATTATATTAACGAAACTAATAATTTTTTTTTCAATATATGAAAAAAGATAGATATATAATTTTTACCATTTTAAACATATTAATAACTTAAAAAATAAAAAATAAAAACATTAAAATATAATAATTTATATTTTGAATGGAAAAATGGAAAAACAATCTTATTTTTTATTTAATTTTTATGAACACATACATTACACATTTATGACCATGAAAAATATGAGGGGAAATAAAAAAGACCTCATAAAGGAAAGGAGGATGTAAAGTTAAAGGAATACATAATCGCCAAAGGAAAAAAAAAATCATTTAAAACTCATGTTAATTTAAATAAATAATTAATTATAAATTACATTTAAATTAGTTTAAATAAGTTGAGTTAAGAATGAGATTTGTAAATGTGTGATTGTTAAAAGTAGGATTAGTAATAGTTTAGTTTTTTTTTTTTTAATTGAGAATGAAATGTTGTAATATAATTTATTTTTTGTTGTATTTTTTTAATTGAATTTCATTTATGTATTCTATATGTTATCAATTTGATGTATTGTTGAATTTTTTTAATTAATTTTATAGAATTATTATTGTGATTTTATCTTTAAAAAATCTTAATCTTTTTTGATTTGTGATCTCATTTGAAAATTATGATCTTATCTTGATTTATTTCTTATTTTAAATTTGATTCTTTTTGTCTTAGTATTTTATTAGATCAACTTGATGTTTAGGAACACTTTTGAGAACTTATTGTGCTAAAGTTGTAGTACTTCATTTTCTTTAACCTTAATCAATCCCCTTTGTCATTATTATTGACAAGGTATAATGACAATATAAATTAATACCAAATAAATAGTATTGAATGTAAGGATGTTCATTATCTAAAGGCACTCTTTGACTACTCTTAATACTCCTAATAATTTATAAGATATATTATTCATTTGATGATAATCATAATCTTCTACAATCTATCTTTAAATATATAATTTTAAGTGCTCAATCTAAAAGTTTCACATTCAAATTAATGAACAATAATCATTTTTAAAAATATATCAATTTGTTTTAGATTGCAAAATCGGGTAACCCCTTATAAACAATAGTGTGCATGGTAAACTTTTTTCATGTGACTGTTGACGCTAGCACAACATGCCCTTTGGTACCACGGGGACAAAGGGGAGACTAGACCTTGTGACCTCTTGCCTACAACATGATACTTTAGCCAATCAAACTAAGTCCCCCACCCCTAAAAATATATCAATTTAAGAAAATATAATTTTGAAAATTATTCAACATAAATAAAATCACAGTACCAATTACACCTAAAATAATAAAATCAAAATTTAATTCAAACTATTAAAACACAATATTAAGACTAAATAAAAACAACATAAAGATGACACAAAACACTTAATAATGAAGAATATAGATGGAATATTTATGGAGGTTGGAGGTGGTGGGGGTAATGCCTCTTTCATGTGTGGTAGGTAAATTTGTCTTATATTAATTAAGATTGTGGGGGTTGTAAAGGCCTATAGGTGGTTGTAATGTCAAGTATCATAATTTTCTCCCAATAAATTATCATATTTATTTCCCACATCTTATAACATGAACAATAATAATTCCCACATCTTATAACATGAAAAATAATAATAAGAATTGATGTGGGACTAAACTATATGCCAAACTAAGCCTTTCATCTTCATCAATCTAATCACCTTCTTACAACACGTTTTCTATATTTATAATCAAAAAAAATAAAAATGACCATTTTATACATCATTTCCCACATATAGATGATGATGGTTCAACTAAGTGTGTGTACGTTTGTAAATGCTTTTTGTCTACAATCAACACATTTAAGATGCCCTAGTGGCTTTTGCATCAAGAATCTTTAGGGATTGTTATCATGATTTTTAGAAGAATCTTTTTGGGTGTACACTTTTAGATTCAACCAACTATCCACAAAAATATCATCATGGTTTTTAAGTTGTTATTTGGAGTAGAATACTTATAATATGAAAATATTAAAAAAGAAAAGAAAAAGAAAATATATTTAATTTAAGGGTACGATCATATTAACGTTAATGCACCGGATCCCATTAAAAGTTTGTCATTAAGCATGTTTGGGTTGGAGTAGTACTGGGATGGTGACCTCTCGGGAAGTCTTAGTGTTGCACCCTTTTTAGTGTTTGGTCAGATGAGTAGCCTTTTACTTAAAAAAAAAATCAATTTAAGTTTTGAAGAGGGATAAATTGACAGATGGTATTTAAGATTTGTTATTGTGAAAAAAAATGTTTAGAAAATAGTTACAAATGAACATATTTATAATAAGATTCATAGGTTTTTTTAAGGAGATTTTTTTGAGAGAAATATTTCAATACAAATATAATTAAAACTTTTGTGATGGTATGGTTATGAAGTGACTCCACATCTAGTTGAATTGATTTCTATTCCACAAATTTTTCAATAGGATAGTGCTTGTAATCACAATTGTAACATCAAAATTTCACTCAAGGAGCAATAATTTTTTCATGGGTGAGGCACTTGATGGTTGGTGGCTAAGAATTGGGAGTAAGCGTGGGTGTGTGACTTGATGTGATATGGGATGAAATTTTGATTGTGGACTTGTGAAGATTTATATGGATGATATTGAGATTAAAATTTATCCTCATAATCAAGATAACCTAATAACTTCTCCAAATGTGACAAGATTAAAAATTTATACTTCAACATGAATGTTATGTTGTAGACCATCAATAATTTTTTTTTTTAAAAGGTTTCATCAAGCCCACATGTTTGATTGGATAATTTCTCAAATTATACTTGATAGTCAATGATTGAATGTGTTTAATACAATTTAGTTAAGCCCATGTGGATTATTCATGTGCACTTGAATGAAAGAGGTTGAGGGTCTCCTTACAAAATTTTATGCATATGAGAAAAGGATGGGTATTTTCTAATCATTTATACCATTGTATAAGATGGATAAATTGATATATGGTATTTAAGATTTTGTTATTGTGTAAAAAAATATAGCATTTAAAAATATTTAAAAATATGCTTGTATTGATAATAAAAATTATAAGTCTTTTCGAGCACACCACTTTGAGAGAAAAAATCTATTACAAAATATAATTAAATTTTTGTGCTGGTATGTTATGAAGTGACTCCATATCTAGCATATATGATTTCTTTTCTATGCATTTTTCACTAGGATAGTGCTTTTAATCACAATTGTAACATCACATTTTCACTCAATGAGCAATAATTTCTTCATGGGTGAGGCATTTCATAGTTGGTGGGTTATTGGTTAAGTCTAGGTGTGCGCCTTTATGTGATATGTGATGAAATATTGATTGAGTGTTGACTTGCGAATATTTGTATGGATGATATTGTAATTAAAACTTATCCTCATATAATCAAGATAACCTAAGAGATTCTCCAAATGTGGCAAGCTTAAACATTTGTACTTCAACATGAATGTCATGTTGTAGACACTAGTAGAATTTGGTAAATAAATGACCAGGTGACTAAATTTTTTAGTCATAACAACTAAAAATGACTAAATTCTACTCATTTTTTGCAACTCAGTTGTAAATGAGTAAATAAATGACTAATTTGGTCATTGACTAAAAAATTATTTAGTCACAGAAATAAAAATGACTAAATAGTTAGTCATCAAATCCAAATTAGAATGTATTGGCACAATTATTCACTTTCATTGCAGATTCATTCATCTCGTTCATTACAGATTCATTCATCTCGCTTGACCTTGCTTCATTCGTTAGCCTAACATGAGTTGTTTTGATTAGTTATAGTAGCTACTTGCATGGGTGATAAGGATTCAGAGAGGACTTGTAGACTTTTGAAAAGGTGGGCAAGGGCAAGGAATTCAGAGTTCGCTGCAACGAATTTGAACTCACTGAGGCCCTCTGTAGTGAAATCAGATTTGGGGACACCCTTTGTAGTGAATTCAAAGGTAATTCAAAACCCTCATTACATTAAACAAAAATTTGAAATGCTCATTACAATCTATTGCTCTTAATAACATTCTTTTACAATCTTTCCACTCTTTTTTTTTAATGTGTTTAAGCTAAATATAATAAAATCTGGGTGTCAGTGCCAAAATAGAATTTCCTCAAACAATTTTGATACATTTTCACTGCAAGTGCAAACTGTCCTTGTGCAAAGTAAACATGTCCTAGATTTACCCACACATCAGGCATTTGAACAAAGATGTTTCCTACATCAACTTCTTGTCCCTATGTAAATATTTCCTTTGCAATATCAAATTGACCCCTTTCAACTAGCACAATGGCTACCCCATTTGCAACATAAAAATTTCTTGGTCTCTGTGCCAAAAATTTACAATGGTTGCCCCATTTGTAGCATAAAAATTTTCACTGCAAGCACAAACTATCCTTGTGCAAATTAAACATGTGTTAGATTTACCCACACATCAGGCATCTGAACAAAGATGTTTCCTGCAGCAACTTCTTGTACCTATGTAAAAATTTCCTTTACAATATCAAATTGACCCCTTTTAGCTAGCACAATGGCTGCCCCATTTGCAACATAAACATTTCTTAGTCTTTGTGCCAACACTTAAGTGGCCCCTTTTATGACATTAATATCCTCTTGATTTATTATTATACTCCTATTTTCCAAGATAAAAATTCCCAAGGCCCATGGAAAATGAATGATGAGCATTTGAGTTTCAACTTGGTTTCATTTCAAAAAGGGGACATTACATTGTAAAAGATTTGTTTAACAAAAAAATAATTTAATCCACCCATTTGGGATTGCAAAATAAAAATATATGAATTAATCCATTTTCAATTATAGGTTCTTTTAATCTAGAATCTAATAGAAAGATAAAGCATAATACATTGAAGGACACACAAAATGTTCTAAAATAAAGACTAAAATAGGTTGCCCATGAAAAAAAAGAAAGAGGAAAAATGAAAAGATAACATACAGATGATTCATTTAGGTTTTTGATAAGATCTCATTTAACTATGTCAAATGTATTTGGAAGGGACAAATCATATTTGATTGACTAAAATTTTGAGGTAGCTTATCCATCGTCACTATATGCATCATCTTCTCTTGGAATCTATTTCTACAATGCACCAAGCCTAGAATTGATTGGGGATGCACTTAAGGTGGATAAAAACTCATCAAATGCTTTATGTATGCTTGGCAACATAGAATTGAAAACAAATGACTGGCTTAAAGCAAAAGAAACAATTAAAGTAGCACACCAACTTGTCTTGGTTGACGAAGCAAAACAAAAAGCTAATGAAGAATGAAGGATTCAGATGGAAAGAAGAAAGCAAGAGGAAGAACTTTGGCAGGTGATGAAACAAGAGGAGCAATCTGAATGTGTGAAGGAATTATGGAAGAGTAAGCATAAGGATAGGGATGATGACAATGATGAGGCTAGTTAGTTTGAGAAGAAACAAAAGGAAAAGAAAAAAAAAGAAGGATAAGGACCACAAGGCTTATGGTTCTTATATGGATGAACCTGATGTTTCCATGGAAGATGAGGAAAATTATATGAGTGATAAGGAACAAGATGATGCAAATAAATCCCAAGATATTCTTGTAGCTGTAGGTCTAAGAGACTCTGATGATGACAAGAAAATTCTCTTATTTCAACAAAATCACGAAGGATACATGCATACTCTGATTCTAAAGATGATGAACCATTGCAGAAACAGAGCCCGAGAGAAGATGGTCCATATAATGATGATTTCTAGGCTTCTTGAGCTTTAACCAAACCTATCTCCTATTTTCCAAGAGAAAAATCCCCAACACCCATGGGAAATGAATGATGAGCATTTGAGTTTCAACAAATTCTAAGAGAAGATGATGCATAAAATGATGATGGATAGGCTACCTCAAAATTTTAGTCAATCAAATATGCTTTGTCCCTTCCAAATCCATTTGACATAGTTAAATGAGATATTATCAAAAACCTCAAATGAATCATCTGTATGTTATCTTTTCATTTTTCCTCTTTCTTTTTTTTATGGGAAACCTATTTTAGTCTATTGAAACTCAAATGCTCATCATTCATTTCCCATGGGCTTTGGGGATTTTTGTTTTGGAAAATAGGAGCTAGGTTTGGTTAAAGTTCAAGAATCCTAGACATCATCATCATATGGATCATCTTCTCTTGGAATTTGTTTCTGTAATGGTTCATCATCTTCAAAATTAGAGTATGCATGTCTCCTTTGTGATTTTGTTGAAACTAGAGAATGTCTTTCCATCATTAGAGTATTCTAGACCTACAGTTGCAAGAAGATCTTGGGCATTTTCTGTATCATCTTGTGCCTTATCACTCATATAATTTTCCTCATCTTCCATGGAAACGTCAGGTTCCTCCATATAAGAATCATAAGCCTTGTGGTCCTTATCCTTCTTTTTCTTCTTTTCCTTCTTCTATTTCTTCTTAGATTGGCCAACCTCATCATCATCATCATCCCTATCCTTACACTTACTCTTCCATAATTCCTTCACACATTCAAATTTATCCTCTTGTTGCATCACCTACCAAATTTCTTCCTCTTTCTTTCTCCTTTCCATATGATTCCTTTGTTCTTCATCAACTTTTCATTTTGCTTCATTAGACAAGACAAGTTGGCGTGCCACTTTAATTGTTTCTTTTGCTTTAAGCCAGTCATCTATTTTTAGTTCCATGTTTCCAAGCATACATAAATAATAAATGATGAGTTTTTATCCACCTTAATTTCATCCCCAATCAATTATAGGCTTAATTGGATCTCATTCCGAGCTTGAGTCATGGCTGCAAGACGTAGATATACATCCATATAATTAGGAAATTTGAATTTTTTTGGCATGTATAAAAGATTTGCTTTTTCAGTATCATGTAGCTGTTCAAACAACCTATCAAGATTAAATAGTGTTGTGACTTTATCCCATGGTAACTCAAGTGAAACACCACCTTCTTCTAGTTGATGTAAGAATTCCATATCCTTAAAGCGCATAGAAAAAGTGTATAATTGACACTGGGCCTTTTATTTATGAATTCAACCCAAATTCCATTTGCTAATGCCTCCATAAAAGTTTGTTGAGCCAACTCTAGTTCGTCACGCTAAAAATGAAGAACCCTAATGGTGTTTAACAATTCAATGGGTACTTCTCTGCTCTTCTTTAGAAGAGACACTGTTGTCTTACAAGAATCTAAGGCTACATTGGGGTCTGTCGATATTAATAACTCACCCAGCTTGATAAATGCATGGGAATCACGTGGATCTATGTGAGTTTCCTTTCTTAAAATTTCCAAATCCTTCTCTACCTGCCCTTGTTGAGCATATATATGGCCCACAACTTTTAAGCTCACACTTCTCAGGGTGGACCTCTAGAACCTTTTCAAAATTTGAGAGAGAACTCTTAAGATTTCACAACTTCAATTGAACTTGTCCAAAAAATCTTGTGGCCTCTGGCTTTCCTTGACTGATGCCATGTAGTAGCAGCTAATGGTGTCATAATCACCTTTACTATGATAAGATCGTGCAAGATTATAATGGGTATGTGCAGGATCATGATGGGCCAAAAAGTGGCGATATAATGGGTATGTGTAGGGGTATGTGGCTGATGACTTTTTTTTACCCAAAGGTTTTTTAAAGGAGATTCTCAACTTTCCACCAATATAAATTATGCTTTACTTTGAATTTAAAAAATAATTATTATTCATTTTCTATTTAAATTACGACTAAAGTTCTAATTGATAGGTTGATTGAAAAACATCTATAGATTTCAAATGGTATCACATTTTTTGAATCCAAAATATGTGTCACATTCTATGCTTTGCATACTATAGGATTAAAAAAAAATAAAAAATTCATGAAGTTTTGACCAAGGTGGTCAGACATACGAGTTTTTATATTTTTTAAAAGTTGCAATAAAAAATTCATAATTAATTATTTACTTGGAAAAAAATTACAAAAAAATATGCATCACATCGAGACATGAGTCCTCTACTTATATCTAAAATATTATAAAAAAATATTATCATTTTATTGTGGTTAGAGTGGTTAGAAAGACACCTACTTTTTATTTTTTCCCTAAAATTTAAGTACTACTGCATTGAAATTTCAAATTTTCACCAAATAGATTTTTTTATAAAAAAATAAACCTAGTAGTTTAGAAACTACATTCAATTTGCTACAAATTCTATTCTTACATATTTTTGAAATAATATAGATAACTTATTCAAAATTTTACCTCAAGTTGCCTAATTCTGATTTTTCTTATTTTTTTGCCACTTAAGGGCCTGTTTTTTCCATGATGATCCTGTACATACCCTAATATGAATGAGATTTCATGAGAGGGTGGTCAGTTGAAACAAGAGCCGATTCAGTCCACTGTTCCACAAGAAAATGTTTCCCTATGAAGAAAAAATGGTTTGCTAAATGATTCAATGCCATTGCACAGTATGGGTATAATTCAAAGGCTCTATGCATATTTTCATTCCTTCATGAACACTGCATTTTCACTAACTATGATAATCCTACAATTAAAAAATGCACAAAACTGACCACGTAGGTTTTTCCCCATTTCAAACAACAAAATTGCTAAAAAATGTGTTTAAAGCCTATAAAAAAATGCAAATAAAATCACATTGATTTTCATGCCAAAAAAAACCATGAGACCATATCTTGTTGCTTACTATTATGCTTTCATGTATTTTTTCCAAGCATCCATAGCTTGTTTGAAATCATCTGTTGTAGGATTTTAGCCATAGCAACAAGGTAGTGATCTGTATGATAAATTCTTTGGTAGACATGTATGAAAAATGTGGTAGCATAGACAAGACAATGAACTTTGGAAAAAATTCCTCAAAGAAATGTGGTCTCATGGTGATGGAATGCCATGAAAAATGCCCTGACAAGTGAATTGTTATGTAACACCTCACCATAGAACCCTAGAGGACAACACACTACAACACTTAAAAACATAACACCTTTTTTTTTAAGTGCAACATACTAGGATTGTAGAATATAAGAGCTAACATGTGATCTACAACTAAGTCCTCTAAGGTTCCATGACTACGCTACTAGAATCCCATTAACCAAAATAACAAGAATTAATCTATTAACATGATTTGTCTAACATTTAAGAGTACATTAAATCCATCACATTATATGATCAACAATATGAACATCCATTTCATTTCATCAATATCACAACATCAAAGATCATTTAATCAATTCACGTATGCAAGATACATTACTCACATTGTCCATAATAAGAGAGAGTTCACAATCAATTACAACATTACATTATTACAATAGTACTTCCCCAAGATCAATAGGGAAGAATATACATTAGAGTACAATACATGATACAACTATTTTCAATTCAATCCAAGTACATGTAAGATATTCCACTTGAACTAGAACAAGTGTAGAAGTCCACATCACCATGAGTAGTCTCCATGAAGATGAACAACAAGGGAACCCAATGGAGAAATAAGCACAATCAAACCAACCATGTGGAACCCAAAGGTCCACCCCCCATGCTAGGAGATAACAGTAAGGTCCCACAACCACAAAAAAACAATGAGACAACAACAGGTATAACAAGGTTAACAGGACTCCAATTAGACACTGCACAACATTGACATCACATAAGAACATACATTGCTTCTAGAGGAATCACATACCAAGGGAGAAAACCAACAATGGAATTCTAGTCTACATAGGGAAGAGTGTCATCACATGGTCCTGGCATGGGTTGTCCTAACAATCTCTCACTAGCCCCCGACCCCCATGTATGGTTGTCTTGGCAACCTCTCACTAGGTCCCGACCCCATAGGGTGACACATGCAGAACCAATCTTCATTTCGTGAGAACAAGGAAGTTGGTCTTTCCAACCAGGCCTTCTCAACCCATCCTTAGCCTAAATGAGCACTACAAGAATGGGCGAGACACTCACTTATCTTAATTAATATGTAAACTACCCAACCCCCTAATTCATTTTAAGTTATCACTGAGTTAAGAAACTACCACATGGGTTACCTTGGACATCACTTTGGGCTCTGACCCCCATTGAGAGCCACTCCCCCTACTAGTAGCTAGAAGACCCAAAAAGGCAATAGGGTAAAGCCATCATGCACAAAATGAAAACCACAAAAGTACATAACCTGAGCAAGGCATGGACCATCTCACTCTCAAACACAATTGTAAAACAAGTAAAGAGTGAATGGCTAAAGACCCACAACAAAAAATAGTAAGTAAAAACTATCAATCAACACAAGGATCCCACACAACAGTTCAACCCATAACATATTCTCCGAAGCCTCTGGAAGACTACCAATATCCACCGTACATAATGACTTAACATTAAAACCATAGCCCACAATCACCCCAATTTAATAATCATTCACATTACTTCATACAAACCACTCAAGCTAATAATAGAATCATGGAATACATAATGAATTTACAATGCAACCATTTCAAATTTACTAAGTATTCATCTTAAACAAAAGATAATCTATTTCCATATAAACTAATCTTTCATTTATTCTAAATAGAAATACATGAATCCTTTCAAACCTAGTATTTTCCTTTTTTCAATTATTTTACAAACCTAATCAAATAATAATAATAGGGGCAACAATAATCTTTTAGGAAAATTACATTACACATACGTGTACACACACACATATGTACATAAGTATACATATATACATATATACATATTGGAGTATATACATACATATATATATATATCATAAAGGAAGAATTTTATTTTCAATATACAGATTACACTATGCCACCATATTCATACAAATATAACCACAATTAGTCATATACATATATGTATATATACTGGTAATTGGGGATAGATATATATATATATATATATATATCGACACACATATGAAAGCATATGAATATGTGTGATAACATATCTATATTCAAACCAAAAGACAAATCTACTCATTCCACCGACCGTTACACCACATTTAGCGCTATGAATTTTAAGCACTGGCTATTTTTCTTATACAAAATAGATCCCAAATTAGAGAAGGCCCATGTCGAGCCTTCAACACCCACCCTCCTAACTCCTCTCCTAACCACTAGGCTGTAGATATTACACAATAAATAATTTGAAGGCCACTATTATAAGACACTAAAAGGACTATTGTTCTATGCAGTTAAGCATTGTTATGTCCATAGAATTGCATAGAGCATAAGTACCATACCATGCATCGAAAACTATATCCAAATTAGCCACTCCCACAAAAATTACATGCAACATAGCAAAACCATGGTTCATGGCATTGAATTCCATTAAATATGATTATCCAAATGGATCAACACCATGAAACTGAATATAAAGAAAACAATAATTGGTTTAAACTCCAAACAAGAGGCAACACAATTTATTAGACCATGCTAAATAAGAATGCACAACTATATGTTTTGATGGCTATGCACTAGTGGCATTAATCAATTTCAAACTTTGAAGGAAACCCCTATCATACTCGGCT
This sequence comes from Sequoia sempervirens, assembly GCA_007258455.2. Classification (NCBI taxonomy): domain Eukaryota; kingdom Viridiplantae; phylum Streptophyta; class Pinopsida; order Cupressales; family Cupressaceae; genus Sequoia; species Sequoia sempervirens. Next base: position 764,417,447 of record VDFB02193867.1, on the reverse strand, counting down.
TAAGAAACGCTAAGGTGGGAAAATACCAATGATTAACCAAGGTAGAAGGAGTGATTCAAATGCGTATCATGCAACATTTTTAACCAGAAAAGAGGGTGACACATATACTGATAGCTAGGAGGTTTACGAGAATCTGAGTCTAAAACAATATAGGGTGTATAGTATAAAGTACAATATTTTCCAAAGACATAGGCAATCGAATTAAGTTTGAATAATCTTATAACAAATGCCCACTAATGTAGTATAATCTTGTATTAAAGTCTCAGACCATAAGATGAATCCGCCCTTCCAATATTAAAAGTAAAAGAACAGACTAAGCACAAGAATATGCAATGGCACGGTTAACCTACAGGGTTGGCACAAATAGAGGAGTTAACAAAAAATAAACTCAAGGAACTTCCAAGTGATTGCATCTATTAGCATGAGGGATACACACCATTGGACTCTAGGAGAAGCAAGAGTAAAACAAACACAATAACAGGCATACAAAGGTTGTAGGAAAAGCACGAAACAATATACTAGAAAATACATTTACTGCTTGTTACAAATCAAACTCAAATAATTACAGGCACATTTTGTTGCTAAAAAACATACCAATTCAAGCATTTATCCCTAAACAGAGAAGAAGATTGCAAGAAATAGGAAACTGGACTAACTCGATTGGTTGAGCTGAAAACTGATTTCGAGTCTAGATTCCAAGTTGTAGCTTCAATTTCTTCTAAATTCCACTACAAACTCTACAAAACTCAATTCAAAACCCTTCCAAAACCAAATAAAAGCTTCCAAGAACCAAAACATTCACAGGAAGGAAAAAAACAAGATTAGTTTTCAGATATGGTTAAAAAAGCCCCACTTTATTTTTGCAAATTAACCATTTATTAGCCACTCCACTATGTTTGTTGCTGCATGCAATTTTTTTTTTACTTCAATTATTTAATTTAATTTATCCACTACCATCAACTACCTCTTTATTATTATTTTTATAATTTTAACCATACCTTTTTAATTCTAATTGCCCCACACTTTAATTAATATATTTATTTTTTATATTTCTATATTAAAACATAATCTTAATTTATTAAAACCAAATAAAGGCATTAACAATATTTATTTTATCAAAACCATAATCTTATGAAAGAATCTATTTTAATTATCAAAATACCTTTTTTTAATTTCAATAACTTTATTTTAATGTAATAATCAATCAAAGCACTAATCAACCAAATTAATCAAATAAATAGAATGCCAAGCAATCCCTGACCTCACAACGAATCGAAAAACAACACAACACTGATAACAACCAGAATTGACCACACTAATAGGGTAGTACAAACGGATACTCATCCTCATCAAGGATGATGGCTAAATAGGGACCAAATACTATCTCCATTCAATAGTTTCCATTGGGTTTAAGGTACACTCAAACCTGACAATTCAGGTGGAGTCGATGCCTAGTACCTACAACCTACAGTAGATTGAAACAGTCGAGCATATATATATAGTCATACAATCAAGCACACCGTGAAAGGAAAGTCACAGTGTCATAGGGCACTCACAATTGAGTGTTGAGACACTGTTCCCCCTCACCAAAATACATCAAAATACACTAATTAGATGCAAAAAATAGGGTAAGAATAATCATCTGATAATCACATGATACACATAACAAGATTAACCTACATAATCCATTAAATCCATATACTAGTCATAGTATAAGCATAAAACATCAGTGATAAAATTATCATCAACTATCATCATATCAATGAATCCAACATGAAGCAAAGTATCATAATGTCCCAATACAAACAAGTAACTGTCAGTATAACAGAGAACAACTGAGGGGCACTACATCCTCCCCCTAGGACCAGGATTACTCCTAGAAGCTGGCAAATAGATAAGGGTATAACTCTCGCATCCTACCAAGGGACTAAGGACTCAACAATAGGATCCCATTGGACCCACACCTGCTCAACGTCTCAACCCCTGAAGGTGAGTCTCTTGAGCTCCAGAATGTCCACAAACTCCATAGTTAGCTGCTCATCCTCTAATTAAGCCTCTACTACTATACCATAATGCTCAGCTTGGCAGTTATCAACCGCTGCAAAAAATCTATGGGACTTTCCTGCATTGCCTACTATTGGCTTTGAAGTTGCCGGTCTCTGACTAGCTCCTGATGTGCCCTTTTGAGGACACTGTCTAGCTATGTGACCCTGTTGGGTGCAAGCAAAACACCATGTACCTCTACTATACCCCCAACCACCCGAGGGTGCACTAGACTACTGGAAACTACCTGCAGACTGTGTGCTTTGAGAAAGATGGTCAGGATGATACTGCTTGGCTTGTTGTAATTTTTTTTTTCTATACTGAGAGCCACCACCTTGTTGAGACTAAGAGTTCCTAGGTTTTTTATGGGAATGCTTCTATTGTTGCTCACCCTTAGTGGATGATTGATGGCTCTTAGAGGATCCCGAAACCTGAGACTAGCCACCTTGAGATCTGAAGATTATTGGGGGTGCACTACCAATCTGCACACCTACATGGCCTCCCAATTCCATGGCCAAATTCTCCTCTACTATCTAAGCCTTCTCTATAGCCACCTCCATGGTTTTTGGCTCAAACACATAGAAACCCCCACTGATATGGGCATTCAAGCCCCTGATAAAATGTTGCACCAACATAGCCTCATCATCACCTATGCCAACATACTACTTAAGCTCATAAAATCTACGCTCATACTACTCAACTGACATGACCATCTACCTTAGCTCATGGAACTCATCCGCATGAAGATGCCTCCAATGATCAAATAAGAAATGAGCTCTAAATCTCTTAAGAAACATCTCCCATGAGATTGATCCTATATCCAAATGGAGTTTCTACTCCTCCAAATGCCACCACGTGAAAGAAAAACCTCTAAGGTGCATGATAGCTCACCTAGCCTTGGTGTTGCTACCATATGGATGCATGGAAAAAAACTTGTTTAGATCAATTAACCATGTATCTGCCTCCAAAATACTACTAGTCCCATAAAAAGTAGGAGGACACGCTCTCAAAAGATCCCTCATATGCCCAGCTAAAATAGCCTCTTGCTCTACCATAACCTCTCTCCTCCTAATAGACCTCTCTCTCTCTCTAGCCACCAATTGATCACCCTCCTATCTCAGAACTAGGTAGGAAAGAACCTCTACAAGAAGATGATGCAACTATGCGCCCTCCAACCCCAGATGATCAAGATTCTGTCCACCACCTCCCTGATTATTCTGGGAATCTCGTTGTTCCTCACATTCAGACTCGTGGGAACTTTGAGGAGGGGTATTCTGGTGATTTTCCCCACTACCACCACCATGAACTCTACCACGTCCTCGACCATGACTTGGACCTCAAGGCATTATCTTACACAGACACCACCAAAGGACAAGTTTCAGGGTGTTAGGCAAGGATAACAAAGGGAACATAATCCTCACAATCTATGCAACTAAGATAGCATAACGAGCTCCAATCTATACCTAGAGTACCCATTGTTAGAACTTGGGCTTTGATACCATGTGTAATGCCCCACCATAGAACCTTAGAGGACAACACACTACAACACTTAAAAGCGGATTTTTTTTTTTGAAGTGCAACATACTAGGATCGCAAAATATAAGAGCTAACATGTAATCTACAACTAAGTACTCCAAGGTTCCATGACTATGCTACTAGAATCCTATTAACTAAACTAACTAGAATTAATATATTAACATGATTTGTCTAAATTTTAAGAGTACATTAAATCCATCACATTATATGATCAACAATATGAACATCCATTTCATGTCATCAATATCGCAACATCAAAGATCATTTAATTAATTCAATAGTGGTTTACAATTTCTTGGAGGATCTAATTTTTGCTGAAATCACATATTTTTAGAAAATATAATGATTTAATCCTTAAAAATTTCCATTTAAATCATTCCAATTGAGGAGGGTTTGATCAAACTACCTTAAATCAAACCCCTTTGGATAGAACCTCACTAGTTTTAAACCATACCTATAACAGAGTCTCCTTTACACCTATCGCAATGCTGATAGAAAACCACTTTTGATTTACCTTTTGGGGGACCAAATGAATTCATTTAAAAATTATTTTTTGTAAGTATGTATTCCTTATTATAAGCTTCCCAAAAAGTATAAGTTTAAATAAATTTAATTTAATTATTATATTTATTTTTTATTTCTTGTGAATGTAGGCTTTTCACCAAAAATCAAGCTCTTTGTTTTGCACATGTGGAAAAATAACATATTATAAAAAAAAAATTAAAAAATATCAGTGCATCAGATATTGAAGTCCTTGATCCAATAAAGAAAAATAAATTGAATTTTGATACATACAAAAAAAGTTACGCGTTATGCGGTTCTATGTCTAAATTATAATTGGTTTGACTTCAAAACTTGATTAAAGAAAAAATATTCAATAAAAAACTATCTAACCAAGTGGAAGCACTAGATATTAGAGTTATGAATCTAAATTTGAAAGAATTAGAATTTTATCATTCATGGAAAAAAGTTATGCATTATACGGTGAGTGTCACTTTTTAAAATGTTGTTTTCTAAAAAAAACTAGTTTTTGAGGGAGATGGAAAAAGAAGTGCAATTTGATTCCAAAATTTTTGAAAAAAATATATTTATAATCTATATAAAAAATTTCACGAAACTCTAGTTTGCATCATCTTCAAATTCCTTACGGTTTAGCCACTATAGGTGCCTAAAAGTAAAGATTTAGTTAAAAAAAATTATTTCAATGTCCAGTTTGGCCAAAAATTGTAAACCACTATTGTGGGATCACCCATTATATGCAAGATATTGTTGGACTCAAGAAACACTAAGGGGGGGTGAATCAATGTTGTGCAATTTTTAACATTATTAATTTGTTCTCTTCAAGTGTCTATAACATTCAATCAAAAGAAAGATGCATGAAAATAGAATAATAAGCCACAACACCATAAAAAAGGATTTTTATGTGGAAAACCAGTTAAGGGAAAAACCACGGTGGAGGTCAATCCACAATTTGAGTACTCAAAATATAAGTGTTTTACAAAATGCATAATGCACTTGCATTCAGGCACACTGCCTAGAGCTCACTGCTCAAAATTAGTAAGGCTCATTGCCTTACAAATTATTGGATTACATCAAAAGGTTGAAATAAGAAAATAACATCTATAAATTCTTGATTACAGTTTTGGTTAGGCTCATATATTAGATTCTAGACCTTCTGTTTGATTTTGCACTTCGCTCTACTTTGCCTTAATTCACTTCACAAAATCCTCTTCTACACAAATGAAAATTGCTTAACTGCTCTTCTAATATTCGCAATACACATCCACACATATCAAACACCATGCACACACGAAAATGAATTAACTGATCTCATATATATATCCACTATCAAGAATTCAGTCGCTATATGTCAAATTCAATAAAATAGAAAATATTTTCCAACTATTAACTCAAATTATGAATAACATTTAATGCACATCCATCAAAGTCAGCCATAGCATAGTTAGGATGCAAAAGAAAATCTCCAACACAAAAATACTTCAAAAAATCCCGCCTTAAACATCCGTAACACCTTACATTCACTTAGTCGATCTTCATATATTGATGAACAAAAAATTGAATGATCGGATCCCATAACTCGTACACTACTTGATGTGACAACACAAAACTCAAGAATAACACATTTCATATATCCAAGGACCTTCCCTGAGATCCACAACCAAAACTATTAAACTGATAATGCAAACCACTTGACGAATTCAACTTCAATCAGATACCTTGTTCTTCACTCTGTCTTCCAATATAGTTAGATACTACATTGCGTATCAGATCAATGACTTCAGTTGCCATCAATGACACAGTAGAAGCCATATGCCAACAATCTCCCCCTTTGGCATTGATGGCAACACTTAGTGAAAAATGACTAAGTGTCAGAACCTTCAAAACTTCAAAACGCCAAAGCTGACAATATTCAACAAAACTCCCCCTAAGTTTGATAAGGAATTTTTCACTACTCTCTCTCCCCCTTTGAAATCAATGAAAAAAAGATAATAAAATATTTTCTTTCTCTCCCTATGAAGTGAAACCAAAAAATTATGCAAAAATTGAAGGAATACAACTGCTATTTGAAGATTATTTTGTACTTTTCCTTCATCTTCAGAAGAAACTGCTTCCATGCTTCCACTATAATCCCAGTGATTATGATCATGCTGCTATTTTCAGATGTTTAGTTGATAATCTTGGTGAGTGAGTCTAGAATGGTAAAGTATTCTTCCATTACTTCTCACTTCCTCAGTATCTCAATCAATTGTTCCAACCTACATTCAGTTATGTCCTTCACTTTCCAGAAGGTGTCAACAATCTTGTTCCTAGTGTTTTGAACATTTGTATACTCTACTTGTAATTCTTGAATCCTTTTCCTGATTGCACCATATTGATCCTAAGACATGTTAAAGTTTTGTCCAATATTGTTTCGCTATGTTTCAATTTGTTCCAGCTTCTCCTTGTACTTGTTGATTATATGAGGCCATCAAAGAAAATAGTTATAAATGTTGTTTGTTGAGCTTATGCATTGCCTTAGTTCATTCATGTGCCTTTTTAGCTTGGTAAGTGATAATCTGTATTGCTTCTTCATGTGTAGGATCACTTCTCCTTCCTCCTTGTTTTGATATTTAGAGTCCATGGTTTCCTTGATACATTCAATCAACTCTTTTGGAAATTTATTTTGCAAACTCTCCAATTGAATATGATTGTGCACAAAATGGGCACTTAGTATGCTTAAGATCTTGCCCTACTCATATGAAGGTCTAATAGACCATATACTCACAATTTTCTACATTCCATATTCCTCATTGTTTGGATAAGGTGCCATTAACCTTGTAAATCCCAATATTGTATTTATTCCATTTATTATTTTTAATTTGTAATTACCCATAAGGGATGAATAAGTTTCACCGACAGTTTATTACAGAGTTACTTTTACTACTCAAGGAATCTTGGTAAATAGTAAATGAGGTGAGGTGGAGAATCTTGGTGCCTATCTTAGGGAAATGTATTTTTGGGCTGTTATGACACATGTCATAAGTTTGTAAGAGCATCCATGACAACTTACAACTGTCATAAGGTGTAAGAGATTCTATGACAACATATGACAGCTATTATTGTCTTGTAAGTTCCTATTCTTGGTTTTAGGCGCCTATTTTGTGAAGATGCCTATGACAAGTGTAAGGGAATATGTAAGAAGATAATTTTGGTGTATCCCAAGATAGAAATATTGGATTGTATCCATCTCCCACGAATTCCTTTGGTGGGTACTCATTTTGTATAAATATGAGACTTGAGAGTGAAGAGAGAGAGAGAGTAACAAGAGTAACAGGGTGCTGCAGGATTGAAGACTCAAGAGGAGATTGGAAGTGGATGTATTGTAATCTTGTTTTGAAGATAATACAACTTGGGCCTCTCTTCTTGGTGGAGTTTTTTCCCGCAAGGGTTTCTCCACGTAAACACTGTGTTATGAGTTTATTCTTATGTTCCATTGCTACCTTGTGTTGTGAAATCTTGCATTCTTATGTTGCTGATTTGTGCCTCTTTGTTGCTGCTATCTTATGGTGATGTTATTTCTGTTATAAGTTCATCTAAGGTGGTTTTATCAAGCATGTTAGAGTGGCTGATTTTAGCATCATAAAGAAGTTGAATCTCTTCATGGTATTTCAAGGATTAAGAAAAGTTATTTATAGATTTGCATACAATTTTCAGATTTCCATATTGTAGTAGTCAAAGCCTTGTATCTCACCAATTGGTATCATATCTTGGTGATTTGGTGTTTAACAATTGGATTTGAGATTGTTCATTTATTCCAACACTCATGAATAAGCTGTAACAACTCTTCCTTTTTTAAATCACCTTCTCGTTAACTTCCTTCTGCCATTACATTTTCTTGTTCTGATTTAGCTGTTTCCAGTTCTTTTCCTAGGGTTTCCTTAGATTCCTTATCAGATTCCTCATCTAGTATGTCCAAAATCACTTGTTCTTTCCCTTTCCCTTCAAATTTTAGAGTCTTGCATGCTGGTGGAGTACTGATATCAAATTATTTTGATCTTCTCTTCTTCCTCTCCATCTCACTGGAGGAGGAACCAACTTCGAGTGTAACGCCCCTCCACATTACTCTAGAGGATGACACAACCACAACATAAGTGTAACAATTTTTTTTTAAAGTGTAATTAATAACAAGTAAAGTGAACTATACTTAATGCATACATCCTCTAAGGTACACGACAACACTTACATTTGAATCCCATAACTTACAAAAGTAAACTAACCATAGGATATAAATAATACTCATGAAATAAATATCATACATCCAAAGCATTAAACTCATCACACAAGATACAAAGTACATTAATGAATCATTCATAGATTACATTTATTCAATTTAGCAGTTACAAAGCTCATTTCCAAAATGAGGAAGATCATACAATAATGTTATAATAACAATGATACAAGAATCCTCCTTGAATACAAATGAGGAGTAGTACATATACATAAGTATCCAACTGATACAAAGAACATAAGAAATAGTACAAATCAACTAGTACATGCAAGCTCTCCAATCTAGAAGATCCCACTATCACAAACATGAAATGGGAAACCCAACGGTGTAAGGTGCACATTCCACCCAACCAAGTGGTACCCGAAGGCCCACCCCCCATGCTAGGAGATAGTAAAAGGGCTTCCTAGGCAAAACCAACAACCTCTAGGCATAGGAAACATACAATACTATACCATACAAGAACAATACATACCTAAAGGTTACATTGCTTCTAGAATAAAATAATCAAGTATATCAACTGCATAATACATACTGTTGTCATAGGAGGAGTTCCATCACAAAGTTGCACGGGTTACTCTGGAAAATCTTCCTAGGCCCTGAACCCCATCTTGGGTACCCTGATAGCCTCTCATGACCCTCGACCCCACATGCAAATCGATGCAGAATCAAATATCTTTCAAACGAACAAGATAATGATCATTCCATTCTAGGCCTTCTCGTCTCATCCCAAGTCTAAACAATCCCTTGAGCCCATGAGCAAGGCACAATTAACAAGTTATATGATTTAACCTACCCTTTCCCCTAATACATTTATTTAATTTCCATTGAATTAACTAATTCTCACATGAGTTACCTTGGCACCACTTTGTGCACTGACCCCTAGTGAGAGCCGTTCCCCTACTGACAACACGAGGATCTAATCCAAAACCAAGGGTAGACAAAGTGCACAAAAAATAATAATAAATATCAACCATAATGTAAGAGGTAACACATTTCGTTCATAGTAACTAGGTTTTTAAATTGAATCACAACCAAGTGCACTACCCAAGGGAAATCAAAGGGATGAACCATAAATCACAACAACCCCCTCATACATTATCTGGAAGACTTACATACATGACTAACTGATTTTCCCAACTTATGAGAATAGAAGAAATCATAATTTAAATGCAATTCAGGCAGGAAATAAAACTACCATTAGGATTTCCTAAATCTAATTTCCATCTCAAGAAAACAATAATACATTGCTTGAAATAAACCAACTTAATATAATTTCATTTACAGACAATAAGAAAATTAAATCCATTTGTTTATTTCAATTTTCCCAATTACATATAAATAAAAATCAATTTCCTTTTTTAAATTGTTTCATTTAAATCATCAAATTTGTGCTTTTGCATGCACCTATTATAGTACATTTTAAATATATATACAATTATATGTGTTTAAATATTTAAAACAAATTACAATTTCCAAAACATAAATTAAATAAATATATATTTAAATATATACATATATGTAAATATATATTTATATTTATAAACTATAATCCATATATCAAAAGGGAAAACGAAAGTTTTGTTGCCACCATTAGTGGCTGGCTGGGCTGGGCTACAAACACAATTAGCTCCCCATATGGGGTTCGCGGCCTGTGAAGGTAGTGTTGGGTGCTGCCTCCATAGCCCGCCTCCCCCTATGGAGGAGGCTGTGGGGGTAGCCCCCCCAAAAACCTTTGTAAATATTTCTTAGACCTGCGATTTTTTAAAAATTGTCGTACGAATTTTAAATTCAATTTTTTTTTTTTTAAAGATTTCTATAGGAATTTAATAACATATTAAAAATATACATATATATATATATTTGTATATATATATATTCATCAACATGAATGCCCTAGTTGGACAATTTATTTTCACAAAAAGTTTCTATAGGAAGTATTTACAAAATCTTCTAGAGGGTTTCAATTTCCTAGCCAAAAAAAAAGCTAATTAGGAAAATGAAACAAAACAATAATCTTTATAGGAAGATTTTTTCCCATATGAACAAGATTTTCCACAAATTTTGACAGGAATATTTTAAATCCATTCCTACAAAGAATTTCCAAATCTTCTATTATTTTCCTTCTGAGATTTCTTTTTGTTTAAAAATAATTTCCTGCAAAGGATCTAAAATTTTTATGACAATTTTCCAATTCCAAACAAATCAAAGCTTAAAACAATTTCTACAGAAGCTCTAAGATTTCACAACAATTTTCCAAACACGACAATCTTTCAAGTTTACAAAATATATTAATGCTTCTACACAGATAACATATTCTTCTTGTACAGGAAATATTTTCAATTTGCATAAAAATAATTTAAAGAACCTATTTTTGGATGCTTGAGGAAATGATGTTTGAAGTAGAGCTTCGCCTTCAAATTCCAATTTACCAAAGCTTCTTCCAAATTATCCACTTTTCTAGAAATATGAAAGAAAAACCAGAGCCAAAATTTCCCAAGAACTTCTTCCCCAAAATTTTCAACAACCAATTTTTAACAATCTCCCTAAAATATCTTTAATCATTGCCATGAAGTAGCATCTTTCCTCTTTTAGTTAATGCAATTAATCTCTCTGAGAATTAATTCTCAACTATAGTGTTTAATTTTTCGAACACATGTCACAAATAAAATATCTTTTCAACCAAATCACAAATATTTCCTCTAAGATGATTACAAGATATTTATGCATTTAATAATTCATAATTCACATATTAATTTCTAATTAAATTTAATCTAATTAAATTAATCACTTTATAAAATAAATCTAATCACAAAGATTAAATCACCTTACAAAATAAATTAAATTAAATTAATTAAATCAAATATAAAGCTTCTAACAACATTAATCAAGATTAATTAAATAATCACTTAAAACCATTATAAGCATTAATTAACATTAATTTCCCACAGAACATACCTTGCAAAATAAATAAACAAGGAAAATGTGGACAACATAACAACTTAGCAAAACCAAACAAAGATTGATGACAGACTGTGACTAGGGTTGTGGCTTGACAAGTAAATCTAGTTACTATCTCCCAATCAACTATTCAGTTGGGAAATGAACATGCTCAAACTTGTGAATCCAAGTGTAGTCAATGTTGTGTACCTACAATCCTGCAATCAAAAAATATGTCGTAGATATATATAAATTATGAATCAAACACACCATGAAGAGAAAATCGTGGAATCATAGAGCACTCACAATCGAGTGATGCAATCTCGTTCCCTTCACCAATATAGTGTCACATCAAAATTGACGGAACTAAAACATCAATTAACTACAGATGAGTATATATCAATATTAACTCAAATAATCAGCTATGTTAACTAGAAAGCATGTCATAATCAATAATCATCCATAAAGTGTACCATTACATCACAATATAAAAACCATCATCACTCCAATGTTAGCAATCAAATAACAACATAGTATATGGTCTATCAAAGTAAAAGAGCTGTCAAAAAATATAAGAAAATCAAAGGGGTGCTACATCCTCTCCCTCAAGGATCAAGCTTACTCTTGGAAGCTTGTGAAAAAATAGGGATAGAGTTCCCTCATCCTAGTCACATCCTCCTAGGTAGCTAAAGTATCATCTTTAAGATCCCACTGGACCCTAACCTGCTCAATATCTTGACCCCTAAGGGTGAGTCTCTTGTATTGTGTGATGACCATGGGCTCCAAAGATAGCTACCCATTCTCTACCTATAAGGAATTCCAATCAAGGATGTGAGATATATGAGGGTGATAAGGCCTGAGTACTGAAACATGAAATACATCATGTATGCGCGAGAGATTGGGAAACAAAGCAAGACATTATGCTACTAGCCCAATATTCTCAAGAATATTAAATGGATCGACAAAGCAAGGTGCGAGCTTAGAGCCCTTTCCATATCGAATTGCATTGTTTTGTGGATGCACTCGCTAAAAGACTCGATCACCTACTACAAACTGGCGATCCACCCGATGCACATCTGCATACTTTTTCTGCCTATTCGTGCAACAACCAAATGTTCCCTGATATGGATCACCTACTACTCCATATCCTCAAGCTTCTCCAGGACTAGTCAAACTCTATCCTCTAACTGATCCCAGATCAAAGGAGTCTAACATGGTCATCCATACAATGCTTGGAAAGGAGGCATACCAATCAAACTCTGATAATTTTTATTATTAGAAAAATACACTAAATGGAGATAGTCCTCCCATCGTGTCTACTTGTCCATCACATACATTTCTAACATATCCTCAAGGATCTAGTTGACCCTCTCAGTTTTCCCATCTGTTTCGGGGTGATATGCTAAACTAAAGTTCAACTGTGTCCCCATGGCATGCTGCAATGATGTCCAAAGAGTTGAGGTAAACATAGGATCCTTATTAGAAATGATCTGACAAGGAATATCATGCAACCAAACTATATCTCCCATGAACACTCTTGCAATAGATGAAGCATTATAGGATGAATGAATAGGTGAGAAGTGTGCTACCTTCCTCAACCTATCCACCTTCACCATAATGGCATCATGTCGTCACGAAGAATTGGGTAACCCAACAATGAAATCCAATGAAATTATATCCCATTTCCATTATGGCACCAAATGTGGCTACATAAGTCTTGCCGGATGTTGGTGTTCAACCTTCACTTGTTGAAACTCAAAACACCTCGACACAAAGTCAACAATATCTCACTTCATACCTACCTAGAAGTATAGTTGTCGCAAATCGACATGCATCTTCTTCACTCCTAGATGAGTTGAATAGGGTGCCTAATGTTCCTTTATCATAATCAAGGTACAAAGATCTCCAGAAGATGGAACATAAATGCATCCCAAGTATCTCAACAAACCATCTGGCTCTAGAGAATAACCTGAGAATATTCCCTCAAGAATTCTTCCTGTATCTATCTCTGATATCACCTCCTAATACCAACTATCTGTAGGAAGTGCAAAAGGAATATGAATCCTCAAATCCACACCAAGAGTCAACTTTGACAATTCGTGTCTCCATCTACTAAGAGCATCAGCAACTATGTTCTCCTTCCCCTAGACGAACTTCACCTCAAAGTCATACTCACAAAGGAATTTCATCCATCACCTCCACCTAGCATTTAGATTAGGCTGCATGAAGATGTACTACAAGCTTCAATGGTCACTATGCAACTCAAATTTGTGCCCCAACAAGAAATGCCTCCATCTCATCAAAGTGTGTACTACCATTTCCAACCCAAGATAATGTGTGGAGTAATTCAATTCATGATCCTTGAGTTTGTGTGACTCATACGTAATAACAAGACCATCCTACATCAAAATTACTCCTAATCCCTCCAAAGATGCATCTGTACAAACAACAAAATCACCAGTAGGATCAGGTATCACAAGAATCGGTGTGCTGGTCAACCTATCCTTCAGAGTTTGAAATGTTGCCTCACACTACTCTGACCAGACGAATCTCTTCCCTTTTCTCTAAAGAGAACTAATAGGATGTCCTATCTTAGAGAAACCTTGCACAAAATGTCCGTAATAACTTGCTATCCCATGAAACTATGTATTTTGCCACATTAGTGGGTTCAGTCCAATCAATGATCACTTGGATCTTTGTAGGATCTATTGCAATACCCTCTCCTGATATCACATGCCCAAGGTACTTAACCTCATTCATAAATAATTCACATTTGGAAAGGTTAGCATACAACTAATTATCTCTCAAACACTGCAAAACTTGCCTCAGATGCTCCACATGCTCCTCTAATATCCTGGAATAGATCAATATATCATCAAGGAATACTAATACAAATCTATCTAGATAAGTGTGAAAGACTCTATTCATCAAGCTCATCAACATAGATGGCGCATTCATCAACTCGACTGGTACCATTGTAAACTTGTAGTGACCATATAATGTGCGAAAACTCGTCATATGAATGTTGGAATAAAAAATACGTAGTTGATGATACCCTGACTTAAGATAAATTTTTGAAAAGACCGTAGCACCCTTGATCTAATCAAACAAATCATCACTCCTAGGTAAGGGATATTGGTTCTTGATTGTCACTTTATTCAGTTGACGATAGTCTATGTAAAGATGGAGAGAACAATCCTTCTTCTTCACAAAAAATATTGGTGCTCCCCAAGGTGAAACACTAGGGTGGATGAAACCCTTCACTAGTAACTCCTCCAATTGCAAGCGAAGCTCCTTAAGCTCCTATGTAGTCATATGGTACAGAGCTTGTGAAATAGGCCTTGAACCAGGTATAAGATTAATCTTGAAATCAATGTCATGCTGAGGTGGCATCCTTGGAATCTCATCAGGAAATACATCTGCATACTCTTGAAGTATGGGGTGGCTATCAAGAGAAACCTTCTCCTCACTATCACCCAACTCCAGGTCATCTACTATCATTGCAAACAATTGACATCCCTAACTGTACACATCTCCTCAACTGCATAGCCGAGATCATCCTCAATGATATTGGTCTTTGACCTCCTACTATCTCAACCTCTCTACTAGATACATCAATGAATTGAATTGACTTGCGTCAATAATCAATAACAACCATGTGAGTCTCAAGCCAATCCATCCCTAAGATGATGTCATACGACCCCAATGGTATAATGTAGAGGTCTACTATAGTGTGAAAGGATCCAATCTCCAATCTACAATCAGGTACTAGGGAATGCACTACAACTTTAGCACTGGAGGCCAATTAGACCTACCACTTAATGTATTGCTTTAATGCCCTCAATATACAACACACCACAAAAAATAGTGAAATAAAAGAATCTGTTGCTCCTAAATCAAATAAAATGGTAACCCTATTACCCTGTAACATATGAGAAGTCTCTACCACTATGCCCTGGTGATCAACTTGGCAGTTGTCAACTACAACAAATACTCGATGACCTCTACCCACATCTCCAATAGTCAGTTCTGACATCATGGGCCTTTGAGTATAACCTAATGTGCCCTTATTGGGACACTGTTGCGCTATGTGACCCTATTAGTGGCAAGAAAAACATCTTGTACCCCTGTTGAATCCTCTACCTCTAGGAGGCGCACTCGAATACTAAACACTACCTCTATTATAGGTAGACTATGTACTCTATGCCATCTACTCAAAGTTGGGGAATTTGCTTCACCTCCAATTCCTGTCACCCCCTGATTGATACCTATCTCCTTGTCTCAACTAGAAATTCTTTTGTTCCCCCTGTCAATTTTGATGCTAACCACTCTATGTAGGCACCTTTTGTGTCCTAAGTGGTCCAGCTCCTTGAGCTTGGCCACTACATGAACTAGGTCCTATAGCTGAAGCACTGCCTATTTGTACTCTAGTATGTCCACCCAATGCCATTGCCAAATTCTCTTCCACTAGTCTATCCTTCTCTACTGTTGTCTCCATAGACTTGGGTTCAAAAACTTGGACACTACCATTGATCTGGGCATTTTAGCCCCCAATGAAGTGTTGAACAATCATTCCCTCATCATCACCAATTCCAAAAAATTGCTTGAGCTCATAAAATCGATACTCATACTGTTCCATTGACATGGACATTCGTCGCAGTGCATGAAATTCGTCTCCACGACGTTGTTTCCAATGGTCATAAAGGAATTTGACTCTAAACCTCTCTATGAACATATCCCAAGACACAAAATTAATGTCAATACAAAGCTTCTACTCCTCCAATCTCCACCAGGTAGATGCAAAGTCTCACAAGTGCATGATCACACACCTAGCCTTGGTGTTGCTACTGTAAGGGTGCATAGCAAAACACCACTTTAGGTCTATCAACCATGTCTTGGCCTCTAATCTACTGCCGAAACCATCAAAAGTGGGTGGATCAACTCTAAGTAGGTCTCTTATGTGAGTGGCTATGTCTACCTTTGGCTCTATTGGTAGCTCTCTCTCACCAATATTAATTTGATCTTTGTCCTACCTCAGCCCAAGGGGAGCAAGAGTCTCCTCTAACAGTTGACACAATTGAGCACCCTCAATCCCTGGTGGATCTTGATTTTGATCACCGCCTCCCAAAGCATTTTGGGAAGCTTGATGTTCCTCACGATCTGAGTCATGGGGAACATTGGGAGGTGAATCTTGCTAACTACCTCTGTGACTGCCTCAACCATGACCACAACCTCTATCGTGACTTTGCCTGGGTGGCACAATCCTACACATACATAGCAAGGTATAAGACAAGGTACACAAACTTAAATCCTACACAACAACTTAATGGGTTCAACATTATCCTAGAGCACCCAGTGTTTAAACTTGGGCTTTGATACCATGTGTAACACCTCACCACATAACTCTAGAGGATGATGCAAATGCAATGGAACTGTAAAAAATCTGGTTTAAAAAAAGTGTAATTAATAACAAGTAAAGTGCACTACACTTAACACATACATCCTCTAAGGTACGTGACAATGCTTACATTTGAATCCCATAACTTACAAAAGTGAACTAACCATAGCATATAAATAATACTCATGAAATAAATATCATACATTCAAAGCATTAAACTCATCACACAAGATACATAGTACATTATTGAATCATTCATAGATTGCATTTATTCAATTTAGTAGTTACAAAGCTCATTTCCAAAATGAGGAAGATCATACAATAATGTTATAATAACAATGATATAAAAATCCTTCTCGAATATAAATGAGGAGTAGTACATATACATAAGTATCCAATTGATACATAAGAACATAAGAAATAGTACAAAGCAACTGGTACACACAAGCTCTCCAATTTGGAAGATCCCACCATCATTAACATGAAATGGGAAACCCAACAGTGTAAGGTGCACATTCCACCCAACCAAGTGGTATTTGAAGGCCCACCCCTTGTGCTAGGAGATAGTAAAATGGCTTCCTAGGCAAAACCAAAAACCCCTAGACATAGGCAACACACAATACTATACCATACAAGAACAATACATACCTAAAGATTACATTGCTTCTAGAGTAAAATAATCAAGTATATCAACTGCACAATACATACTGTTGTCATAGGAGGAGTGTCATCACAAATTTGCATGGGTTACCTTGGCATATCTTCCTAGGCCCCGACCCCCATCGTGGATTACCTTGGTAGCCTCTCATGACCCCTGGCCCCACATGCAAACCAATGCAGATTCAAATATATTTCAAAGGAACAAGATAATGATCTTTCCATTCCAGGCCTTCTTGTCTCATCCCAAGTCCAAGCAAGCCCTTGAGCCCATGAGCGAGGCATAATTAACAAGTTATATGATTTAAGCTACCATTTCCCCTAATACATTTATTTAATTTCCATTGAATAAACTAACTCTCACATGAGTTACCCTAGCACCACTTTGTGCACCGACCCCTAGTTAAAGCCACTCCCCTACTAACAACACAAGGATCTAATAAAAAACCAAGGGTAGACAAAGTGCACAAAAATTGATAATAAATATCAACCATAATGCAAGAGACAACACATCCCGTTCGTAGTAACCAGGTGTTTAAATTGAATTACAACCAAGTGCACTAACCAAGGGAAATCAAAGGGTTGAACCATAAATCACAACCCTCTCATAAAATAACATCATCTTGATGACTTACATATATGACGAACCAATTTTCCCAACTTACGAGAACAAAAGAAATCATAATTTAATAGGCAATTCAGGTAGGAAATAAAACTACCATTAGGATTTCCTAAATCCAAGTTCCATCTCAAGAAAACAATAATATGTTGCTTGAAATAAACCAACTTAATATAATTTCATTTATAGACAATAAGGAAATTAAATCCATTTGTTTATTTCAATTTTCCCAATTACATATAAATAAAAATCATTTTCCTCTTTTAAAGTTTCATTTAAATCATCAAATTTGTGTTTTTGCACCAGGTGTTTAAATTGAATTACAACCAAGTGCACTAACCAAGGGAAATCAAAGGGTTGAACCATAAATCACAACCCTCTCATAAAATAACATCATCTTGATGACTTACATATATGACGAACCAATTTTCCCAACTTACGAGAACAAAAGAAATCATAATTTAATAGGCAATTCAGGTAGGAAATAAAACTACCATTAGGATTTCCTAAATCCAAGTTCCATCTCAAGAAAACAATAATATGTTGCTTGAAATAAACCAACTTAATATAATTTCATTTATAGACAATAAGGAAATTAAATCCATTTGTTTATTTCAATTTTCCCAATTACATATAAATAAAAATCATTTTCCTCTTTTAAATCGTTTCATTTAAATCATCAAATTTGTGTTTTTGCATGCACCTATTATAGAAGTACATTTTAAATATACATATATTTCAATATTAACTCAAATAATCAACTATGCTAACCAAAAAGCATCTCATAATCAATAATCATCCATAAAGTGTACCATCACATCAAAATATAAAAACCATCATGTCTCCAATGGTAGCGATCAAATAACAACAACATAGTATCATGGTCTATCAAAGTAAAAGTACTACCAGAAAATATAAGAAAATCTAAGGGGTGCTACTTTCTCCTCCTCAAGGATCATGCTTACTCTTAGAAGCCTGTGAAAAAATAGGGATAGAGTTCCCTCATCCTAGTCGCATCCTCCTAGGTAGCCGAAGTATCATCTTTAGGATCCCACTGGACCCTAACCTACTCAATATCTCGACCCTTAAGGGTGAGTCTCCTATACTATGTGACAACCATGGGCTCCAAAGCCAATTTCCAATCAAGGATGTGAGATATATCAGGGTGATAAGGATTGAGTACTGGAACATGAAATACATCGTGTATGTGTGAGAGACTAGGCAACAAAGCAAGATGGTATGCTACTGGTCCAATCTTCTTAAGAATCTTGAATGGACCGACAAAGTGAGGTGTGAGTTTTGATCCCTTTCCATATCAGATTGCACTCTTTCGTGGACACACTCACAAAAAGACTCGATCACTTACTACAAATTGGCTATCCACCCGATGCACATCTGCATACTTTTTCTGCCTATCCTTTGCAACAACCAAATGTTCTATGATACAGATCATTTGCTACTCCATATCTTGAAGCATCTTTAGGCCCAATAGAACTTTTTCCTATAATATCCCAACTCAAAGGAGTCTGACACGGTCGTCCATACAATTCCTAGAAAGGAGGCATACCGATCAAACTTTGATAATTGTTATTATAAGAAAACTCAACTAAATGGAGATAGTCCTCCCATCATGTCTGCTGGTCCATCACATACATGCGTAACATATCATCAAGGATCTAGTTGACCCTCTCGGTTTGTCCATCTGTCTTAGGGTGATACGCTGAAATAAAGTTCAATTGCGTCCCCATAGCATGTTACAATGACGTCCAAAGAGCCGAGGTAAACACAAGATCCCTGTTAGAAATTATTCAACGAGGAATACCATGCAACCTAACTATATCTCCCATGAAAATTCTAGCAATAGACAAAGCATTATAGGATGAACGAATAGGTGAGAAGTGTGCTACCTTCCTCAACCTATCCACCATCACCATAATGACATCATGTTGTCGTGAAGAATTGGGTAACCCAACAATGAAATCCAAAGAGATTATATCCCATTTCCATTATGGCACCAAATGTGGCTACAGAAGTCTTGTCAGATGTTGGTGTTCAACCTTCATTTCCTAACACTCCAAACACCTTGACATAAAGTTAGTGATATCTCGCTTCATACCTGCCTAGAAGTATAGTTGTCACAAACAGGAATGCATCTTCTTCACTCCTGGATGAGCTGAATAGGGTGCCCAATGTTCCTTTATCATAACCAAGGTACGAAGATCTCCAAAAGATGGAACATAGATTCATCCCAAGTGTCTCAACAAACCATCTAACTCTAGAGAATAACCTAATAATCTTCCCTCAATAATTCTTCTTGTTTCTATCTCTGATCTCACCTCCTGATACTGACTATCTATAGGAAGTGAGAAAGGAATCTGACTCCTCAGATCCACACCAAGAGTCAACTCTGACAACTCATGTCTCCATCTGTTGAGAGCATCAAAAACTACATTCTCCTTCCCTTGGATGAAATTCACCTCGAAGTCAAACTCACAAAGGAATTCCATCCATCGCCTCTGTCTAGCATTTAGATTAGGCTACATGAAGATGTACTGTAAGCTTCGATGGTCACTATGCAACTCAAATTTTTTCCCCAATAGAAAATGCCTCCATCTCCTCACATGTACTACCATTGCCAACTCAAGATCATGTGTGGGGTAATTCAATTCATCATCCTTGAGTTTGCGTGACTCATACGCAATAACATGACCATCCTCCATCAAAACTACTCCTAATCCCTCCAAAGATGCATATGTACAAAGAACAAAATCACCATTGCGATTAGGTATCGCACAAATCAGTGTGTTGGTCAACCTCTCTTTTAGATTCTAAAACGCTGCCTCAAACTACTCTGACTAGATGAATCTCTTCCCTTTTCTCTGAAGAGAATGGATAGGATGTCCTATCCTAGAGAAACCTTGAACAAAATGTTTGTAATAACCTATTAATCCCATGAAACCACGTATTTCTACCACATTAGTGGGTGCAATCCAATCAATGATCACTTGGATCTTTGCAAGATCTACTGAAATACCCTCTCCTGATATCACATGCCCAAGGTACTTAATCTCAATATTAAATAAATTGCATTTGGACAGGTTAGCGCACAACTAATTATCTCTCAAACACTAGGAAACCTACCTCAGATGCTCCTCATGCTCCTCTACTGTCCTAGAATAGATCAATATATCATCAAGGAATACTAATACAAATCTATCTAGATATGTGCAAAAGACTCTATTCATCAAGCTCATGAACATAGATGGCACATTTTTCAACTCGAATGGTACCATTGCAAACTTGTAGTGACCGTAACGTGTGCAAAAATTCATCTTATGAATGTTAGAATAAACAATACATAGTTGATGATACCCTGACTTAAGATCAATTTTTGAAAAGACCGTAGCACCCTTGATCTGATCAAACAAATCATCAATTATAGATAAGGGATATTAGTTCTTGATTGTCACTTTATTTAGCTGACGATAATCTATGCACAGATGGAGAGCACCATCCTTCTTCTTCACAAAAACTGTCTATGCACAGATGGAGAGAACCGTCCTTCACAAAAATTACTAGTGCTCCCCAAGGTGAAACACTAGGGTGAATGAAACCCTTCACTAGTAACTCCTCCAGTTGTAAGCAAAGCTCCTTAAGCTCCTATGTACTCATACGGTACAAATCTTGTGAAATATTATTGGAACTAGGTATAAGATCAATCTTGAAATCAATGTCACACTGAGGTGGCATCCCTAGAATCTCATCAGGAAATACATTTGCATACTCCTAAAGTATGGGGTGCCTATCAAGAGAAACCTTCTCCTCACTATCACCCAACTCCAAGTCATCTATTGTCACTACAAACAAATGACATCCCTGATTGTACACATCTCCTCAGCTGCATAGCCAAGATCATCCTCAACGATATGGGTCTTTGAACTCCTACTATCTCAACCTCTCTACTATATACATCAATACATTGAATCGACTTGCCTCAACAGTTAATAATGGCTCTGTGAGCCTCAAGCCAATCCATCCCTAAGACTATGTCATATGATCCCAACGGTATAATGCATAGGTCTACTATAGTGTGAAAGGATCCAATCTCCAATCTACAATTAGGTACTAGGGAATGCACTGCAACTTTAGCATCAGAGGCCAATTCGACCTGACACTTAATGCCTTGCTTTGCTGCCCTCAGTCTACAATGCACCACGATAAACAATGAAATAAAAGAGTCTGTTGCTCCCAAATCAAATAAAATGGTAACCCTATTACCCTATAATATACTAGAATTCTCTACCACTGTGCCATGGTGATCAACCTAGCAGTTGTCAATGTGAAAAATTCTCGATGACCTCTACCCGCATCTCCAACAGTCAGTTCTAATGCCGCAGGCCTCTGAGTATAACCTGATGTGCCCTTATTGGGACATTGTCCCACTATGTTACCCTATTGGGCACAAGAAAAACATCTTGTACCCTTGCCAAATCCTCTACCTCTAGGAGGTGCATTTGACTGCTGAATGATACCCCTATTAGAGGTAGACTACGTACTCTATGCTGGCTACTCAAAGTTGGGGCATTTGCTTTGTCTCTAGTTCTTGTCACCCCCTGACTGATACCTATCTCCTTGGCTCAGCTAGAAATTCTTCTATTTCCCCTGTGAATTTTTATGCTAACCACTCTATGTAGGCACCTTTTGTGTCCTAGGTGGTCCAGCTCCTTGAGCTTGGCCACTACATGAACTAGGTCCTGTAGCTGAAGCATTGCCTATTTGCACTCTAGTATGTCCACCCAACACCATCGCCAAATTCTCCTCCACCAGTCTAGCCTTCTCTACTATTGTCTCCATAGTCTTGGGTTTGAAAACCCAAACACTACTACTGATTTGGGCATTTAAGCCCCTAATGAAGTGTTGAACAAACATTCCCTCATCATCACCAATGTCGGCAAACTGCATGAGCTCATAAAATCGAAGCTCATACTATTCCATTGACATGGCCATCTATCGTAGAGCATGAAAATCATCTCCACGATGCTGTTTCCAATGGTCAAAAAGGAATTTGGCTCCCTCTATGAACATATCTCAAGACACAAAATTAATGTCAATATGAATCTTCTGCTCCTCCAATCTCCACCAAGTAGATGCAAAGTCTCACAAGTGCATGATCACACTCCTAGACTTGATGTTGCTACTATAAGGGTGCATAGCAAAACACTGGTTCAGGTCTATCAACCATGTCTTGAACTCTAATCTGATGTGAGAACCATCAAAAGTGGTCGGACAAGCTCTAAGTAGGTCTCTCATTTGAGTGGCTATGTCTGCCTCTGGATGTGCTGGTAGCTCTCTCTCACCAATATTAATCTGATCTCTATCCTACCTCGACCTAAGGTGAGCAAGAGTCTCCTCTAACAATCGACATAACTGAGTGCTCTTGATCCTTGGTGGATCCTGATTTTGATCACTACCTCCCAAAGCATTTTGGGAAGCTTGATGTTCCTCGTGATCTGAGTCATGGGGAGGTGAATCCTGTTGACTACCTCCACAACTACCTCCTCGGCCATGACCATGACCTCTATCGTGACCTCGCCTAGGTGGCATAATCATACATAGACACAACAAGGTATAAGACAAGGTACAAAAACTTAAATCCTATGCAACAACAACTTAATGGGTTCAGCATTATCCCAGAGCATCCAACGTTTAAACTTGGGCTCTGATACCATGTGTAACGCCCCACCACATAACTCTAGAGGATAACACAAACACAATGGAAGCATAAAAAAATTGTTTAAAAAAAAGTGTAATTAATAACAAGTAAAGTGAACTACACTTAACACATACATCCTCTATGGTACGCGACAACACTTACATTTGAATCCCATAACTTACAAAATTGAACTAACCATAGCATATAAATAATACTCATGAAAGAAATATCATACATCCAAAGCATTAAAATCATCAGAGAAGAGACAAAGTACATTAATGAATCATTCATAGATTGCATTTATTCAATTTAGCATTTACAAAGCTCATTTCCAAAATGAGGAAGATCATACAATAATGTTATAATAACAATGATAGAAGAATCCTCCTCAAATACAAATGAGGAGTAGTAGATCTACATAAGTATCCAACTAATACAAAAGAATATAAGAAATAGTACAAAGCTAATGCAGGAGCATCTAGTGGTGTAAGGGCAATCCTACATCACCCAAAAAAAGAGTTTCATTTCATGTTGGTAGTTTCTTATATGTTTTTTCATTTCTAGATATGCTTTTCATCATAATTTAATTCCCAACTTATGATTTTTATTTTCTATTCTAGGGTTGAAAGATATTGAAGTTTTAGTCTCCTAGAATTGCACTTGAAAACCTTCTAGGTTAGATTTGAGGCACTAAACAGTCCCAAAACAGCCCTAATTTTTTTAAAAATTGATAGCATATTTTGAGCATGCTCTTGACTCTGAGACCTTTCCAACGGTTCAAGCGGTTCAAAAAATGAAGTCCCAGATCAAAACTTATGGCTCCCAGAAGTTGGCGCACTTTCTAGAAGATACTAATTTTTGAATGTACTTTTGAAATTTGAATTTTAAGTTGTAATTTTCGGTGCTAGACCACCAATAACTCAAATTTGAATTTTGTTTTGGCTCCAAACTAAAAAGGGAGCTCTATTTATGGGTGGGTTTCTGATTTTTATGTAGCTTTTTGGGGAGAAGTTTGCATATTGTGAAAATGGGTTTTTCTGTAATTCTGTAGTTTGCATATTTCCAAAACTTGAGGATATCAGATATTTTGCATGTAAGAAGATCATTTTCAAAATAATAAAATAACATTCTTTGTTTAGTGTGTTAATTTTCTATGTCTCGGGTTGCACCCTCATCAGGTGGTATTAGAGTGAGGTTTCTTGAGTGTGTGGACAGATCACTGATCATGAGGCAGTTTGCACTAGGATTGTGGTTATGGGTTGAGGTCAAGAAAGATGCCTCTAAGAGTGATGCCTGGTAGGTGTGGTGGTGCCAGAGGTGGTCAAGGTGGTAGAAATTCTAGTGGAAGAGATCCACTGGTGGCTGAGGGTTTCAGATCCCTCTAGAGATAGATTGATGCATTATAGGAGCAAATGAGAAGAGGGTTAAACTCGATAAGGAGAGAAGAAAGTGAGGATGAAGAAGAGGAGGAAGATTTAGATGTAGAAGAGGAAGAAGAAGCAATTGATCAAGACCAAATGTAGCTGATAAGGGCCATTTTGAAGATCGGGAAAAGACCCAGAGCAGAAGTCCCCAGTTATTTTGGAATTCTGAACCTGGAAGAGTTGATCAACTGGATCAATGAGTTGGTAGAATATTTTGAATATGAGGAGATAGAGGACCTAGATTGGGTCAAGTTTGCGAAAATGAAGTTGAAGGGCCATGCTAGTATTTGGTGGAAAGAGGTCTAGTCAGAGAGAAACCAAAGAGGAAAAGGAAAGATCACCAAATGGGATCGCATGGTGGAGAAACTAAAAAAGTAGTTCATACCAATGGACTACGAGCTAGATCTGCTAAAGAAATTGCAAGGGTTGAAGCAAGGAAACAAATCTATGAAAGAATACACTGAAGATTTTCACAAGATGATCATTAGAATAGGTAATATAGAGGTCAGCATGAAAAAGGTAGCCCATTATCTTAATGGGTTACGGTCGAGCATTTAGGAGGAGCTAAGCCTGGTCAGAATGACCACCATTGAGGATGCATATCAATTTTCTCTGAAAGTTGAAGAGAAGTTGAACAAAATATTTGACAACAAGTAAAAAGGATGAGGAGGTTAGAGCGGAAAGGGTAGTGGAAGATCTTCTAGAAGCCGAAATGATGATGAGAAGAAAAATAAAGATGTGGGTACCAAGAAAAACAATAAGAATGATAACTTCTACCACCCTCGTGATCAAAATAGTGGTGATCAAAGAGGTAGAGGATGAGGGAGATCTGGACAAGGATTTGGAAGAGGTGGTTTTATAGGAATGCATTTCCAGTGTGGTGAAGGACATTGAGCTTATGAATGTCTACAACATCAAGGAAGGGAAAAAAAAAGGCCGGAAGGTCATGGAAGGGTTGTACATGTAGATGGGGAGGCTCAATCTAAACATTAAGATGATTCTAAAAGGGGAGAAGCCCTAGTGATTAGAAGAGCATTGGTGACTGAAGAGAAGGAACTTGAGCAAAGGAAGAATTTGTTTCACACAAGGTGCAAATGTGAAGGAAAATGTTGTGATGTCATCCTTGACAGTGGGAGCACAGATAATTTGGTGTCAGAGGAGATGGTTACAAAGTTGAAGTTGAAGAGGGAAAGACATCCACATCCATATCGGATTTCCTAGTTACAAAAGGACCACAAATTTATGGTCAATGAGCAGTCCCTGGTGAATTTCAAGATCGGGAGCTACCATGATGAGGTACTCTGTGATATCATCCCCATGGATGCATGTCACATGTTGGGGAGGTCATGGAAGTTTGATAGGCGAGCTATACATGATGGCCATGCAAACACTTATTCCCTGATGAAGGATGGGGTTCGTCACAAGTTGAAACCCCTAAAGGAGACCAAAGAAAAGGTATGTAGTAGTGCTAGAATCTGTTATGTTGATGGAAGAAATTTTTTAGAAGGTATGAAGCATGAGCATGTGTGCTATGCATTGATTCCTAGAATAGGTAAGGAGGATAGTGAGAAGGTACCCATAGAAGTTTCTGGATTGTTGGAGGAGTTTTAGGATATTTTTTTTGAGAATGTACCTGAAGGTTTACCACCAGCGAGGAAGATCAGTCATCAGATTGACTTGATCCCTGGAGCCAGTTTACCAAATAAGGCAGCTCATAGAATGACTCCGACAGAAAATGAGGAGTTAAACAGACAAGTTTAGGAGTTGTTGAGAAAGGGCTTGATTCAAGAGAGCCTGATCCCATGTGTAGTACCTATAGTACTAGCACCAAATGAGGATGGGGAGTGGAGGATGTGTACAGACTCTCAAGCCATAAACAAGATAACAATCAAGTACAAATTTCCCTTGCCAAGGATGGATGACCTGATAGACTATTTGAGTGGAGCTTAGTACTTCACAAAGATTGATCTGAAGAGTGGTTATCACTAGATTTGGATTCAAGAGGGAGATGAATGAAAGACTGCCTTCAAGACCAAAGAGACCAAAGAGGGCCTATACGAGTGGTTAGTCATGCCTTTTGGGCTAACCAATGCACCAAGCACATTTATTGGACTCATGAACGAGGTACTGAAAGAGTTTCTGGGAAGTTTTGTTATTGTGTATTTAGATGATATCTTGATTTTTAGTAGGAATTTGGATGAGTATTTGATGCATATTTAGAGAGCCTTTGAGAATTTAAGAGAGAAGAAATTGTTGATTAATATGAAGAAGTGTAGTTTTGTGAAGAAGGAGCTAGTGTACTTGGGGTTTGTTATCTCGACAGGAGGCCTCAAGATGGACCTAGAGAAGGTGAAGGATATTCTAGAATGGCCTACCCGAGAACTACTACTGAGGTGAGATCTTTCCATGGTTTGGCTAGTTTTTACAAAAAGTTTATTAGAAACTTCAGTAGTATTTGTGCACCCTTGACTAAAACCATGAGAGGGGATAGAAAAGAGTTCAAGTGGAGCACTAGAGAAGTAAAAATTTTCAAACTGTTGAAACAGAAGGTGACAAAGCAGCCTGTTCTATCCCTCCTAGATTTCAATAAGGTGTTTCAAGTGGATTGTGATGCCAGTGGTTGTGCCATTGGAGCAGTGTTGAGCCAAGAAGGTAAGCCCATTTCCTATTTAAGTGAAAAGTTAAATGATGCCAAGAGAAAGTATTCTGTATATGATCAAGAATTTTATGCAATAGTTCAAGCACTAAAGAAATGGAGGCATTATTTGTTGCCAAAGGAATTTGTTTTGTATACTGATCATCAAGCATTACAATATCTGAATAGTCAAGGAAAATTAAATCAGAGGCATATGAAATGGGTAGAATTTTTACAGAGCTATACCTTTGTTCTAAAGCATAAGAGTGGAATATCAAATAGGGTTGTAGATGCCTTAAGTAGGAGGTAGACATTGATGACAATGATGCAGATTGAAGTGGTTGGGTTTAATGAACTCAAAACATTGTATCTAGAAGATCCTGATTTTGTAGAGGCTTGGAAAGCTTGCAAGGAGCCTGTTACAGTGGATAGGAAAAGGTGGCTAGATTTCATAATTTAGAATGGCATGTTGTTTAATGAAAGCCAATTATGTATTCCGAGGAGTTCCATGAGGGAGAACCTGATTAAGGAGAAGCACAGTGGAGGTATGGCAAGAAATTTTGGTCGAGATAAGACCATTTCCATTATCAGTGAGCATTATTATTGGCCTTAATTGTCACAAGATGTAAAGAAGTATGTACAAAGTTGCAGGGTATGTCAAATGGCTAAAGGAGTGAGCCAGAATACAAGGTTATATCAGCCCTTACCTGTACCAGAGAGGTCGTGGGAGGATATAAGTATGGATTTTGTTCTTGGTTTGCTAAGGACACAAAGAGGGAATGATTTGGTATTTGTGGTGGTTGACAGGTTTTAAAAAATGGCACATTTCAGTCTATGTCACAAGAACCATGATACAGTCCACATTGCTGAATTTTTCTTTAAAGAGGTGGCGCGGCTACATGGTTTGCCAAAGAGTATTGTCTCAGATCAAGACACCAAATTTGTGGGATACTTTTGGAGGACCTTGTGGAAGAAGTTGAGAATGAAGATGAAGTTTGGTTCTACACACCATCCATAAACAGATGGGTAGACAAAGGTTGTGAACATGAGTTTGGGTAACCTACTGAGATGCTTGGTAGGAGATTAATCCAAGGGATGGGACTTGATCTTACCACAAGAAGAATTTTCTTACAACAATTCTTTCAAAAAAAGCATTGGTAGGTCATAATTCCAGATTGTGTATGGAGGTAGCCCTAGAACAACTCCAGAATTGAGGAAGATGGACCAAGAGAAGAAGATAAGTGCAAAGCCGAATATTTTGTAGAGCACATCAAAGATATACATGAGAAGTTAAGATAACATATTAACAAGATGAATATGCAGTATAAGGCCAAGGAAAATCAGAAAAAGGAGGAATAAAGAGTTTCAAATTGGTGATGAAGTAATGGTCCACTCGAGGAAAGAAAGGTTTCCAGTGGGAACCTATAAAAAATTAAAGATGAAGAAATTCGGTCCTTGTAAGATTTTGAAGAAGCATGATTCAGGGAATGCATATGAAGTAGAGTTACCATATGGAGTCAACATTTCCCCTGTGTTCAAAATTTTAGATTTGAAAGAGTATCATGAAGGTGGTGTAGAGGATGCATTAGCAATAGGGAAGTATGACATTCCAACACCTACTTCAGAGAAGGAGGAGATTGAAGTAATCCTAGATAGCCATGTGGGAAGGAGCACTAGAAATAGGCAGTATGAAGACTATTTGGTGAAATGGAGAGGAAGGCCTATGGAAGATTCATCCTGACTATCTAAGATAGAGGTCGACTGTTTGGGTTTTCCTCAACCATCTGAGATGTGACGGGGTCACTTCTCAAACTACCTTGGGTGTTTTATGCAGGAGCATCCAGTGGTGTAAAGGAAATCTTGCATCACCCAAAAAAAGAGTTTCATTTCATGTTGGTATTTTCTTAGATGTTTTTACATTTATAGATACCCTTTTCATCATAATGTAATTCCCAACTTACCATTTTTCTTTTTTATTCCTGGGTTGAAAGATAACAGTTTGTCTTGCAGAATTGCACTTGAAAACCTTTTAGGTCAGATTTGAGGCACTAAACGGTCCCGAAACAGCCCCAAAAATTTCTAAAATTGGTGTAGCTATTTTTGAGCATGTTCTTGACTCCGAGATCTTTCCAACGGTCCAAACGGTTTGAAAAATGGAGTCCTGGATCAAAAGTTATGGCTCCTAGAAGTTGGCGCACTTTCTAGAAGATACTAATTTTTGAATGTACTTTTGAAATTTGAATTTCAAGTTGTAATTTTCGGTGCCAAATCGCCAATAACTCAAATTTGAATGTTTTTTTGGCTCCAAACCAAAAAGGGAGCTCTATTTATGGGCAGGTTTTTGATTTTTGTGTAGTTTTTTGGGGACAAGTTCACATACTACGAAAAGGGGTTTTTCTGTAATTCTGTAGTTTGAATATTTCTAGAACTTGAGGATATTAGATCCTCTACATGTAAGAAGATCATTTTCGGAATAATAAAATAACATTCTTTGTTTGGAGTGTTAATTCTTTGCATCTCGGGTTGCACCCTCGTCAAAAGCAATTGGTACACGTGAGCTCTCCAATTTGGAATATCCTGCCATCACGAACATGAAATGGGAAACCTAATGGTGTAAGGTGCACGTTCCACCCAACCAAGTGGTACTTGAAGGCCCACTCCCCTTTCTAGGAGATAGTAAAAGGGTTTCCTAGGAAAAAACAACCTCTAGACATAGGCAACACACAATACAAGAACAATACATACCTAAAGATTACATTACTTCTAGAGTAAAATAATCAAGTATATCAATTGCACAATACATACTATTTTCATAGGAGTGTTATCACAAAGTTGCATGGGTTACCCTAGAAAATATTCCTAGGCCCCGACCCCCATCTTGGATTACCCTAGTAGCCTCTCATGACCCCCGGCCCCACATGCAAACCGATGTGGAATCAAATATATTTCAAAGGAACAAGATAATGATCTTTCCATCCCAGGCCTTCTCATCTCATCCCAAGTCTAAACAATCCCTTGAGCTCATGAACGAGGCACAATTAACAAGTTATATGATTTAAGCTACCATTTACCCTAATACATTTATTTAATTTCCACTAAATTAACTCTCACATGAGTTACCCTGGCACCACTTTGTGCGCCGAACCTCAGTTAGAGCCACTCTCCTACTAACAACACAAGGATCTAATCCAAAACCAAGAGTAGACAAAGTGCACAAAAACTGATAATAAATATCAACCATAATGCAGGAGGCAACACATCCCGTTCGTAGTAATCGGGTGTTTAAACTAAATTACAACCAAGTGCACTACCCAAAGGAAATCAAAGGGATGAACCATAAATCACAACCCCCTCATAAAATAACATCATCTAAAAGACTAACCTATATGACTAACCAATTTTCCCAACTTACGAGAACATAAGAAATCATAATTTAATAGGGAATTTAGGTAGGAAATAAAACTACCATTAGGATTTCCTAAATCCAATTTCCATCTCAAGAAAACAATAATACATTGCTTGAAATAAACCAACTTAATATAATTTCATTTACAGACAATAAGGAAATTAAATCCATTTGTTTATTTCAATTTTCCCAATTACATATAAATAAAAATCAATTTCCTCTTTTAAATTGTTTCATTTAAATCATCAAATTTGTGCTTTTGCATGCACCTATTGTAGAAGTACATTTTAAATATATATATAATTTATATATGTATATATATACAATTATATATATTTAAATATATATAATATTTAAATATTTAAAACCAATTACAGTTTCCAAAACATAAATTAAATAAATATATATAAATATATATTTATATTTATAAATTATAATCCATATATCAAAAGGGAAAACAAATGTTTTATTGCCACTATTAGTGGCTGGCTGGGTTGGGCTACATATAAAGCCAAATCCCCATATGGGGTGCACGGCTTGTGAAGGCAGCGTTGGGCGCTGCCTCCACAGCCCACCTCACCCTATGGGGGAGGCTATGGGGGTAGCCCCCCCAACCCCCTCTGTAAATATTTCTCAGACTTGCAATTTTTTTAAAATCATCGTACGAATTTTAGATCAGGATTTTTTTTAAAAGATTTCTACATGAATCTAATAACATATGAAAAATATACATATATATTTGTATATATATATATTCATCAACATGAATGCCCCAGTCGGACAATTTATTTTCACAAAATGTTTTCTACAGGAAGTATTTACAAAAATTTTCAGAGGTTTTCAATTTCCCAACCAAATAAAAGCTAATTGGGAAAATGTAAAACCCCATCCCGCAACCTAGAGGATAATGCAATACTACGGAAGCACAACTAATTTTTTTTTCTTAAAATTAAAACAAGACAAGTAAAGTATCCTACTCTAACCACATACATCCTCAGGCTACACAACACGTCTACATGTGAACATCATTACTTATAAAATTTAACCAAACATAGCATATGAATATAAAACTCAAGATACAACTCACAACAATGCATTAACCCATTGCAAGATAAATCTAACATATAGAAATGGATTATACATATTCCACAAATACAACACCATTAAATCCAATAATGAGTAGATCATAAATATTATTACAATTACATCACAAAGGTTCACCTCGATACAAATGAGGTATTAGAATTATACATATAGATCCACAGTTACAATGAAGAAGGAGAAGAACAACTCCAAAGAACCACATGAGCTCCTTGAACAAGATCTTGCCATCACGAACGAAAGAGAAACTCAACAGTGTAAGATGCACGCCACCCAACCATCTAGTACTCATAGGCCCAACCCCCATGCTAGGAGATAGTAACAGGAAACCAAGACAACCTATTACCTCTAGACACAGACAATATACAAAAATACTCACATAATAGATAAACAAGAACTAGGGTCACATTGCTTCCAGAATCACAAAATCAATTAACAACACAATACAGTAAATTGACTGTTGACATAGGAGGAGTGTCATCACAAAGGTTGCATTGGTTATCCAAAGGAGATCTTCCTAGGTCCCGACCCCCCTCTAGGGTTATCCTGGTAACCTCTTACTATTCTGGCCCCACATGCACACTAGTGCAGAATTAGTTATCTTTCGAGAAGAAAAGATAACGATCTTGCCATTCCAGGCCTTCCCGACTCATCTCAAGTCTCATACAAGCCCTTGAGCCAATGAGTGAGGCTAAATATCTTGTTATATGTGTTAAGCTAATAGATTATTTAATTCCCACTTGATTATATTGACTCCCACACGAGTTGTCTTGGGACCACTTTTTGTACCAACCCTCGCTAAAAGCCACTCCCCTATCGACAACACATAACTCAAACTACATGCCAAGGGTAAACCGTGCACTAAGAACTGATAACAATAACCAATACACCTCAAAAGGTAACACATCTCGATAGATGTCCAATACAGAAACCCAATAAGTGCACTACCCAAGAAACTCAAAGGGTGAACTAAAGTTATCACAACCCTTTCACATTTACAACTTTGGAAGACTTAGATTCACAAAATGACAAATACTTTCCCCCCCAGTACACAATTATAGAAACACGTGTTTTTAAATACAATTCAAGAAAATAACAAATACTATCCTTCGGATTTCCTAAATCCATTACAGTCAATTCTTGCATATTAAAATACATCATCCAAAATACTATTTCAATTTAATAAACTAACAATGAAACAATTAAATATTCCACTTCCAAATCCCAACCACTCTTAATACTTAACTCAATTTCCTTAATTAAATATTCAATCTTTCTAATAAAATCAATTTATTATAAAACACATATTTGTGCATTGCATGCATTAATTAACAATATAATATTCATTTAAATAAATATCCTTTTAATATATATATATACATATATATATATATTAATTACATAATCTAATTATTATTTTCCAATGCTCATTTTAAAATATCTAATTGTGCATGTGCATGCACCTATTTAAAAATACATTTAAATATATTTATATTTAAATATCCTAAAATTATATGCAATTTTTCTAATATATATTTTTAAACAAATAAATAAATATATAAATATATAAATATAAATTTACAATTTTCAAACAATCCTAATCATAAAACCTATATGTTGCGACTTTAATAACTTTTGTTTACGGATCTGTATTTTTCTAAAATTTTTACTGAAGGTGTGCAATCAAGTCGTTTAAAACATATAAATTTTTTAGCTCTACTCAGTTTGTAAATTTTGAGTTATGATTCATTTAGTGACGCACTCTCTCTGATGTTTTGATTTTCAAATTACGAGAGGTTTCCAATTATTTCAGTTTTCCCAAATTTATTAGAAGATATCATTTTCAATCCTACAGAGGTTTTCTAATTCCTCAAATTATTTTCTTTGTATTAAAATCATTCCCTACAAGGATCTAAATCTTTAATGTTAATTTACCATTTTCTACAGAAGAATTCATTCCCTACAAGGATCTAAATATTTAACAGTAATTTACCATTTTCTATAGAAGAATAAATTATGTTTTCATAGGAAGAGGTTTCTAAGTTTTGATTTTAATTCAATAGAGGTTCAATAATTCCACTATAATTTCCTCTTGTATAAATCTATTTTAAATACTCAATTTAAGCAGAAGATCTAAATATGTTCTTCTACAGAGGTTCAATATTCACGACAATATTAAAAAAAAAAAAGCTTCTACAGTAATGAAAAATTCTTTCCTAAACATTTCTAATTTGTATTACAGTAATAAAATAACTTTTCAATTTCAAATTTCACAAAAATAGTAAATAACCTGTTACAGAAGAATGTTGCCTGAAGAAAATGTTTCCGAGCTTCTCTGTAATTTCAATTCCCAATGTAGCCAAAGCTTTCTTCAATACAATTTCCTCCTTCCAGAAGACACAACCAAAAACATAGCCAAGAATTCTACAGCAAAATAATTCTAAAACAATTTCATTAGAGAGATCCACAATTTCCTCACCAATTTTCCACAATCCATCCAAAACTTTTCCCGTGAAACAACTTTCTTTTCTTTTTCCAAAAATCTCCTCCGTGAATGAATTTTCAACAATTAGATAACAAATTTCTAACTCCCAGTTATCTTAAACAAAATATCTTTTCCCTCAACAATTTAGATATTTTTCATTCACATGCATTTAAATATAATAAAATAATTTACTAATTGAAACCAATTTAAATATTCTTATTTATTTAATTACCGTTTATTTTAATAATAAAATTTACTCAACAACATAACCAAATTAAATTAATTAATTAATTAATTTATTCTAAAGCCTTCACAATAATAATTCATTTAATTAAATATTTAAATTAATTATACATTTAGTCTACCAAATTAAATTTGCACAATAATAAAATACCCATAACAACAATGATAAGACTAAGACCAAACTCAAACTGACGACACACTGTACTAGGGTAAAGGTATGACTAGGTAAAACATTACTATCTCCCAATATTACTGTTGAGTAGTGGACACGCTCAGACCTGTGAAACCAGGGGAAGCTAATGTCTTGTACTCGCAATCCTGCAAATAAGCAAATGTCGCACATGTATACAGATAGTAATTCATACACACCGTGAAGAGAGAATTGCAGAAATCACAGGGCACTCACAAGCGAGTGATGCAATACCGTTCTCTTCACCCATACAATGTCACATCAACTGACGAGATAATATATCAATTAAACTACGATAAGAAAATATAGCAATGTCATCACAACTAAGCATCTATGTAAACATAAAACATATTAACAAAATCATCATGCATATAATGTGTCATCACATCAATAAAGTCTATCATCGCTCCACTGTCAGCGATAGAATAACCACAACATAAAACATAGTCTAACAAAGTATTTGAGCTATCAAGAAAACATAACAAATCAGAGGGGTGTTACATCCTCCCCCCTAGGATCAGGCTTACTCCTGGAAGCTTGCAATCAAGTAAGGGTAGAGCTCCCTCATCTTGGTAGCATCCTCCCATGTAGCAGAAGTATCAGTATCTTGACCCCTGAGGACCAACTCCTGATGCTGAAGGATGTGCACAATTCCCAAAGAATGATGTCTATCCTCCACTAGAAACCTCACCAACAACACCTTGGTGCTTGGCTTGGCAGTTATCCATTGAGGTAAAATCCCTATGTGATCTACCAATGTCACCTACTATCGGCTCCGAAGCCATTGGCTTTTGAGTATATCTCGATGTGTCCTTATTGGGACACTGTAGCGCTATGTGACCCTGCTGGACACAAGTGAAACAAATAGTACCTCTACTAAAGTCTCTATCACCTGAAGGTACACTAGACTGTGGAAAACTATCTCCAAACGGTGCACTGGACTGTTGACCACTACCTCTATAGGTAGACTGAGAACTCTGCGTTGGTTGAGCATCACCGAAGTGTTTGGCACATCTCCAGTTCTGATCACCCCCTGTTTGATAACTATCATTTTGTCTAGGTGAAAAATCCTTTCATTTTCCTTGAGAGTTTTGGTACTTTCCACTTTGTGCTGGTGTCTGATGTGCCCTGGGTGG
Organism: Sequoia sempervirens; assembly: GCA_007258455.2. Classification (NCBI taxonomy): domain Eukaryota; kingdom Viridiplantae; phylum Streptophyta; class Pinopsida; order Cupressales; family Cupressaceae; genus Sequoia; species Sequoia sempervirens. The sequence goes on along the minus strand of VDFB02193867.1, from coordinate 764,381,135 downwards.
TCCAACTCCCTGCGACTATCCACTGCGTGCACTAGTCCTTGTAGCTAAAGTGTTACCAACCTGTACTCCAACATGACCACCTAAGGCTATAGCCAAATTCTCCTCAATAAGTCTGGCCTTATCCACCGCCACCTCCATGGTCTTGGGTTCAAAAACCCAAACACCTCCATTGCTTCGGGAATGTAAGCCCTTGAGAAAGTGCTGCACCAACATGCCCTCGTCATCGCCTATGCCTGCGTACTATTTGAGCTCATAAAAATGATGGTGTCATCTGATGACACTGCCCTGGGTGGTCCAACTCCCTGCGACTATCCACTGCGTGCACTAGTCCTTGTAGCTAAAGTGTTACCAACCTGTACTCCAACATGACCACCTAAGGCTATAGCCAAATTCTCCTCAATAAGTCTGGCCTTATCCACCGATGGTCTTGGGTTAACACCTCCATTGCTTCAAGCCCTTGAGAAAGTGCTGCACCAACATGCCCTCGTCATCGCCTATGCCTGCGTACTATTTGAGCTCATAAAAATGATGCTCATATAACTCCACTGACATAGTCATCTGTTGTAGTGTGTAGAACTCATCCCCAACAACCAATGATCTGAGAGAAATCTGGCATGGAAATCTTTTCCCATACGAACAAGATTTTCCACAAAATTTGATAGGAAGTACAAAGAATTTCCAAATCTTCTATTGTTTTCCTTCTAGGATTTTTTTTTTTTTTTTAAACAATTTCCTATAGAGGATCTAAAGCTTTTACGACAATTTTCCAATTCCAAACAAATCAAAGCTTAAAAAAATTTCTATAGAAGCTCTAAGCTTTCACAACAATTTTCCAAACATGACAATCTTTCAAATTTACAAAATATATTAAAGCTTCTACACAGATAACATATTCTTCTTGTACAAGAAATCTTTCCAATTTGCATATAAATAATTTAATGAACCTGTTTTCGAATGCTTGAGGAAATGATGTTTGAAGTAGAGCTTTTCCTTCAGATTCCAATTTACCAAAGCTTCTTCCAAATTATCCACTTTTCCAGAAAGATGAAAACAAAACCAAAGCCAAAATTTCCCAAGAACTTCTTCCCCAAATTTTTCAACAACTAATTTTTAACAACCTCCTCTAATTTTTAACAACCACCCCAAAATATCTTTTCTCATTGCCATGAAGTAGCCTCTTTCCTCTTTCAGTTAATGTAATTAATCTCTCTGAGAATTAATTCCCACCTACAGTGTTTAATTTTTCTAACACATGTCACAAATAAAATATCTTTTCAACCAAATCACAGATATTTCCTCTAATATAATTACAAGATATTTATGCATTTAATAATTCATAATTCACATATTAATTTCTAATTAAATTTAATATAATTAATTTAATCACTTTATAAAATAAATTTAATCACAAAGATTAAATCACTTTACAAAATATATTAAATTAAATTAATTAAATCAAATATAAAGCTTCTAACAACATTAATCAAGATTAATTAAATCATCACTTAAAACCATTATAAACATTAATTAACATTAATTTCCCACATAACATACCTTGCAAAATAAATAAACGACAAGGAAAACATGGACAACATGACAACTCAACAAAACCAAACAAAGCTGATAACAAACTGTGACTAGGGTTGTGGCTTGACAAGGAAATCTAGTTACTATCTCCCAATCAACGATTTTTTTAGACAATGGACACACTCAAAGCTATGAATCCAAGTGGAGTCAATGTCTTGTACCTACAATCCTGCAATCAAAAAATATGTCGTACATATATCTAAATTATGAATCAAACACACCATGAAGAGAAAATCATAGAATCGTAGGGCACTCACAAGCGAGTGATGCAATCCCGTTCCCTTCACTAATATAGTGTCACATAAAAACTAACGAAACTAAAACATCAATTAACTACAGATGAGCATATATCAATATTAACTCAAATAATAAACTATGCTAACTAGAAAGCATGTCATAATCAATAATCATCCATAAAGTGTACCATCACATCACAATATAAAAACCATCATCGCTCCAATGTCAGCGATCAAATAACAACAACATAGTATCATGGTCTATCAAAGTAAAAACACAGTTGGAAAATATAAACAAATCAGAGGGGTACTACAACAAGTCCTCTTACTAGAATGGAAATACCAATTGATCCAAAACTTCTTAGCAAACCCTTAAAGAAACTTTCATATACTTGATCACAGTTTGTCAAATAATTAGAGTATATATAAATTTGCTTGCAAACTAGTTCACTGTCTTCCCACATTAAATTGTTATTCAGGGGTAAGCAATTTAGAAAATACATCACAAGGAATACAACCAAAATTCCAAACTTGAAAGGGTAACTTGTCTCCTTTTTCAATTGTATGTTCTCTATCAATTGATTTTTCAGTAATCCACAAAGATCAAAATCCTAATCTTCCATTATCATCTTGTGTTAAATGTAAACAACACTTGCTGAAGTTGCACCTTCTCTATTTCTAAAAAATATTTTGTAGGATATTCCATGTGAAATGTACCTTGTTACTTAATCTTTGATTGTGGATATTATCAGCGCACTTTAATCTCTAGTTACTCTAGTTAGGGTTTTGACTTCTTTGTTTCAAATTGACTTCTTTGGCACATCCCCAATTTTGCATAACCCAATTATAGTTGCAATCACTTCTTTCAAGATATGATAGGGTTTATCCAGAGTTAGAATATCATCATTCAATTTGTTCAAAATAAACTCAATGACTTATGTGCTTTTGAAATAGGGAAATTCACTCCAAATATCCAAGCTTTTGTGTTTTGCCTCTTTCAACCATTTCAATTCATCGTGTGACAACATGTTTCTTTTTCTTTAATCTTCTCATAGCTATATTCATCTAGTTTTACAATTATTTTGATTTTTTCCATTTTCCCTTCCGTACACATGTCTCGAAAATACCAAATAAGTTCTTCAATTGCACACCAAATTAAAACTTCTCAATATAACAAAAGTACTTGATGGATTAGGGTTTCATCGCTAAATTCTCTTCACGCATTTGAAATTATAGTGCAGAGTGCTCTCCTACTTCTTTTCTTTGACACAAAGTTACAAATGAGGGTTTCAAGTTTCCTTTTATATTTTGCACACTTAACTTTTGTTGTAATAAATTATTTTTCCCTAACTTATTCGGATGCTCTATTTTCCCAGTCTGTGAAAGATAACTCTTCTACGGATCCTCAACTCAACATTACATCCTTTCCAACTGTTCCAACAACATCTGTAAATCATCAGTGTAGCCACTATGCTAATCCACATCCCAGTGTTAGTTACCAACAGGGGGTTGGAAAGAATTTCTTGACATCTCCCCCTAGGCCAAAGGCCTAAAACTAATTCCTAGAGGAATTACCAGTAGTAGGTTTTGGTGTTGGTTCATTTCCTGTAATAGAGGGACACTTCTTCACCCACATCTTCATCTGATCTCTTATTTCATCCATAGTCACTTTTCCTTTTCCTTTATCATCTTTTGCATATTTTTTCCTTTGTATACTAGACCTCTTCTATCCATATTCTTGTTTATGTAGAATCTTGCAATGTGACCATATTTGTTGTAATTAAAACACACAAAAATTTCTTTCTTAGACCAATTAATCCATTGATTTCTTCTTGATCTGCACTAATTAGCAATATTCCCAGATCTTCCATAGGTATAACATCTAACACTCCTTTTAACATAGTTGTTTGATACATTTCCACATTCAATTGACTTGTGACCAAATTTATTGCAATTGAAACACTAACCAGAAAATGATGAATCACTTAATTTCATTTTTCTTCTACATTGAGTAGCCATATGACCAAATTTATTGCAAGAAAAATAGTATCTATTAAAATTTTGAGCATTAAGTTGTCTTACTGTATGCCTTTTTGCTTTGTTCATTAGATTTTCTTGCTTAAAATTTCTCTATCCAGATCCAAAACTTTCTCCTTTCTCATAACCAAGACCTCACTTATCATTTGCATTCTTTTGTCACTGAATCAACTCATCAAGCTTAATAGAGATAATCTTGAAATTCTCCTTGTACTCATTTGCAGTAGTGAGTTCCTCCCTGAGAATAACAATCTATTTTTCAAGCTTTTCTTCATTGTTTCTAGATTTTTGTTGTTCAATCTCTAATTGAATGAATTCTCCATTAATTCTGCTACATTCATCAGATATCTCTTTTAGGGACTGGACAAGATTTTCCTCATTTTTCTTTCTTTCCTCAATCTCCTTAGTCATCTTCATCTCCATAGACTACATCTCATGCTTTAGGGTAGCATTGTCTCTAGCAAACTTTTCACATTCTTCAGTTATTTCCTTGAAGGTTTGATTTAGGTGAACATCATCCATGATTTTTCTCTCTTTTTGCTTAATCTAATCACAAAGATCCTTTCTCTTTTCCCTAGACTTAATAATTTGATCCTTCAACTTCTGAATGAATTTCTTAGCATCCTTAAGATTTTCTCTTAATTCCTAGAATTCTGCATTAGACTGATCAAGGTCATCAAGTGCCACCAAAATTTATTGTTGAAGACTACTAGAGTCCATTACATTCCAAGATCCACCTCAAGTTGTAAAACTTCTTCTGAGGAACTTAGCTCTGATACTAATTGTTGGACTCAAGCAACATTGAGAGGGGGGATGAATCAGTGTTGTGCAATTTTTAACATTATTAATTTGTTCTATTCAAGTGTCTATAACATTCAATCAAAAGAAAGATTCATGAACATAGAAAATAAGCCACAACACCATAACACAAAGATTTTTACATGGAAACCTGGTTAAGGGAAAAACCATGGTGGAGGTCAATCCACAATTTGAGTACTCAAAATATAAGTGTTTTACAAAATGGGGAATGCACTTGCATTTAGGCACAAATTCTTACAAAATATTTGGATTACATCAAAAGGTTGAATTGAGAAAATAGCATCTATAAATGCTTGATTACAGTTCCGGTTAGGCTCATAGATCAGATTTTGGACCTTCTATTTGATTCTACACTTCACTCTGCTCTTCCTTAATTCGCTTCACAAAATCCTCTTCTACACAAATGAAAATTTCTTAACTACTCTTCTGATATTCACAATACACATCCACACATATTGAACAACACACATACACCAAAATGAATTAACTAATCTCATAGATATATCCGCTATCAAGATTTCAGTCGCTATATGTTGGCTTCAATAAAATAGAAAATATCTTCCAATTGTTGGATCAAATCATGAATAACATTTAATGTGCATCCATCAAAGTCAGCCATAACATAGTTAGGACCCATAGAAAAATATCCAACACAACAATACTTTAAACAGTTTCTCCTTAAACATCCAAAACACCTTACATTCACTTAGTCAACTTCATATATTGATGAACAAAAAATTGAATCAACCGGATCCCATTTTTTGTATACCACTTGATGCACCAACACAAAAATTGAGAATAACACATTTCATATATCCAATGACCTTCCCTGAGATCCACAACCAAAACTATTAAACTGATAATGCAAACCACTTGACGAATTCAACTTCAACCGAATACCCTGTTCTTCACTCTATCTTCCGGTATAGTCAGATACTATAGTGTGGAACGGATCAATGACTTCAGTTGCCATCAATGAAAACAATAGAAGCCATATTCCAATAGATACATCTCTCTTATTATCCATAATAAGAGAGAGTTCACAATTAATTACAACATTACATTATTACAAAAGTGCATCCTCGAGATCAATAGGGAAGAATATACATTAGAGTACAATACATGATACAACTATTTTAAATTCAATCCAAGTACATGTAAGATATTCCACTTGAACTGGAACAAGTGCAGAAGTCCACATCACCATGAGAAGTCTCCATGAAGATGAAGAACAACAAGGGAACCCAATGGAGAAATAAGCACAATTCACCTGACCATGTGGAACCCAAAGGTCCACCCCTGTGCTAGGAGATAGCAATGAGGTCCCATAACCACAAACATACAAGGAGACCACAATAGGTATAAAAAGGCTAACTAGACTCCAATTAGACACTGTACAACATTGACATCACATAAGAACATACATTGCTTCCAGGGGAATCACATACCAAGGGAAAGAACCAATAAGGGAATGCTAGTCTACATAGGGAAGAGTGTCATCACATGGTCCTAGCATGGGTTGTCCTGGTAGTCTCTCACTAGACCTCGACCCCATCTATCATTGTCTTGGATACCTCTCACTAGGTCTTAGCCTCATAGGGTGACACATGCAGAACCGATTTTCCTTTTGTGAGTACAAGGAAGTTGATCTTGCCAATGAAAACTTCTCAACCCATCCTTAGCCTAAATGATCACTATAGGAATGGGTGAGGCATTCACTTATCTTCATTAATATGTAAGCCACCCAACCCCCTAATTCATTTTAATTTATCACTGAGTTAAGAAACTCCCACATGGGTTGCCCTGGATGCCACTTTAGTCTCCAGCCCCCATTGAGAGCCACTCCCTCTACTAGCAACTAGAAGACCCAAAAATCCAACAAGGTAAAGCCATCATGCACAAAATAAAAACCAAAAAAGTACATAACTTGAGCAAGGAATGGACCATCTCACTCTCAAACAAAATTGTAATACAAGTAAAGAGTGCATGGATAATGACCCACAACAACACATAGTAAGTAAAAAATATCAATCAACACAAGGATCCCACACAACAATTCAACCCACAACATATTCTCCCAAGCCTCTAAATACTACCAATATCCACCATACACAATGACTTAACATTAAAACAGTAATAATCATTCACATTACTTCATACAAACCACTTGATGCAGGAGCATCCAGTGGTGTAAGGGCAATCTTGCATCACCCAAAAATAGTTAAATTTTAAGTTTCTTAGTTTTTAGATGTTTTTACATTTTTGGATACCCTTTTCATCATAATGAAATTCTCAATTTACGGTTTTTATTTTCTATTCCTGGGTTGAAAGATATTTCAGTTTTAGTTTCCCATATTTGCACCTAAAAATCTTCTGAGTTAGATTTCAGACACTTAGAATTCCCGGATCGGACCTAAAACTTGTTGAAATTGGCGTAGTGGATTTTGAGTGCATTATTGACTTCGAGACCTTTCCAACAGTTCAAACGATTCGCAAATCGGAGTCCCGGATCAAAAGTTATGGCCCCGGGAAGTTGGCGCACTTTCTAGAAGATACAATTGCAAATGTTCTTTTGAAATTTTAACTTCAAGTTGTAATTTTTCAGTGCCAAACCGCCTAAAATCAAATTTGAATGTTGTTTTGGCTCCAAACTAAAGAGGAGCTCTATTCATGGGGGGTTTCTAATTTTTGGGTAACTTGTTGGGGACAAGCTCGCATATTGCAAAAGGGTGATTCTGTAGCTTTCTGTAACTTGCATATGTTGTAGAACTTGGGGATTTGAGATCCTCTACATGTAAGAAGCTCCATTTTCTGAATAATAAAATTATTCTCTTGTTTGTGAGTTATTTTTTTAAGTCTCGGGCTATGCCCTCATCAAGTGGTATCAGAGCAAAGTTTTCTTGAGTGTGTGGACAGATCGTCGATCATGAGGTAGTTCACACCAGGACCGTGGTTGTGGGTCGAGGTCAAGAAAGATGCCTCCAAGAGTGATGCCTGGTAGGAATGGTGGTGTCAGAGGTGGTCGAGGCGGTAGAAATGCTGGTGGAAGAGATGCACTGGAAGCCCTTGGATACATATTGATGCGTTACAAAGCAGTTGAGAAGAGGGTTAAACCGAGGGAGAAATTGAGGATGAAGGAGAGGAAGAAGGTTTAGATGTAGAAGAGGAAGAAGAAGCAATTGATCAAGACCAAATGTGGCTAATAAGGGCCATTTGAAGATCGGGAAAAGATCCGAGTAGAAGTCCTCGATTATTTTGGAAGTCTGAACCCGAAGAGTTGATCGTGGATCCGAGCTAAAAGAATATTTTGAGTATGAGGAAATAGAGGATCCAAATCGGGTTAAGTTTGCAAAAATGAAGCTGAAGGGCCATGCCAGTATTTGGTGGAAAGAGGTCCAGTTGGAAAGAAATCAAAGAGGAAAAGGAAATATCACCAGATGGGATCGCATGGTAGAGAAATTGAAGAAGTAGTTCATACCAGTGGACTACGAGTTAGATCTATTGAAGAAATTGCAAGGGTTGAAGCAAGGAAGCAGATCTGTGAAAGAATATACTGAATAATTTCACAAGATAATCATTAGAATAGGCCACACAGAGGCCAATAAGGAGAAGGTAGCCCGATATCTTAATGGGTTACGACTGAGCATTCAGGAGGAGTTAAGCCTAGTCAGAATAACCACCATTGAGGATGTGTATTAGTTTGCTCTGAAGGTAGAAGAGAAGCTGAAAAAAAGATTTGATGGCAAGGAAAAAGGACGAGGAGGTCAAAGCGAAAGGGGTAGTGGAAGACCTTCAGAAGCCAAAATGATGATGAAAAGAAAAGTGAAGATGTGGGTACTAGAAGCCAAAGGAATGACAACTTCTACCACCCTCATGATCAAAACAGTGGTGATCAAAGAGGTAGAGGACGAGGGAGATATGGACAAGGATCGGAAGAGGTGGTTTCAAAGGAACATGTTTCCAATGTGGTGAAGAAGGGCATCGAGCCTATGAATGTCCACAACACCAAGGAAGGATAGAAAAAAGGCCAGAAGGTTGTGTAAGGGTTGCACATGTAGATGAGGAGGCCCAATTTGAACATTCAAATGATGCTGAAAGGGGAGAAGTCCTAGTGATTATGAGAGCCTTGGTGACTGAGGAAAAGGAACCAGAACATAGGAAGAATCTGTTTCACACAAGGTGCAAGTGTGAAGGAAAATGTTGTGATGTCATTATTGACAGTGGGAGCACCGATAATTTGGTGTCAGAAGAGATGGTCACAAAGTTGAAGCTAAAGAGGGAAAGACACCACATCCATATCGGATTGCCTGGTTGCAGAAAGACCATAAATTTTTCATCAATGAGCATTGCCTAGTAAAGTTCAAGATCGAGAGCTACCATGATGAGGTACTCTATGATATCATCCCCATGGATGCATGTCACATGTTGTTGGGGAGGCCATGGCAGTTGATAGGTGAGCTATACATGATGGCCATGCAAACACTTATTCCTTGAAAAAGGATGGGGTTTGTCACAAGTTGAAACCCTTGAAGGAGACCGAAGAAAAGGAATGCAATAGTGATAGAATTTTTTATGTAGATGGAAGAAAATTTTTAGAAGGTCTGAAGCATCAGCGTGTGTGTTATGCATTGATTCCTAGAGTGAGTAAGGAGGATAGTGAGAAGGTTCTAAAAGAAGTTTCTGGGATGTTGGATGAGTTTTAGGATATTGTTTATGATAATGTACCTGAGGGTTTACCACCAATAAGGAAGATCAGTCATCAGATTGACTTGATTCCTGGAGTTTTCAAATAAGGCAGCTCATAGAATGACTCCAGCAGAAAATGAGGAGTTGAACATACAAGTTCAAGAGTTGTTGAGAAAGGGTTTGATACGGGAGAGTTTGAGTCCATGTGTAGTACCTGCAGTACTAGCACCAAAGAAGGATGGGGAGTGGAGGATGTGTACAGATTCCCTGAGCCATAAACAAGATAACAATCAAGTACAGATTTCCCCTTCCAAGGATGGATGACCTGATGGACTATTTGAGTGGAGCTCAGTACTTCACAAAGATTGATCTGAAGAGTGGATATCACCCAGATAGATTCGAGAGGGAGATGAATGGAAGAATGCCTTCAAGACCAAAGAGGGCCTGTACGAGTGGTTAGTCATGCCTTTTGGGCTAACCAATGCGCACATTCATGTGGCTCATGAACGAGGTACTAAAAGAATTTCTGGGAAGTTTTGTTATCGTGTATTTAGATGATATTTTGATTTTCGAAGAGCTTGATGAGAATCTGATGCATATTCGGAGAGCCTTTGAGAAGTTAAGAGAAGAGAAACTATTGATTAATCTGAAGAAGTGTAGTTTTGTGAAGAGGGAGTTAGTGTACTTGGGGTTTGTTGTCTTAGTAGAAGGTCTCAAGATGGACCCAGAGAAGGTGAAGGCTATTCTGGAATGGCCTACCCCAAGAACTGCTACCGAGGTGAGATCTTTCCATGGTTTGGCTAGTTTTTATAGAAAGTTCATTAGAAACTTCAGTAGTATTTGTGGACCCCTGACTGAAACAATGAGAAGGGATAGAAAAGAATTCAAGTGGAGCACTAGAGTGGCAAAGAGTTTTGAACTGTTGAAGCAGAAGGTAACAAAGCAACCTGTTCTAGCCCTCCCAGATTTCAACAAGGTGTTTTAGGTGGATTGTGATGCCAATGGAGCAGTGTTGAGCCAAGAAGGTAAGCCCATTGACTATTTCAGTGAAAAGTTAAATGATGCCAGAAAGTATTCGTATATGATCAAGAATTTTATGCAATAGTTCAAGCATTAAAGAAATGGAGACATTATTTGTTTGAAGGAATTTTTCTCTATGATCATCGGTTATAGTACCTAAATAGTCAGGGAAAATTAAATCGGAGGCATATGAAATGGGTAGAGTTTTTGCAGAGTTATACCTTTGTTTTGAAACATAGGAGTGGGAAGTCAAATAGGGTTGCAGATGCCTTAAGTAGGAGGCATACATTGATGACAAAGATGTAGATTGAAGTGGTTGGGTTCAATGAACTTAAGACACTGTATGCAGAAGATCCTGATTTTGCAGAGCTTGGAAAGCTTGCAAGGAACCTGTTACAATGGACAGGACAAGGTGGCTAGATTTCATAATCCAAGATGGCATGTTATTTAAGGGAAGTCAATTGTGTATCCGAGGAGTTCCATGAGGAGAACCTGATAAAGGAGAAGCATAGTGGAGGAATGGCAGGACATTTTGGTTGGGATAAGACCATTGCCATTATCGGTGAGCATTATTATTGGCCTCAATTGTCACAGAGATGTGAAGTTTGTACAAAAGTAGGGTATGTCAGATGGCTAAAGGAGTGAGCCAGAATACAGGCTTATATCACCCTTACCTATACCAGAGAGGCCATGGGAGGATATAAGTATGGACATTGTTCTTGGTTTTCCAAGGACACAATGAGGGAATGATTCAGTCTTTGTGGTGGTTGATAGGTTTTCGAAGATGGCACATTTCATTCCATGTCAGAAGACCCATGATGCAGTCCACATTGCTGACTTGTTCTTCAAAGAGGTGGTGAGGCTACATGGTCTGCCAAAGAGTATTGTTTCAGATCGTGACACCAAATTTGTGGGGTACTTTTGGAGGACCTTGTGGAAGAAGCTGAAGAGAGTTGAAGTTCGGTTCAACACCATCCACAAATAGATGGGCAGAAAGAGGTTGTTAACAGGAGTCTGGGTAACCTACTGAGATGTTTGGTAGGAGATAAACCTAAGGGATGGGACTTGATCTTTCCCCAGGCAGAATTTTCTTACAACAATTCTGTCAACAAAAGCACTGGTAGATCACCATTCTAGATTGTGTATGGAGGTAGCCCCAAAACAGCTCCAGAATTGAAGAAGATGGACCAAGAGAAGAAAATAAGTGCTGAAGCCAAAGATTTTGTAGAACACATCAAAGATACACATGAGAAGGTAAGAGAACATATTAACAAGATGAATATGCAGTATAAGGCTAAGGTAGATCAGAAGAGGAGGTATAAGGAGTTTCATATTGGTGATGAAGTGATGGTCCTCTTGAGGAAAGAAAGGTTTCTAGTGGGAACTTATAACAAATTGAAGATGAAGAAGTTTGGTCCCTATAAAATTTTGAAGAGGCATGATTCAGGGAATGCATATGAGGTAGAGTTGCCGGATGGATTCAACATTTCCTCTATGTTCAACATTTCAGATTTGACAGAGTATCATGAAGGTGGCACAGAGGAAGTACCAATGATGGAACATTGTGGGATTCTAGCACCTACTTTAGAAAAGGAGGAGATTGAAGAAATCCTAGATAGTCGTGTGGGAAGGAGTACCAGAAATAGACAGTATGAAGAATATCTGGTGAAATGGAAAGGAAGTCCCATTGAAGATTCATCCTGGTTACCTAAGGTAGAGGTTGATCATTTTTGTTTTCCTCCACCATCTGAGACGTGACGGGGTCACTTCTCAAATTACCCTGGTGTCTGATGTAGGAGCATCCAGTGGTGTAAGGGCAATCTTGCATCACCCAAAAATAGTTAAATTTCAAGTTTCTTGGTTTTTAGATGTTTTTACATTTATGGATACCCTTTTCGTCATAATGAAATTCCCAATTTATGGTTTTTATTTTCTATTCCTAGGTTGAAAGATATTGTAGTTTTAGTTTCCCAGATTTGCACCTAAAAATCTTTCGAGTTAGATTTGAGGCACTTAGATTTCCTGGATCATCCCCAAAACTTTCCAAAATTAGTATAGCAGATTTTGAGCACGTTATTGACTTCGATACCTTTCCAACGGTTCAAACGGTTCACGAATCGGAGTCCCGGATCAAAAGTTATGGCCCCAGGAAGTTGGTGCACTTTCTAGAAGATACAATTGCAAATGTTCTTTTGAAATTTGAACTTCAAGTTGTAATTTTTCAGTGCCAAACCACCTAAAATCAAATTTGAATGTTTTTTTGGCTCCAAACTAAAGAGGAGCTCTATTTATGGGCGGGTTCTAATTTTTTGGGTAACTTTTTGGGGACAAGCTCGCATATTGCAAAAGGGTGATTCTGTAGCTTTCTGTAACTTGCATATGTTGTAGAACTTGGGGATTTGAGATCCTCTGCATGTAAGAAGCTCCATTTTTTGAATAATAAAATTATTCTCTTGTTTGTGGGTTATTTTTTTAAGTCTTTGGCTGTGCCCTCATCACCACTCAATCTAATAATAGAATCATGGAATACATAATGAATTTACAATGCAACCATTTCAAATTTACTAAGTATTCATCTTAAACAAAAGATAATCTATTTTCATATAAACTAATCTTTCATTTATTCTAAATATAAATACATCAATCCTTCCAAACCTAGTAATTTCCTTGTTTCATTTATTTTATAGACATGATCAAATAATAATAATAATAGGGGCAACAATACTCTTTTACAAAAATCACATTACACATATGTGTACACACACACACACATATACATATACACATATTGCAATATATACATACATATATATATCATAAAGGAATTTTTTTTCTTTCAATATATAAATTACACTATGCCACCATATTCATACAAATATAACCATAATTAATCATATACATATATGGATATATATATATATATATATACATATATAAATACATATGTGTGTAATCAACATAAAATTGTTTTCCTTCGATATAGTAACCAATATATATATATATATATATCGAAACACATGTGAAAGCATACGAATATGTGTGATTAAATATCTATATTCAAATCGAAAGACAACTCTACTCATTCCACCCATTGTTACACCACATTTAGCACTATGAATTTTAAACGCTAGTTGTTTCTATTATACAAAATAAAGCCCGAAATAGAGAAGGCTCAGGTTGAGCCTTCAACACCCACCCTACTAACTCCTCTCCTAACTACTAGGTCTTAGATCTCACACACAGTAAATAATTTGAAGGCTACTGTTATAAGACACTAATATGACTATTGTTTTGTGTAGTTAAGCATTGTTATGTCCATTGAATTACATAGAACAAAAGTACCATACTATGCATCGAGAACTATATCCAAATTAGCCACTCCCACCAAAATTACATGCAACATAGAAAAGCCACAGTTCATGGCATCAAATTCCATTAAATATTATTTTCCAAATGGATCGACACCATGAAATCGAATATAAAACAAGTAGTAATTGGTTTCAACTCCAAATGAGGAAATACAATTTATTAGACCGTGCAAAATAAGAATGCACAACCATATGTTTCAATGGCTACGCACTAGTGGCATTAACCAATTTCAAACTTTGAAGGCAACCCCTATCATACTAGGCTTAAGCAACACTAAGGTGGGAAAATACCAATGATCAACCAAGGCAGAAGGAGTGATTCAAATGCATATCATGCAACAGTTTTAACCAAAAAGAGAGGAAACACATATACTGATAGCCAAGAGGTTTACGAGAATCTAAGTCTAAAACAATATAGGGAGCATAGTACAAAGTACAGTATCTGCCAAAGACACAGGAAATTGAATTATGTTCAAATAATCTTATAATGAATGCCCACTAATGCAATATAATCTTATATTAAAGTCTCAGACCATAAGATGAATCCACCCTTCCAATATTAAAAGTAAAAGAACATACCAAGCACAAGAATATGTAATGGCGCGGTTAACATACGGGGTTGACACAAGCAAAGGAGTTAAAAAAAATAAAACTCAAGGAACTTCCAAGTGATTGCATCTATCAGCATGAGGGATATGCACTGTTGGACTCTAGGAATACTTCAAAAAGGTTTCAAGCAATTGTCGATGATAGCAAGAGTAAAATAAACATAGTCACGCACATACAAAGGTTGTAGGAAAAGCGCGAAACAATATACTAGAAAATACATTTGATGCTTGTTAAAAATTGAACACAAATAATTATAGGCACATTTTGTTGCTAAACAACATATAAATTCAAGCATTTATCCCAAAACAAAGAAGAAGATTGCAATAAAAATTAACCTAGACTAACTTGATTGGCTAAGTTGAAAAATGATGCGGGTCTGGATTCCAAGTTGCAGCTTCAATTTCTTCCAAATGCCCCAAAAAACTCTACAAAACCCAATTCAAAACCTTTCCAAAACTAGAGAAAAGATTCCAAGAACTAGAACATTCATGGGAAGGAAAAAAACAAGATTAGTTTTTAGATATGGTTGAAAAATGCCCCCTTTCTTTTTGCAAGTTAACCCATTTATTAGCCACTCCACTATGTTTGTTGCTACATGCAACTTTTTTTTTACTTCAATTATTTAATTTAATTTATCCACTATCGTCAACTACCTCTTTATAATTATTTTTATAATTTTAACCATACCTTTTTAATTCTATTTTCACCACACTTTAATTAATATATTTATTTTTATATTTCTATATTAAAACATAATATTAATTTATTAAAACCAAATAAAGTCATAAGTAATATTTATTTTATCAAAACCATAATATTATGAAAGCATCTATTTTAATTATCAAAATACCTTTTTTTAATTTCAATAACTTTGTTTTAATGCAATAATCAATCAAAGCACTAATCAACCAAATTAATCAAATAAATAGAGTACCAAGCAATACCTGACCTCACAACAAATCGGAAAACAACACAACAAAATTGATAGATCAATTCAAACTGACCACACTGACAGGGTAGTACAAATGGATACTCATCCACATCAAGGATGATGGCTAAACAGGGACCTAATACTATCTTCATTCAATAGTTTCCATTAGGATTAAGGCACACTCAAACCTATCAATTCAGGTGGAGTCGATGCCTGACACCTACAACTTGCAGTAGATCAAAATAGTCGAGCATATATATAGTCATACTATCAAGCACACCGTGAAAGGAAAGTTGCAACATTGCAGGGCACTCACAAGTGAGTGATGTGATACTGTTCCCCTTCACAAAAATACATTGACACACACTAATTAGATGAAAAAAACAAGGCAAGAATAATCATCTGATTTCACATGATACACATAACAAGATTAACCCGCATAATCCATTAAATCCATATACTAGTCATAGCATACGCATAAAACATCAGTGATAAAAGTATCATCAACTATCATCATATTAGTGAATCCAACATCAATCAAAGTATCATAATGTCCCAATACAAACAAGTAACTTTCAATATAATAGAGAACAACTGAGGGGCACTACATGTTATGGATTGTCATGGCATTCCATCACCATGAGACCACATTTCTTTGAGGAATTTTTTCAACTAGTTCATTGCCTTGTCTATGCTATTGCTTACTATTATGCTTTGATAGATTTTTTCCAAACATCCAAAGCTTGTTTGAAAGCACTTATTTTATGCTTTTAGCCATAGCAACAAATTAGTGAACTATTTAATAAAATGCTTTGGTAGACAATATGTATGAAAATGTGGTAGCATAGACAAGGCAGTGAACTTTTTGAAAAAATGCCTAAAAGAAATGTGGTCTCATGGAATGCCATGACAAGAAAATGCAATTGGAAACTGCTCCTAGTTATTAGTTATGCAATGTGAATTAATTGCATAACTTCTTAGGTTGATTTTGTAAAAAAAATATTGTAATTGAAAATTTGTCATCTATCATCATCTAGTTATTAGTTATGCAATGTGAAGTAATTATTTGAGTTTGAAAGATGTGCAATGCAATGTAATCAACAATGCAAATGATTATGAACAAATAATTGATACCAATTTATAATAAATGCCTATATTCCAACCTAAAATACATAAAAAAATCCAATCATACACAACATTATCAACAAATAATTGAGACCAAAATTCAAGGACCAGATTAAATCATCTTGTCCATTGATTGCTTAAAATAGATATTACAATATAACATAAGTCTCCTCATAAATTTTTCTATAAATTCCTATGATGATGATATCAAAATTTGATCTTGGTTTCTATTTTATAAGAGAAGCAACAAGCTTTAGACTGTTACAAAATATGGAATCTTTTCAAAATTCACGTTGCATAAACTAGACTAAAAATTAGTTTTTCTTAAAACATAAAACAAAGAAAGTAGATAACTAATGAATTCCATAGTACTCGTGACACCATAGTTCGTTAATCTCCGTAAGGGACCCGTGATCACTGGAGATCTGTTCAAGGTCCTTTCTCAATATTAGTGTATCTGAATGTGAGGTTCTTCCATTGTGATAGCCCCAAGGCATCTTGTTCAAGGGGAGGAACCATATACCTCTGCTCCCACTTGTACACTGTATAATCATGTGGCCATTTGTATTCTTGAATTTTTAATATACTTGCAAGGTGAATCTTTCATCGACTGTCTAGTAATGCCTTGCCATCCATGATAAACTTAGAATATCCAACATCCAACATTGCTACTCCATCCATGATTAAGTCAAACCTACCAAGACTCAACTCACCATCCTTTTGTATGTGAGTGATGCACTATGGAACAATCTGGTCAAATTCACTCTTCCTTTTGTTGAGGTCCTTCAAGTGGTCATCATCTTTCAATAGTTTCGGCACAAACCATTGATTCAGAGTATGAAATGAATCTATTCTTGTTATGATCTTTTGGTCCTCTACTTGCATATATTGGAATTCATCTATAACTATTTTGGCCATCTGCTTTGTATGTTTTAATGTTGTAGGAGCCTCAATACTCCTTTGTAAGATTCTACATAAGGTTACCAATGTGTGGTGTATGGGATGTTGGTTCTTAAAAAGGGGATCCAGTATGGGTAGATGTGCTTTCATTTGATCAATTGCATGTTTCAGTGAGCTATAGAAATCATACACACTTTCCAACTTATCCACAATTAGCTTTATCATATGATTGAGGACCTTCTCTAAAACATTGCAGATTTGCTTATTCACTCCTTCCTTACCCTCATTGTTGGCTTTCTTTAACTCTTCAATCTCCTATATAAGAATGCTCACTTGTTCAGTAGAAGCACTTTCCATATCAATTGGTGGAGCAAGAGGATGCTGGTATGACATTATCTCCTTGTTCTGTGAGGGGCCTGCTCCTTTCAATTGTTCCTTCAACTTCATATTTTCCATGAACAATTTATTGACTTCATCATTTAAAAAATTGTGTTCCTTTTCGTACTCTCCCAATCTAGCTTCCATCTCCTTAACTATAGTTTGGGTGAACATAGCTAAATTCATTGTCATGGTTGCATCATATAGAGGAGATGTATCCTTTAATGTTTTCACCATATCTATCCCCTTCATTTATTACACTACATCTAGTAACCGTGATTTTTGTGTACTCTTTTTTTGTCCTAGAATGCCAAGGTTTCTAAGTCAAACTTAGCAATCAGCATTGGGTCCTCCTGTGTTCTCACTTGATCAAGTAAAAACATTTTCTTTAATTACATACTAGGGAAAATAAGTATATTACTTTTCAAAATCATCTCTCTAGCCTCTTGTGGGCTAACATCAATATTATCAATCCTTAATTCATTAAAAGTTTGGGCTACTATTTGGTCATGTTAGGATTCCTTAGCTCCCATCTTATTTATTTCAACCCTCGCTTCAAAATATCTCATTTTCATCTTAATCCAAAAGTCTTTAAATTCAAGGGTTTTGATAAATTCATCATCTTCCAAGAACTTGCAAGTTGCAACTACCCTGCCATCCTCATGCATTTCTCTTTCTCCTTATACCTCAATATCGGCTCTAGCTTTAGGCCTACAGGCTTTAGTTTCAAGCATAATTTGGTCCACTTCAACATCATCCTTGAAATGTCTTAACACATTAACTACTTCTTTTGTATCTCCAACTTCCTCACTTATTTCATAGGAAACAAGTGGCTCTATCTCTTGTGTCTTTTGTTTTTTATAAGGTGGTTGTTCGGGAGGTCATCCCGGAGAAACATGACATACTAAAAAAATATCTAGAGTTGGTTTTATAATTACAATAAAACTCGTTCTTTTGGTACACAATTTGGAAAGTCTCCCCATGTTTTTTGTAGTATTATATAATTCATGAAACTTATCAATTACCATATCAATCCTCTTGACAAGATCTACTTCCTCTATGAAATAACCCAAGAAATCACTGTGATTCATCTTTATTTCTTCATCAAGACTTTTCATAAGTTCCCATTTTCTCCTCCTATAATATAACTGTTGAGGATCGAAATAATTTCTAATTACATCTTCTTCATATTCAATCTGGTGAGTAACCATAACCTTGGTAAGGATGGTGTGTCTTACAAAATTCATGTGACCCTCAAGGTCAAAAGATCTTTCCTTTCCAGACTATAAAGAGTACCTTGATTTTAGATAATTCTACAATTCTTCAAGTGTATTGGATCCCATTGATAGTTCCCAACATGTTGTCAAATTGGGTAGAAATGTACCCTTCCTTTGTTTACTCATGATATCCTTTTCCATCCATAAAATCTACCACATGAACTCTAAGAAGGCTAATCAAAGGGGGACAAAATTTGGTAGTATATGTGGGGCCTATGGGCATCCATTAATCATGATTATTGTGGTATCTTGTAGAAAAAAAAATCATTGAAGTTATGAGTATGGCCTTGCTCAGGTTTCAAAGCCAAATGTCTTAATAATTGTAGCACAAGTTTGTGTAGTCTTGGTGGTTTCTAGCCAAGAACTCTCATAATTATGTACTCAAACTCATCATAGAATATCACATAATTTGAATTCTTACATTTGCTATCCCATATATAACACCATAGTTACACTAGCAACAAATTCCCCTGATTGTCAATCTGACCCAAACACATCCTTTTGCTCCATCTATCTTTATTCTGGTATAATATTAGGTGTCACAACAAAGAATATTGCCTGAATGCTATGGGGGCTCTATTTTCCCCAACTTGTAGAAATGCTTCTTATAATGCTTTCTCAAGATATGAGGAAAAATAATATTCAATGTTTGTTGTAGGGTTTTGGATCCTCATAGCCATAATCATTAAACTAATTGGTATTCACTCTTCAACATCTATCCCAAGTACACAGAAAAAAGAAAATTAGGTTTTGGTGAAATAAAATTGGAAATTTGAGACTTCAAATGGTTCAGTAGTAGAAGGGGATATAGGAATCACCTTGTTGTTCACACCCCTTTTTATGTAAATGGGGACTTCATCAAGATATGAGGAAAAATCATATTCAATGTCTGTTTCAGGGTTTTGGATCCTCATAGCCATAATCATTAAACTAACTAGTATTCGCTCTTCAACATCTATCCCAAGTACATGACAAAGAGAAAATTAGGTTTTCGTGAAACAAAATTGGAAATTTGAGACTTTAAATAGTTTAGTAGTAGAAGGGGATATAGGAATCACCCTATTGTTCACACCCATTTTCATGTAAATGGGGACTTTATCAATTCTATGGGTTTTCCTCAATCTAGTATATTCTTCTTTATTTCTTTGTAAATCAATTTTAGTCAGGGCTTGTTTGTTTAGGTCAAAACATTCAATAATGGCTGCTTTAGTCAACACAACTAATGGTGAACCATTTGGCAATCTCACAAACCTAATAGTAGGATGATAAATCTGAGCCAATACTCTGATGAACTCTACATCTATAAAAACATTTGAGACAATTGAATTAGCCAAATCAAATGCCCAAGGATTTGACACTAGAATATTGCCCTCCCTTTTGTCATAAAATTACTAGAATAGTTCCCACCTGGAGATAGGGATAAAGTCATCTCTACAACCATGAGCCACATCATTAAAAATATTCTTAAATCCTCTCTCAATTGATTCAAGGAGTATATCCATGATAAACTGGTGTAAGGACCTCTTTTTAACCTTATATTCTTCATTTATAGTTTGAGTTTCTTTCTTCTTGGGCGGCATAATGTCCTTTTTAGTTTCAGGTTCTTTCTTCTTGGGTGGCATGATGTTTAACTATCTTCCCCTAGTGTATCTATAATGTAGAATTCTAAGCAATCTTGTACTCATAAAACTTAATTCACAGTTTAACTATCTTCTCCTATACTTCTGAAATGCAGAATTCCAAACAATGTTGTACTCATAAAACTTAATTCACAAGAGTTTTGTGCACTTAACTAGGTTACGATGGTTGCAAAGCTTAACCTCCTCAAACTCCCAGCTCCCTGCACGATAATTTTTGCAAATGAGTGCAAAGATAATGTCAAATTCTTGGTTTAATGGCTTCTGAGCTCAGTCATGTCAACATTAATATCAACCTTACACCAAATATTTTGCTTGTAGTTTGAGTTTGAACTAGCACCATTGATTTTAAAAGATCAGACAGTTGATGTGATTCATGTATTCAATACCACTTTATTGCCACCACTTTCTATAACTACCATAGGATAGAGGGGTATAAACCACTATACTACATGCTTCTTTGCATTTCACTGTGGGGTAGCGGGATTCTTACCTCTATACTACAAGCTTGACTTGTTTAACCTGCGGTATTGTGGTTTACATTAATGGTTACCACCATACCACATGCTTTGTCACATCCTTTCATGGTATAGCGGTTCATACTTCCCTACTACATGCCTTTATGATCTTCCTCATGAGATGGCGGGTTATTCCTTGCTATACCACACCCTTCATTTTTCCTTCTCGCAGTATGGTGGTTTATGATGTATTTAAATTATCTCATGCCACCCAACCCCATCCTCATCATAATATTTATACGATATGGTAGTAAACATCTTCATGTTGTTTGTTACACACCACCCGCTCGCCAAGGGTTCAAATTACTATTGCAGGATCAATATTGCTGTGGGATTGCAATAAGAGACTATTAAGGGATTTGAAATGTTTTTAGCTAGATTTTTTTGCTGAAGTATATATATGATGATTTTTTGTCTTTGTATAGGTCTTTCTGTGTTAGTCAGACCTAAAAAATTTATATGCTCAGTAAAAAATAATAAAGAATATAAGGGTCAAGGCTTGGGTCATGGAGCTCAAGGTTAATTGTGATGATGGAACTAGGAAATTTTTTAAGGTTCTAACACACCTCATGATGAACTAGACTATGTTTTTCCTTCATCGTGCTTGTGTTATGTTTTTTTGAGTTCTTCTCTTGTGAATATATCCCTAAGGAAAATTTGTCTGATACCTGTAATTATAAACATCTTCTTGGTTTTTTACTGCAAATTCTTTTTAATCTATAAACTAAATTCTATTTTAAGTTTCCATTTGCAGTTATCAACAGATTGGAAAGTCAACAGTTATCAACTTATGAACTCAATAAAGTATTATTGATTCAAGTTGCTGATTTATACATTATTGTTCATTTGGACTTTAGGAAATGAATACAAGGACTGTAAGGCACAAATTAGATGATAGTGATCATAATGTTCAAATTCCAGAGACATAATATGAGTGCACATGTACTAAAAAAGTGGCCAAGAATAATGATTTTTTTTTAGTCTTAGTTTGAAAAGGCAAGTTGTAAATCCACTAATAAGTATATTATTTGTTTAATAGTGTTTAATCAAATTTTATAGGCAAGAGCTTTATGTATATAAGACATAATATGATTTTTTTTTTGTTTTATAGGCAACAATAGAGTGCAAATAAAATGTAGAGAAAAAAAAAAAGACATAGTGTTGTCATCTCGTATAAGCTAATGCTTTTGTGACTAAACAAATGTAGTTGATGAAAATGATAGTTGTGATGATGCGCATCCTAGTATAGCACATGGTGATGTGCAACCTAATATAACACATGGTGATGTGCAACTTGATATAGCACATGGTGATGTGCAACTTTACATAGCACATGGTGATGTGCAACCTAGTATAGCACTGTGAATGGTGGATCTAGACCTACATGAACATGAAAAATAAACACAATATTAGTCCATTATACAAATCAAAACCATCATTCGCCTTGCAATTCATTCAAATGTCAAGAACAAGAAAAAAAGTAAATAAACCAAATAAAAGCTATCTAATCTTGCTTAAAACATTCAAACTCTCAATCCCATGGGGGAATTGGTGCTATTTTGATGTGGAAATAGCCCTTTCCCAATTCCTATTCAAGTTTGATGATGAAATTTGATGAAGATTGATGCTATTTGATGAAATTTCTCCATAACCTAGCTATGAAATGATGAAAAACTATGAAAATCAATGAAAATGGATGAACTTTGTTCAAAAACCTGTAGATAATGACTTTGCTTCAAGTTGTGGATGAAAATGCCTAAGATTGTGGATCCAAAATTAATAAGAGTGCCTTCTATTTATAGAAGAGAATGATGGAGGATGAGGAAAAATGGATGAATGTAGGATCAAACACCAACCAATAGCATAATACCACTCGTCAACATGTGATTGGACAAAGGTGGAGCACATTTGGATGAATGTGCACATTAATGCAATTAGGTGGTAATTCAAAATTGGAGAAGTGAAAAGTTGGAGGGAGATGAGAGATGAATTAAATGCCACTTGGCTCAACAAAAGGACATGTAAGAGGCCTTTAATGCCTTGTTGGATGGACAAGTCCTTTTGGGGGGAGATTTTCAAATTTGAGGAATATTCCATCTTTGATGTCCTTTTGAATGACAAAGGAAGATTTATAAATTAATTAAATTGATTTTCATGAGAAAGTTGCAAAAGCTAGAAGATTTGATGGATTAAGATTAAGATTAATTAGGATTTGATTAATTTTAATGGAAGTTAGCTAATTTGACAATTTTATTTAGATTTTTGGATTGATTTAAATCAAAATGAGAGGAATAATGATTTTAGACTTAAATAAAGTTTGATTTATTTAATTAAAGAGGATGATGTTAGATTAAATCAAATAAAGATTAATTTATTTCATTTAAGGGAGGTGACTTTAGAGCTTAATTAAATAAATTGAATTATTTAATTAAAAGAGGGACTACATGATTAATTAAACAAAGTGATTTATTTAATTAATAGGAGATGATGACTTAATCAAATAAATTTGATTTATTCAATTAAGAGATGAAATATGATGAATTTAATTAAATAGAGATTATTTAATTGAATGATTAGTAAAGGAGAAGATTTAGGATGAATTGGTGTTAGTAAAATGAGGATCGGGTGTATAGGATCAATCGATATATTTTTTGTCTACATTTTGCCCCTCTTTGAAGCAATGTACTTGCTTTGTTGGTTCAAAGAATAAATTGCCATGATAAAAATTTCAAAAGAAATTTGATTTTTTAGATGCCCCATTGTTGCCCTAGTGAAAGAATTACGCTGGTATACTACCCCCTCGAAAGATTGGACGAAAAATTTGGATTTTAGGGTCATCTCACAAAAAAAGAGGACAAGCTACTTGACGGGTTTGAAAAGGCTCCAAGATGCCAAAAAAGTGCTAAAATGTGAAAAACGATGCAAAATGAGTCTTGGTTGGACAAAAATGGGATCAGGGGTCTAAAATCCTAGGTTGACGGCCAAACAGGGTAAAAAAACCCTAATTTTCATGCTTAAATAGCCCTCGAGGGGTCACTTTCAATTCATTTGCACATTCAGCCTTTAGAGATTCCTTTCTTTTGAGCTCTGAACTTCATTCGAGATGGTGCAATGAGTGCTTCCCTATCACATTTTGAAGCAAGTGTGAGTCTTCCAGTGACTTCCAGGTGTAGGACCACCGATATGTGACCTTAACCCAACTTGTTTTTCCATTCCTCATGCACATTAAATAGGGTTAAAATGTCAAACAATTCAAGCAATGCTATTTGGTGTTGTTGAAAAGGTATAATTGGCGTCACACGACCTTAAATTCCACCACTATTGAGTCCTACAATGTGGCGTCATAGTTTATAAATTAAGGCTCAAACTTCAAAGCATGCCACATATGAAAATGGTGTTGCAGTGATCCAATTAGGAATTTAGGGTTTTTGGCCAAACAAATGTGCGGTCAAACTGCAATGTCGTGATGGAGTTTGGAATTTAGAGGGTTCCAACGATGTAGTTTGGAGCTTCCAAATAGTAACACATTTGCAAACAACGAAGCCTTTGTTGTTTTGGTCGTGAAAACTTCAAACGAGATCCTAGTTTTTTATGAAACTTGACGTTGTGGCTTTACTAGTGCAGGAGGACGTAGAGTTGGTACATTCACATGAGCACTGGTCCTCGATTCTTAGCAGATTGGTTAGATTGTATGAGCTACTTTAGGAGCACCTTGGAGTGATAGGGCTATGGTACATCACATACACTCCCACCATCAGGACAAATCTAGGCATGATGATTACATTGGCATAGCGATGGCACAATGAGATGTCATTGTTTCACTTCCCCACAAGCGAGGTGACCGTTACTCTAGAGGACGTCTGGTGTATTCTTCATTTCCCCATCCATGGAGAGCGGGTTATCTATGACATGGATGTTGGGGTAGATGCTTGTTATGAGGTTATGGGACTGGATGAGATTATTGTTTTTGAGGATCAAATCGAGTTGGAGTGGTACAAAGATCAAGTATCAACATTCTAATTGATTGTGGCTGCTATCATATTAGGACTTGTGGCACTAGATCAACATGACTGATATTTGAGTCTAGGATGGTGCCTTGCTTGGGAGTGGATGCTCCACCAAAGAGGGTTCTTTGCGTAGGGACCAGTGATGATAGCCTCACTCTATCATGATTTGCATGAGTTCATCTATTGTAATAGTAGGGCTATCAGAGCCAGAGTGACACTTCTTCACATCTAGGCTTGGGAGAACATTGTCGTGCTTCGCCCATGAGTTATAGTTGTTGATGTGGAGCCAAATGATCTAGCAGTCTGGAGATATAGGGGTGGCTTGACTTTCACCCATACAAAAGTGGCTCGCATCCCTCACTAGAGGAGGGTGATTGATGAGATGATGTATTCACTTGGAGGCCTTGGCTTGGGATGCCTGCATGGTATGATGATGTACAACAAATTTTCTTTGCAAGGAAAGACAGAATTATGTAGAGTAGAGAGTACATTATGATCGAGTGTTACCTACGAGATCGGGTAGCAAGACAATTTGGAGATGCTCAGGATAGGCCCAATGACCAGTGCATGGCCATATTTGCTCGTACTATGAGGGAGACTTCATGGGGTCAGACAATCCCTACAGAGGATGCAGTGGACTCGTTCAAACAACTAGTGGTGAGGCCATGGCCATATGATCAGGGGTGGTAGACCTTAGCACCACATAGGCATAACGTGATTGGTTCAGGCCACCAATTAGATTGATAGTGCCTGGGATAGTGTTACCATGGTGGAGATCCTAAGGTCAGACAGTAGGGTGGGGGTGAGGGAGAGGAGGCCAAGGAGATAGAGACAGGGATAGAGACAGAGGTAGAGGAGGAGGTTGACCACCTCCCAACCAAAAAGGGTAGAAGGATCAGGGGGACAGGAAGCAACAGAGAGATGGGTGTCAGTAGAGAGATGCACCTAGAGATCAGTAGCCACCCTCAAGGGACCAACAAAAGCCACCACCACCGCCACCACCTCAGCTAGACTAGAGGGATGCACTGATTCAATAGCTACAAGCACATGTTGCAACACTGACGGCTAAGAGGAATCAGGCATGAGTAAAGTTGGATAAGGCTATGCAACAGAGATAGGCTATAGAGTTACAACTAGCACAAGAGGTGGGCCGCCAGTAGTAGCTCGAGAGTATTGCAGTCACAACCCAGGGCAAGATAGTTCTAGTACACATGTATGGGATGCAGTGAGAGAGGCATAGTACTATAGAGTACATTATCATCAGGAAGTACCTTGAGAAGCTCGGGTGCTAGATTTCTCACAACAGATAGGGCATAGGAAGGATCAGTGTGAGAGACAGTCGGGTGAAGGGAGCAACCATCAAGGCTAGCTCACATTTTTGATTAGAGATACCATTCTTTTTGAGATCCACGGGCTCCATTTTTTATAGCCTTTTGGGAATTGTATATTCTAATTAATATGCACATTTGAACATGATTTGTACCATGACAGTTATATTATTTTGATGATATATGATATGATCGATTTGATCCGATAGATGATGTGTCCTATTATATTTATGCATGGATGGATTTATTTACTTTTCTATACGAGATGTTCTATATGCAATGCGATGATATGGTATGGCTTTATTTTATGTGATGTGATGTAATGTATGATTCTATGTTATGTGATGCAATGCAATGTATGCTTTTATGTGATGTGATGCAGTGATTATGTAGATGGATGGATGGATGTATTTCTTTTTAGTATCTTTTCCATGTAATTTTTATGATGATCATGTATGGATGATGATGTTATATGCTATGATTATGAGATGTATGAGATGCTCTTTTTTTTTTAGTACCTTTTCCAATATGTATGGATGATATAATGATGCACATGATATGATATGATGATGCTTTATGATATGATAATACTTTCATGATTATGCAATGGATGCAAATGTATGGTTTATGAGATACTTAGAATAACCAATCTATATTATGCAACGATGAAATGCAATGCATGTGAGATGATTAATTTTTCCTATATGATATGCCATGACATGCATTATGTTGATGATTTTTTGATGCAAGATGGATGCATTAGTGATTTTTTTTATTAACTAGTATGGTACCATGTTAGCGTGGAAAGAAGGAAGAAGAAATAAGATCCAACAAGCCTACCTTATTATAGATGATGGTGATGATGATGATGATTTTCTTATCAGGAACTGGGAATTTAAAAGGGCTATTTACCTTATGTTTGATAACACACATAGGCATGATGCATCAAGGTATAAAGAACCAGGATGGTGTTGTACCTAGTGTGATGGACTTTGACTCGACAATCGGATAGGAGTACTCTTGTTCACACCTGGCATATGAAACCTTATCTAAAATGCACTTCAAATATTCCAAAATTCTTAGACCAAAACATAGGAAGTAAAGCCTTCCTATGTGGTCAACAAGACACCTAAAACACCCTCCCTATATCCAAACAAAGCACGCATGAACAAGGTTATATTACAAGAATATCCAACAAGCACAATAGATAAAAATATATTGATCGTTTCCCCATTCCTTTCTTTATAAATCCCTTTATTTTCACATCATCAAGAGGTCATTGGAATGAGCACAATAAGATAAATTAAAAGATAAAGATCAAGCAAAAAAACAAGCTAATTTTCTTCATACCGCTAGCCAAGACTAAACTACGGTGATGCTTGATGTTGATGTCCATTGTAGGAAGGATGCATCCTAGGACATGGTGTTATCAGATGATTTGGGATTGACTGGATGATAGGCTATTAATACCAAGAGTTGACCAACCTATTTACGTACTGACCTAGACTCGAGACCCTGATGCTTAAGTTTTCACTTTTGGACTACTAGATTTGTTTCCAACTATTTCACCAAAGATTGAGAATGACAATTGCTTATTATGAGTGATGTTTATTGTGGGTGAAAGTGAAATGGGACAAATGGATTTTTTCAAATATTTGGAAGTTTTAGTTGTTTTGTAATGTTTTGAGGTTTTTTTTGGTATTTTCAAGATGTTTTGCAAATGTTTTGATTTTCAAAATTTCCAATGTTTTTTGAGTTTTATGAGATTTTATGAATGTTTTTGGATTTTGTATTTTTTTGTATTTTTTTGTGTTTTTTGTGTCTCAAGGGTTGATCAAATATTAGCCTTGCCTATGTTTAAGCTCAAAGATGACGTAGTTCAGGCATCATGTTTTTGACATTTTTCTAACTTTTTAACCTATTTTGGGATTTTGATATGTTTTGGATGTTTTTGGATTTTTGCATGATTTTGAAAATTTGGATATGGATATGTGTGATGATATTAGTGCTCTATTTTGGGATTTTTTTGAAAACCAAGCTAAGGTTGATTGATTGGATTGATGGATTGATGATGATAACATTGTTGAGGATACACAACAATGCAAGGATAATATTAAGCAACATGAGGAATAGGATGGATATCCCAAGATGATGAGGGATTGATGATGATAACATTGTCGAGGATACACAATAATGCAATGATAGTGTTAAGCAACACAAGGATTGGGAAGGATATCCTGAGATGATGGATTGATTTGATTTGATTGATCAGGATTGATAAAGCTTGGTTTGGAACAAAAGTTGGTTTTGGATGATTTGATGTGATGTTGAAGCAAACATTAGATGAAATTGATATTGATCATTTGGATTGATGTTCGATGAAAGATAAAGTTTGATAAAGAACATCTTGTCAAAATATTCCATAGGCTAGTGATTTGGAATTTTTGCTCACCAGTGCTTTGACCAATTTGACTTCACGTTTTCCAATGTTTGGATCACCACATAAGTTGGAAGATATAGATCAAGATTTATACTTGAAGCAAGATGTACAAATTTTTCCCCAGTGTCTAGAAATGTATGGAATGCCATGGGTGGATGCTTGGATAGGTGTGTGGATGGATGGATATGGATTATCTTGCGATAATATAAGGTGTTTGAATAAAGAATGCTCATTTGGATAATGCTTCATGGCTCAGATAATGCTAGGTAGGATAGGATCAATGAAAATGACCCATGTTAAGATATTTACCATAAGCAAGTGTAAAGTGTACACCAAACTTCATCAAGATCAAGATAATGTGGAAGATGGATGCAAATGGATTGGATAAATGGTTCATGTATGAATGGAGTTAAGATCGATCGAATGTTGTATTTTTTATGGATGGGATGAGATTCTTCCACCTGAACAAGCACACATAGATGCTTGATTCTTACACATGACACCTGTTTGCCAAGTTTTCATCATGGTACCTATCCAACGAAGTGGTTTTCACTAGAGGATGATTTTTATTTTTACTATTTTCATGATTTTTTACTTTTTTGATTTTTTTAAAATATTTTAAGCTTATGCTAAACCACCTGGTGGTGTTTATGTAGATGCTTCTTTCATAATGTGCCATCAATATCTTGCTTGAATAATTTTTTCCAAGATACGTGCACTTGAATACAACTTTTGAGATTCTTGATCTGCTTTGTTGATACTAGAGTTAACTTTGTCTTTGTACACACATCGCAATAGAGTGCCTTTTGAATCCTTATGATGAAGGGTGGTTTCCAATACATGGTCAATGTGGGAGTTTGATATCATGCATGAAGAAGTAGATGGAGTGAATTTAGGAATAAAAGATGGATTGGTTGATAGTTTGGAACCTTTGACTCTCCAAACTTGGGAAGATGAGAAATGATGAGTGGATACGAATGTGTGAAGGGAATTAGGACCAATCGCTTGATATACTTTGTATGTTGCTTGAGAAGTCTGGTTTTTCCTTTGTGGAAATATTTGATGGATACTTTTCCCTTTTTTATTTTTCCCATAGTTTCTTTGACTAATGGAGTTTGATAGGGATATTCTTTCTTTCTATATTTTGGTATCCATGTGTATTTGATTTGTCCATTATGCTTCTCAACTTATTTTTCTTTGATAACTTTCTTCATGCTTTGATTCAAATCTTTCTTTTGATGTTGGTCCTGATTCATGGATAGGGTGATGGGTGGATGGAGATTCGTGACATGGCTGGTTGTAGTATTGGCATTGGTTTCATCATAATGATTCTTCGTGCTCCCTATGTTGATGCTTTCACTAGATAAAGTTTCCCCTAGTATGGTGGTAGTAGCACCTTTGTTCTTTGATTCTGCCTATTTTGAGATGTCTTGTTCAGTAAGCATTCTCTGATAAGTGACCACTACAAATGATAGTATTTCAATTTGCTACTCTACTAACTCTAGAATATCATGTTCTATCTAACCTACTTCCTTGAGTGGATAATGCTAGATATCTTCATACATGATGTCCTCAATCTAAATTTGGGATATGTCTGATCTTGATGTTGGCATTTCAGTTTGACTATAGGAATCAATAACCTACTCTTTTGTGTAATAATGTCAAGAGTAAAGGAATCCTATTCTAAATGAAGATCATCTATGTGTCCATCCAAAGAAAGCATCCCATGGGTAGATGGAGGAGTATGTGATATGTGGATGTGATCATCATTTGCAACATCTTGTATATATAGGAGAGCGTTCATTAGATCATTGTAGTATCTTGGAGATACAAATTCTTGATCAAGTTCTTGACATGGGTCAGTTTCAAATGATGGATTGCTTATAAAGGTTTCTTGGATATCTTCATTAGGAATGGGAAGTGGCTCAATATCCTTTTGATTTTTGAGTGGACTTGGATCAAATGTTGAGTTGAGGATTCCTTCAATATCTGTAACCATGAGGTCAAGGATGTCAATATGTCTTGGAAAGGACCACTGCTAGAATTTGGTGAAAGATGTTGATCATGCTTTGGAATAAATTCTTGAGATATGTCCTCTAACTCATTAGGTGATGTAGAGAAATTTTCAACATGATCATTGGTTGATGGATCATGGATTATGTTAATAGGATCAAATAATTCTAACACTCCTTGAAATAGATCATTGTTTGAGGGGTTCTGATCATGACTAAAAAGTGACTCTTGATGTATGTTGATTTTATCATTGGATTAGGTGGAAAAATATTCAAGGTGCTCAATGATGGATAGATTTTGATCATTGTTTTCAACAATTGTGGTGGAGATATTGCAAATATTTTCAACCATAGGATCAAATGATGTTAACATTTCTTGAATTGGATCATTGTTGGGTATTGTTAGTGGATTTTGATCATGATTGAAAAGTGACTCTTTATATAAGTTGATTTGATCATAGGATGAGGTAGAAGCATCTTCAAGGTTCTCATTGATGAATAGTTGTGATTGATCTTGAGGATGTGATCACTAATCTTCGAGATGGAGTGATTGGGTTTGTTTTTGATGTTGTTGATATTGATATCCAACTTCTTGACATTGGAGATATTGTTCTTGATGTGGTTGTGGACACAACTCAATGCTTTGATGACATGGTTTAACCAATGGAAGAGTGTATTGATTTTGGGGTGGAGATGTCTCTTGTTGCAATGAGTCAATTATTTTGGCAAGTGTAGCAATTTGATCTAGAAAAATTTGATTTTGATTTTGATCTTGACACCCTTGATATTGTTGATTTGGTTTTTGTTCAAGCAGATTTGGAATGTATACTTGTGGTGTTTGTATGGGATCATGGACAAATTGACTTTTGGCAATGCTTTGATTTGGGATGATGTTTAGATTTGGCATTATAGGTTGAAATTGAAAAATTTTGTGGTTGGGAATCACATTTCCTTGATTTAGGTAAGTTTGATTTTGCATGGTGGTACCTTGAATTGGTTTAATACATGGAGTTGTCAACATGTTGTTTGGAATTTGAACAAAATTTCTTGATTTGCAAAAATATCTATCCCAAAGTTTACAATGCGTGGATTTAAAATGTTCATGTTTGGTAAACTTGTACTTGGTATATTCACATTTGGCATGTATGGATTTGGTGGGATAATGTTTTCTTGTTGAAGACTCATGTATTGATTGTTTGGTTCATAGATTTGTAGGTTTGGAAATTGATTTAAATATACTATAGGGAAAGGTGTTCCAAAATTTATATTGGGTATACTCACATTTTTTGTACCATTGAGGTTTGTAGGAGATAATGATCCCATGTATGGATTGTATAAATGTTAGTTTTGATAATCAATTGGCATTGTAAGGCTTTGATAGTTTGGTTGATTTAGACCATTCATGATGTATGGAGCAAGTTTATATTCCATGTTTTTCTTGTGTTTTGACCTTGTTGACCTCTAAGTAATTTATGATCAATGATGAGATGAAGGATGAAAGGGTGAGTGATATGGGCATTGAACTTTTTGGAACTTTAGATCAATGCTAGACTCTAGGATTTTTTATTGGATTGGTTTGATTTGATTTAGATAATGGACTTATAAACCCCAAGATGTTGGATGTTATCTTTGAATAAAATTTTCCACAAGGATGATAATTTAACTAGATATATGAGGAAAGATTCATCAGCACACACTTATCCAAACAAGGAGATTTTGATGTTGATTTGAAGTATTTTACCAAAAGTCTAGTATGCATGATTTTTCCAATGGTTCAAAAGTTTTTAGTGAGATGGGATTTGATTGATGTTTGAGATGGATGAAGTGTTTGATTTGATCCTAAATTAACCTAAGGAGAACCTTGCTTATAAGACCAATATAGTGAAGAACATGCTTTCCCTAAGAGTGGTTCAAACCAAAAGACCAATGTTTGCATGGAAAACCATATGACCAAAAGAAAGCAAGCACATGTGTGGGTTTAAATTGATTTAATCTTTCTTAATGACTTAATTTTTTACCACATCCACTTGTCTTGCTTAAGTTTCAAACTAAATATCTATGCCAAGGCCTTCTTTCATTCCACAAGGTCCATTATGTGAGAATAAAGAAGTCAAAGCCATAGTTTCCTTAATGTTGACTTTAGAGAGCAAATTGAGAAGTGGGCCCAAATACTTAGAAGCCTCTAAGGATGAAATCCCAAGGGAAAAGTAGTAGCACTTGGATTCTTTCAAAGGTATTTTCTTCTACTAAATGGTTTGAAATTTGATGTCCTTGTTGAATGTTTTTTTTCAATATTTTGGATCCAAACAATGTGCTTAATTGACTCAAAATTGCACAATCCTAGGATGGAAAAGAAAATATTTGTTGAATTCCCACTTGGATAAATCTAGTTGTGCTTATTTAGAGTGGATGATTAGAAGCTTGACCACACTGGCTCCCCTCCATGACACTCAGTTCTATGGGTCATCCAAGCTTCAGTTCTCATGAATCTCCCATGATGAACTTTTCATCTCTACAAAGAACCACAAGTATGTGGGACGGATCTGGAGGTCTAACCTCCTGGTGCTAACAAATATTGGGATTTTGGATTCTAAACAAAGGTTCATAGTAAGGGAATCTAGTTTAGGGGGTGCAATGATAAAATGCTTGTGAGATATCTCCCAACCCTTAGAATAAGGGCTTTACATATCATAAAGATACTGGGGGAGAGTTATCATGCACCGCTTCCCATTGTTTATGATTTTCATCGTAACCATAAATTTATATAGCAGTTTGGAAGAGCTTGCCTTATGCTTGTTCTTGCTTGGGTCATTCCCTTGGGGTGAGTAATTTTTTCCACCAAGGAAGGCCCTCTAAAGGTAAAAAAAAGTGAGTAAGTACATTTGTAGTTCGATCAATCTTTGTTTGTGTGAACAAAGAGAGAACACATGCAATATACTTAACTCACACTAGCAATATTTGTTCAATTTTTAAGAGCCCAAATTGAAGTGTGGAGACAATCTTCTAGACAACCTAATATCACCAAAATAAAAGTTTTGGATGAAAATGCCTAATATTGTGGATCCCAAATTAATAAGAGAGCCTTCTATTTATAGAAGAG
Organism: Sequoia sempervirens; assembly: GCA_007258455.2. Lineage (NCBI taxonomy): Eukaryota > Viridiplantae > Streptophyta > Pinopsida > Cupressales > Cupressaceae > Sequoia > Sequoia sempervirens. The sequence goes on along the minus strand of VDFB02193867.1, from coordinate 764,347,120 downwards.
AATGATGGAGGATGAGGAAAAATGGATGAATGTGGGATCAAACACCAACCAATACCATAATGCCACTTGTCAACATGTGAGTGGACAAAGGTGGAGCACATTTGGATGAATGTGCACATTAATGCAATTAGGTGGAAATTCAAAATTGGAGAAGTGACAAGCTGGAGGGAGATGAGAGATGAATTAAATGTCGCTTGGCTCAAGAAAAGGAAATGTAAGAGGCCTTTAATGCCCTGTTGGATGGACAAGTCCTTTTAGGGGGAGATTTTCAAATTTGAGGAATATTCCATCTTTGATTCCTTTTTGAATGAAAAAGGAAGATTTATAAATTAATTAAATTGATTTTCATGAGCAAGTTGCAAAAGCTAGAGGATTTGATGGATTAAGATTAGGATTAATTAGGATTTGATTAATTTTAATGGAAGTTAGCTAATTTGACAATTTGATTTAGATTTTTGGATTAATTTAAATGAAAATGAGAGGAATAATGATTTTAGACTTAATTAAATAAAGTTTGGCTTATTTAATTAAAGAGGATGATGTTAGATTAAATCAAATAAGGATTAATTTATTTAATTTAAAGGAGGTGACTTTAGAGATTAATTAAATAAACTGAATTATTTAATTAAAAGAGGGACTACATGATTAATTAAACAAAGTGATTTATTTAATTAATCAGAGATGATGATTAATCAATAAATTTGATTTATTCAATTAAGAGATGAAATGTGATGAATTTAATTAAATATAGATTATTTAATTAAATGATTAGTAAAGGAGATGCTTTAGGATGAATTGGTGTTAGTAAAATCAGAATCAGGTGTATAGGATCAATCAATATATTTTTTATGTCTACAAGCACATGGTGATGTGCAGCCTAATATAATACATGGTGATCTACAATGTTGTGATGATCTCTTAGGACGAAGTCTAAGAGAGATTATTGAAAAACATCAGGGAAAAGGAACAATAGGTCCAAAGATGCTTTTATTAACATTAAAGGATGCATTTGATAATGTGGAATCCATAGAGATCAGTATTGATCTACCTACTCATGCCACACCAGATGTGGCCAAGGAGTGAGTATGAAGTTCCAGTTAATGAAAGTCATGAAGAGAGACCACTTGCATCTGTTGTGCTTCAGAGTGCACCTGTTGGATCTAAAACTTTTGATGGAACTAGTGGATCAGCTAGAAATACTAATAGTCATAATTTAATAGAAGATGTGGATGCTTTTGTCAAAAGACAATGATTGAGTAAAGATTTGTATAGATCTACTGAGAGGAATGCAAAAGAAAGAAAATTAGAAGGAAAGAAGTCATTCTTTCTTGAGGTATTAAGAGATAGTGAGCCCATTGGGCCAAATGCTACAAAGTGGGTCACTGGGTTGGGTGTAAGAATTAGGTCCCATTTGGATATTTGCAAATCAAATTTTACAGTGCAAGATCCACAAGTTGTGAAAAAAAAAGCAATCATGTTGGGAAAAGAGAGGTTCAACTCTAGTATATCTCCCAAAGAGTGGGAGACATTGAGAGAAAGTATGCATTCCAAAGAATATTTGGTAAAGAGTAATGTTGCCTAAGTTTTCACCCTTTGGCTCAATCGGCAAGGCAAATTGTGTTTAACAAGTTCAAGAAGGCCAAATGGAGCATTTAGCCCAGGGAAAAGGTCATGAATCTGATGCTAGGTCGTAGGGAGCTTAGCTAGAAATCTTGCCTTGTTTAGGTTCGACATAAAAATCTTCTAAGGACAGAGTCGCCAAGACCCCAGGAGTGTCACGGTGATCATAGGTCTTCTACATTCTTCATTCCGTAGAACGGTTCTATTGTTTTGGCGATCATGGAGGCTTCTATTGACATATGTCTTAGTTGTCGGGGTTGCATCTTACCAATCTCAACAGGTCTCCCCGACTATGCATATGGTGGTTCTTTTGGCATGAGTTGCGGCATCGGTGTATGGTCATAGCGAGTTCTCTTGGTCTTACCGACAGTGTGCAAAATGGTTTTCTTTTGGAATGAGTTCACTTTTGTCTCATTGATCGACGGCGGAAGGATGTGCTCATTGGTGTAGGTTGGGGCGATCGCCGTAAGGTCTCAGTGAGTGACCTTCAGTATCGTCAATGGAAAATAACGAAGGACCCTTGTCGGCGTAACAATTTCCTTGTCTCAATGACTCAAAATGCATTGAGATCTTTCGGTGTGGAAAATGCAGTCTATGTGAGGTCTCCCCAATGGATCAAAGCTACAACGACACACTTGGGAAAGGTAGATTCATCGGTGGGAGATACATTATGGCTCAATGACCCGAGAGTGGTTGAGGTCTTTCTGAATAACAGGGTGCATTCTATATGATGTCTTTCCGATAGTGGAATGTCACAGCGATGGAAAACAGATGGACTCATCGCCAAGATAAAGCATGTGTCTCAGTGAAATATTTTGCTAAGATGAAGAGGTTATGCCAACACCAAGGGAAAGCAAACACATCACTGGGCAGGATGGAGGCTATTGTCGTAAGGTCTGGTTGACATAAAGAATCTCCTCGATGCAAAGGAAGAGGGCCCTCGGTATGACTAGGGAATCTTGTTGAGATGTCTCAATGATTACACAAGATTCCCTTGAAATGAAATGGAGCTCGGCAAGAGTCATAGAACTCGATATAGAGTTTCAGATAGAGACGGTCTTGCCGATCGCAAGGAGGAACCACCGAAGACAAGAAAGGCCTCGCCAAGACTTGAAGCTTTCGCAGTAATGTCTTGACGAATGGCAAGGGTTATGTCGACAGTGTTTCACCGGGGACTTCGGCATGAGTCTCACCAAGCAATGAAGCCTTCAGAATGAAAAAAGAGTTCGCCGAAGGAAAAGGAAGTCTACAAGAGGTCTCAGTGAATGGAGGGTGTCTCAATGACAAAAGTAGATATCGGTATGACTATGGGGCATCGCCATGAGGTCCTACCGACTTGATAAAGTTTTAGCGAAAGGAATGCGGAGCTCGGTAGAGTGGCACGCATTTGGGGTGACCTCAATCAACTCCTACCGAAGATGAAGAGCGTTCAAGGTGACATTTTGCCTTCGATAAAATGTCTCACTGACACATGGATTTCTTGCCAACTGCAAAGGATCTTGCCATGAGACAAAACCATCGGGATGAGATCTTGCCGACCCGATAAAGTCTCACCGAAAAGCTGAAGGAGCTCGAGACCGGAGGAGAAGAGAAAGCTCAGGGTAAATAAAATGAGCTTGCCATAAGCTCTCAATGACGGCTCCATGCTATGCCGATACTTGCAAAAATATTTAACTACATTGGGGAGACATGATCAGTGTCTCACTGATATGCGGTTCAACAGGGGAAGTTTTGACCACCTGAAGAAGCTGCGTGGAGTTCACTCAGCCAATCAGAGAGGTCTAAAGGTAAACTGTGGCAGTCTAAAGAACATCAACAAGATGAAGGGTGACGTGTATCTATTGTAGGTTCAGAGCATTCAAGGTGCAGCCAAAGTAGCTCAACCGGACACGATGGATCAAATGAATGCAGTAGTTGAAAAATATCATAAAGCTTCTATGAGGGTAACTCTTCACCGACACATACAACAGGGATACGTAGGCTTCAACATTAACTTCATCCAAAAGATCTAAGGATAGATTTTTCTGAGCTCTGATATTTTTGTAAGCCCTAATGAGTCGATATCAGTCTGTATATAAGGCATTTTTTGCCTTTTTGTAAATAGTTCGAACGATGCATTCAAGGGAGTTAGTGATTTTTTCGTCAATCCTTTCTCAATTAGTGTATGTTTTTGTAACTCAACTAAAATTTTGGAATGCAAAATAGAGTTCATCTTGAAAACAACTATTAATGCCTGTACAACTCTCATTTCCTGTATGTTAGCTTATGTATGTATTTATTTAACAGTGTTTTACCAAATTTGCATTCATATCACTTAGTTGTGAAGATAGTTCCTTCCTTCTCAAGAAATGTATGTGGATCAAACCTGCCAAGAGTGATGCATAAAGCTGAATGGGGTGATGTTGAGTAGGTGAAACAGTAGTAGTCTAGTTTTCTTTAGTGTGTTTCATTCTGTTTTCATTTTTTGATTTCTCATTAATTCGGTGTATCACCATAGAGTTAGTTTTACTTTCAATATAATCTCTTTCTCCCTTTCCCTTCAGAGAATTAGTAGTTTAGGCGATACCCAAAGGAAGTTGGCCTTCTCCGGAGGTTCACTCCAATCTCAGGTGACCCATAGCCTTGGAGTGATCCAATGTTTCACTAGAAAGCTCAGTCTTACAAACTGTGCATAGGGTGCATTTCTAGGTGAAAACAGTTTCTGGCACGCTCGGTGGGATAGTGAACTAGATTGAATTGTTGGTTTAGTATGCAACCTATGAATTTTAGGATTTATAGAAGTCCTTTGGCATACTTGGTGACTCCATAAAGAGGAAGGAGCTCCAGAAATCAACACCTTCTTTAGTTTATGAGAAAAGTTTAGACTAGAGGCAGCTCAGGTCCCTTTGAATATTTGCAGCTGTCACCATTGAGAAGAAAAAGTAGAGCAACAGAAAAGAGGGGAACAATAGTTATTTATTCCAGAAGGACTCAATCCACTCCTCCATCTATAAGATCACACATTGTTATCTCATCCTGAGCTTCATCTATAATACCGGTACACCAACCTCAGATACCTCCAATGGCTGCTCCAAGGAATCAACCCTTTGTTACTTTTAATGGAGGGAGCCCTTTGAATTTGACACAGCATAATGTCATCCCAATGGCAGCCCTGAAAAGTCTGCCAACTTTCACGGGAGAAGACCAGACTACCCCAATTGATGTGGCTTCATTATGTGGAGTCCATCACATAACTCAAGAGGATGGTGCAGTAAGATTGCTAGCTGCTTCACTGAAAGGAAGAGCTGTGTAGTGGTATAGGAGTCTACCAGTCAGTTCAATTGCAACATGGGATGAATTTGGAGAGAAGTTGCATAAGCAGTTTTAAGACAAGTCTGATAACTTGTCTCTATTAGAACAACTGACTACAATTAAGAGAGCTCCACAAGAGCAGATGAATGAATTCAACTTCAGATTCCAAAGAACTTGGGATAGAATCCCTACAACGGTGAGACCACCTCCAGAATACACCTTTTGTATTTTTTGAGGGCTCTGAACAGCGACATAGCTGTCATGATATAGTCAATGGGAGGAGTGTCCCTACCTGATGCCTTTGAAATAGTTATCAGAGCTGAAAACAACTTAATACAAGCTGGTAAATTTGCTCCTAGGCCACCAATGCCTATTTTCCCATAGATTCATGCAAACATCCCTTTGCAAATACCTCCTTTCACACCTTTACCAGCTGTACCAATGCTACCAGTTGTCGTTCCAGCCATTGATAGACAAGAGAGTGTTGCTTCAGGCTCGTCACAGGAGCTACAAGAGATCAAAAGTCTTTTATAGACTTTTGGTAACAAGTTGGTGAACTTGGAAAAACAACAGACCTATTCTAAGCCTTATCAACAGTAGAATCAGGCCTCAAGTCAGCCTTTTCAAGGTCAACAACAACGATTCCAAAGGAATAGACAACATTATCAAGGCAATTATCAGGGCCCAAGATAGAATGTGAACACAAGGCCTTTTCAGGCCTATGCTCTAGCCCTTGTTAGTGTGACTAAGGAGCTGGTTCCTACCTAGAACAACTTAGCAGCAGACTATGAGTGTGTTACCCTTGTAACCAACTTCATAATCAGGCCACTTGCTCAAATGGACTAATCAATTAGGCACTTATGGTGCAGAATGCTTCAAGTTCGTAGCAGAGTTCATGCAATGATACATCTTCACAACATCAAGACCAATTTAGCAATGATGCAACCCTGCTTAACTGGCAAGGTCAAGAATTTTGTGGGTTGAATGATGATAGCTCTCTAGTTGCAGCTAACACTAGGGCAAAGAAGAGGGCTTTTGAGGTTAGTCAAGCAGCTGACAAGGGAAAGGCAGCCACTATAGAACCATCTACATCTCGAGCAGCTCCTATTTGGCAAAGAAATCTGCAACTCCCAGACAAGGAGCAGTCACACCCACAAGTTGATCATACTGGTGTAAAGGTACATCCTAAAGTAAATCCAATTGTACCTTATAATATCCTTGATAGCATGAAAAAAATGAATGTTACAATGTCCATGTGGGACTCATTATCAATCCTAGGTCAAAAGGATATGTTACAGTCATCCCTGTCAAGTTTGAAAATGTTTGATGAATCCGAGCCCCCAATAGGTCAGGTTAGAGCTGTGTTAACAAATAATTCCCAGGGAAATGATCAGCAGCCTTGCATAGGGACTGAGAAACAAATTAAACCACCTCCTTTCTACGTGTCTGTGATTATTGGTGATAAATTAGTCCATAACTGTATGGTAGATAGTGGAGCTAGCAGCTCCGTCATGCCAAAACAAATTGCTGACAAACTTGGACTAAGATACCAGCCCTTAGAGAAGGGAGTGATCCAATTGGATGGTACTTCGGTTAATACTTTGGGTATTATCAAGGATTTAAATCTCACCCTCCATTCTTGTCCAAATTTTTCAGTTCCCCAAGACATATGTGTCATAGACCTTCCACCCTTCTTTTCCTTGTGTTTATCTAGAGACTTTATAGCCAAGATAGGCGGTTATGTATCAGCTGATTGGTCACACATGTTATTTAGAACAAGATATGGAACCAAGGTTACCATTAAATATGAGAGATTGGCTAAAGATCACATTGAGCCATATAACCCAAGTCCCCTTAATGTTGTTCCTACTACTACAGACATAAATTGTGTCAATCTTTCTGAAAATGAACTAGCTGCTACTCAAGAACTCCAATCAGAAGCTCTTCCTGACGTGCTACTACATGAATGGGTAGTTGAGAATGTATTAGACAGTCCTAAGGACCTCATTCAAGATGCTGGTATGGGCAACTATGTCATTCTTGAGCCTGACACAGAGATTCCAAACTTGGAGAAAGATGCAGATCAGTTGTTGCAACCACTAAATGGACTTTGGGAGATGTATTTTGATGGTTCTAGAAGTAAGAATGGGGCAGGAGGAGGTGCAATGCTAGTATCTCTGCAAGATGATAAGTACTCTGCTGCTTTTCGTTTTGCATTTGCATGCTCCAACAACACTGCTAAATATGAGGGCCTGGTGCAAGGTCTCAAGTGGACAAGAAAGAGAGGAATAACCCGCTTGAAAGTGCATGGAGACAACAAATTAGTTGTTAATCAAGTAAGGGGCCTAAATGTAGCTAAAAGTGACACACTGAAGTCTTATAAAAATAGAGTGTGGAACATGCTTGAGGATTTTGATGCCTTTAACTTAGTGTCTATTCCAAGAAATCAGAACAAGCATGCTGACAGGCTAGCAGCCGTTGGGGCACAGTTTGAAATTCCAAATGACATTAGAAAAAAGAAAGTGCAGTAGTATGTCAAGGTTGTAGTCAGACCATCAATTCCTGACAACAACATTCACTGGAAAGTTTTTGACAATGATGAATAGATCCTTTCTTTCCTGCTCAAAGAAGATCAGTTCTCCATGGTGAATCAAGCAAAACTCAAGTAGTAGTATGGTGATCAGGTCATACAGCTAAAGACAAATAAATTACCCAAAGGCCTTGTTACCTTAGAGTCAATTTTTCAGTACTGATGATCAGCTTAAAAGGGGTAAAGCTGACTTGTAGATCAAACAAGATCACTATGAAGAGCTGGATATTTTCAAGGGTAAGCTCCTTAAGATAGGAAAAATTTGTTCACTTGAAGATAAACAAGCTTTTGTTGCTTTATGCCAAGAATTTCATGATGTCTTTGCTTGGGAATATTCTGATTTGAAAGGATTTGATCCCCACATTGCTCAGCACACAATTGAGTTAGAGCCTGATGCTAGGCCAGTAAGACAAAAATAAAGGCCCTTAAATCCTAAACTTGAGCCCCTGATGATTAAAGAGCTGACTAAACTAGTTGAAGGGGGTATTGTCTTCCCTATCAAGCACACCTCACGGGTTTCTAATCTTGTGCCGGTTAGGAAGAAAAGTGGCGAAATAAGGCTTTGTGTAGACTTTAGGGATCTTAACTGAGCATCTTTGAAGGACCACTACCCACTACCCTCCATGGAACAAATCTTATAAGAAGTTGCTGGCTCTGAAAGGTTTTCCTTATTGGATGGTTTTTCGGGCTATAATCATGTACTAGTTAAAGAGGAAGACCAGTTTAAAACCGCTTTCACAACTAAGTGGGGCACCATGGCATACAAAAGGATGCCTTTTGGTTTATCCAACACTGGGGCCATGTTCCAGAGGGCTATGGACATGGTGTTTCAAGGCTTGATCAACAAGATTATACTGATTTATTTGGATGACATTATAGTTTATTCCAAGAATGTTGATGAACATCTGTTACATCTTAGGCAAGTGTTTGAAAAATGTAGAGAGTTTGGTATCTCCCTCAATCCAAAGAAGAGTATCTTTGCTGTTCATGAAGGGAAACTATTAGGACACATAGTGTCAAAGTAAGGAATCACTATTGACCTTGAAAGAGTCAGAGCCATACTTGAGTTGTCACTGCCTAATCATAAAAAGGGTCTGCAGAGCTTTCTAGGATAGATCAACTTTCTGAGAAGGTTCATCCCAGATGTGGCGAACCTGCTACAACCTCTAACAACCATGTTGAAGAAGAATGCAGTCTTCAGTTGGAAAAAGAAGGAAAAGCACATTTTTGGAGAAATTAAGGAGGCATTAGCATCTGATCCAACATTGGTAAACCCATACTTCTCTAAAGACTTCTTTTTATATGCTTTTGGTAGTAGTGGTTCAATCTCTACAATGCTGGTTTAGAAGAATAGTGACAATTTGGAACAACCCATAGCCTTCTTTAGCCAAACACTTGCTGATTATGAAGAAAGGTATACATTTGTTGAAAAGCACATCCTCTCTGTGATTAGAAGTTTGAAGAAGTTCAAACCTTTGCTTTCAAACAATAAGGTTCATATTCTAGTTGCACACTCAAGTGTGAAATAATTTCTGTTGAATAAGGATTTGAATGAAAAAAGAGCAGGGTGGATCACTAAGGTCATGGAGTACGATGTAGATATTAAGATCACCAAGCTAGTTAGAGGTAAAGGTCTTTGTGAACAGCTTGCTTCAGGGTCGAGTAGTGAAAGTGAACCAGAAAAGGATGTTGTGCTTGCCAATACAAATGAGCCTTAGTATGCTCAAGATGATGTGCCCATGGGAGTAACTAATTGGGTTCAAGATATTATCCAATTTCTACAAACTGGTCAAAGCCCATTAGGTCTGAACAGGGCCAAAAGAAGATACTTTAGACTGCAGTCCATACCATATGTGCTAATGGGCAATGTTCTTTTAAAAAAAGATCTGAATTGTGTCCTGTTAAGATGCATTCATAGTGATTAAATTGAAAAAGTGCTTCATGAGTTTCATGATGGAGCTGCAGGAGGTCACTTTGCTCCCAGAACTACTACCTAGAAAGTCATGAGAGCTGGTTATTACTGACCCAACTTGTTCAAGGATGCATATTCCTAGTCAAGGAAGTGTATCAAATGTGCTCTATTTTCATGGAAGGAAAGACTACCTGCTATGCCTCTACATCCAATTCAAGTGGAGCATCCCTTCATGAGATGGGGCATTGATTTCATCAGTCCAATAAACCCACCTTCCAGTGCTAGTCATAAGTGGGTACTTATAGCCACTGACTATTTTAGAAGGTGGACAGAAGTGGTTGCATTGAAAGAAGCAAAAGAGTTTTCAGTTTTGAGCTTCTATGAGGATATAGTCACTAGGTTTGGAGTGCTTGACTCCATCATATCTGATAATGCCCTTGCATTCATGGGTCTAAGGGTAATTGACTGGGCCGTTAAGCATGGCATTCATTTGAGAACATCTTCAAATTATTACCATCAAGGTAATGGCCTAGCTGAGAGCATGAATAAGAACCTCATCAGAATTATTAAGAGAACCATAGAGGACAATAAAAAGACTTGGCCCAGTAGTTTAAAGAATGAACTTTGGGCAGACAGTGACCCCTAAGAGTTCTATTAGTAATTCACCATATATGTTGGTCTATGGCAGAGAGGCAAGATTACCCCTATCCGTGGAGCTTCCAGCTCTAGACATTGTTCACCAGTTGGAGATGCTTGAGGGACAGGACCCAATGTCTGTAATGTATGCAGAGCTCATGGAACTCAAGGAATCAAGGGATAGAGCAATGAAAGCTTTGGAGTATCATCAAATCCAAACAAAAGAACTTTTGACAAGAAGGCTACAGAAAAGGTTTTCAAGGTAGGAGACCTCATGCTCAAATGGGATGTTCTAAAGAGTAGGCCAAGCCATCACACCAAGTTCAACAATATGTGGACTGGTCCATTTATTGTCATAGGCTGTAAGGAGCACAATGCTTATCAGCTGTCTACGATAGAAGGGGATTTGCTTCCTATCCCAGTCAATGGGATACATCTGAAACCTTGCTTTCAAGCCTGATAAGTGTCTTTCTTGTACATAACCAGTTAGGTTTTATGTTTTCAATAAGTGCTTTGCATTATGGCTCATTTGTTTTCTGTTTTGCTCCATCCCCTGAATGTTGTTTTAACGCGGTATTTCTCTCCGTCGTTTTCCCTTGTTTCATTTTTGGCAACTTGTTGTGTCCTTGGATCTCAAGTGAGTTGCTGCTATGTACAGAACCATTATTTTTGTTTATTTTCTGAGCCTCCTATTGACTCCATGCCCAATGGATAGGCCTAGGCTACTGGTTTCACGTTTAGCAGGCAAACATCCTGCAAAGGTCACCAGAATTGTTGCCTAAATTTTCACCCTCTGGCTCAATCAGCAAGGAAAATTGTGTTTAACAGGTTCGAGAAGGCCAAATGGAGCATTTGACCCAGAGCAAAGGTCATGAATCTGATGCTAGGTCGTAGGGAGCTCAACTAGGAAGCTTGCCTTGTTTAGGTTCGACATAAAAATCTTCTAAGGACAGATTCGCCAAGACCCCAGGAGTGTCACAGAGATCACAGGTCTTCTGCATTCTTCATTCAGCAAAACGGTTCTATTGTTTTGGCGGTCGTGGAGGCTTCTATCGGCATATGTCTTAGTTGTTGGGGTTGCGTCTTACCGATCTCAACAGGTCTCCCCGACTATGCATATGGTGGTTCTTTCGGCACGAGTTGCGACATCGGTGTATGGTCATAGTGAGTTCTCTTGGTCTTACCGACAGTGTGCAAAATGGTTTTCTTTCGGCATGAGTTCACTTTTGTCTCATCGATTGGCGGTGGAAGGATGTGCTCATCGGTGTAGGTTGGGGCGATCGTCGTAAGGTCTCGGTGAGTGACCTTCGGTCTCGCCGATGGAAAATAATGAAGGACCCTTGTCAGCGTAACAATTGCCTTGTCTCAGCGACTCATAATGCGTTGAGATCTTTCGGTGTAGCAAATGTAGTCTATGTGAGGTCTCCTCGATGGATCGAAGCTACAATGACACACTTGGGACAGGTAGATTCATTGGTGGGAGATACATTATTTCTCAACGACTCGAGAGTGGTTGAGGTCTTTCTGAATAACAGGGTGCATCTATATGATGTCTTTCCGATAGTGGAACGTCACAGTGATGGAAAATAGATGGACTCGTTGCTAAGATAAAGCATGTGTCTTGGAAAAATATTTTGCCAAGATGAAGAGGTTATGCTGACACCAAGGGAAAGCAAACACATCATCGGGCAGGATGGAGGCTATCGCCGTAAGGTCTGGACGACATAAAGAATCTCCCCGATGCAAAGGAAGAGGGCCCTCAGTATGACTAGGGGATCTCGCTGAGATGTCTCATTGATTACACAAGATTCCCCCGAAATGAAATGGAGCTCAGAAAGAGTCATAGAGCTTGATATAGAGTCTCAACAAACAGAGATGGTCTTGCCGATCGCAAGGAGGAACCGTCGAAGACAAGAAAGGCCTCACCAAGACTTGAAGCTTTCGTAGTAATGTCTCAGTGACTGGCAAGGGTTCATTGACAGTGTTTCACCGGGGACTTCAGCGTGAGTCTCACTGAGCAATGAAGCCTTTAGAACGAAAAAAGAGTTTGCCGAAGGAAAAGGAAGTCTATAAGAGGTCTCAACGAATGGAGGGTGTCTCAGCGACAAAAGAAGATATCGATATGACTACGGGGCATCGCCATGAGGTCCTACCGACTTGATAAAGTTTCAGCAAAAGGAATGTGGAGCTCGGTAGAGTGGCGCGCGTTCGGGGCGACCTCAATCAACTCCTGCCAAAAATGAAGAGCGTTCGGGGTGACATTTTGCCTTCAGTAAAACATCTCACTGACACACCGAAGTCTTGCCGACTACAAAGGAGCTTGCCATGAGACAAAACCATCGAGATGAGATCTTACCAACCTGGTAAGGTCTCACCGAAAAGCCAAAGGAGCTCGAGCCCGAAGGAGAAGAGAAAGCTCGGGGTAAATAAAATGAGCTCGCCATAAGCTCTCAGCGATGGCTCCATGCTATGCTGATACTTGCGAAAAGATTTAACCGCATCGGGGAGACACGATCAGTGTCTCACCGATATGCTGTTCAATAGGGGAAGTTTTGACCACCTCAAGAAGCTACGTGGAGTCCACTCAGCCAATCAGAGAGATCTGAAGGTAAACTGTGGCAGTCTAAAGAACATCAATAGGATGAAGGGCGACATGTATCTGTTGCAGGCTCAGAGCATTCAAGGTGTAGTTGAAGTAGCTCAACTAGACACGATGGATCAAATGAATGCGGTAGCTGCAAAATATTATAAAGCTTCTACGAGGGTAACTCTTCACCTACACATACAGCAGGGACATGCAGGCTTCAACATTAACTTCATCCAAAAGATCTGAGGATAGATTTTTCTGAGCTCTGATATTTTTGTAAGCCCTAATGAGCTGATATCAGTCTGTATATAAGGAATTTTTTTCCTTTTTGTAAACAATTTGAACGATGCATTCAAGGGAGTTAGTGATTTTTTTGTCAATCCTTTCTTAATTAGTGTATGTTTCTGTAACTCAACTAAAATTTTGGAATGCAAAACAGAGTTCATCTTGAAAACAAGTATTAATGCCCATACCACTCTCATTTCTTGTATGTTAGCTTATGTATGTACTTCTTTAACAGTGTTTTACCAAATTTGCATTCATATCACTTAGTTGTGAAGATAGTTCCTTCCTTCTCAAGATATGTATGTGGATGAAACCTGCCAAGAGTGATGCATAAAGCTGAATGGGGTGATGTTGAGTAGGTGAAACAACAACAGTCTAGTTTTCTTTAGTGTGTTTCATCCTATTTTCATTTTTTGATTTCTCATTAATTTGGTGTATCACCATAGAGTTAGTTTTACTTTCAATATATTCTCTTTCTCCCTTTCCCTTTAGAGAATCAGTAGTTTAGGTGATACCCAAAGGAAGCCAGCCTTCTCCAGAGGTTCACTCCAATCTTAGGTGACCCACAGCCTTGGAGTGATCCAACGTTTCACTAGAAAGCTCAGTCTTGCAAACTATGCATAGGGTGCATTTCTAGGTGACAACAAATAACAAAGGCAAGAGAGTAAGAGATAATGTGAGGGATGGATATACATTTGGTTGAGGTGGGTTGCATGCCAAAATGGAAAAATTTGCAGTAAGTGTGTGGCTTTTTGGTTCAATTTACATTGTGTTATTTATTTTTATTTTTTATTGAACTGACTATAGGTTGAAATTGACATTGTATTTTAGGTGGAAAATAGTAATAGAGAAGTAGGTGCAGAAGATATTGTCAATTATATGGCAACACTAGATGCTAGTAAATCTAAGAGTAGGATGAAATTGAAATCTAGTTCGTCAACAGGGATTTCACAACCATCTTTTCAATGCCCATTAGGAGCCTCTATAGATCATGTCAATTCATATGAACTAGAGTACCAAAAGGTAATGTGTTGCATATTAGGTCTTTGTCAGCAAGTTACACAGTTGGTTGAAACTGTTAACCCTATGGTTTCTGCATGGAATGAGCATAAATCCATGGATTCAGATGAGCTAAGAGGCTCTGTTGATCTCATTTCTTCTTGTTTGTAAGTTATATATACAAATGCCTCTAAATATGTAGATTATTGAAATTTGAGCATAGGAGAATCCAACCCAGTTTCTTTATTGTTGGAGTGATCAAGAAAATGTTCTTTTGGAAAAATTTATAGCTTGCATTCTTTACTTGACTATTGAATGCTTTGTATATTTTTTGCATGATGGTTAAACCACAAGCAGAGAAATTTTTCAAAGCAATAGGAAAAAAAAATGCCTTCAAGGTGTTAACAGAGCTTTTGATATTTATAGTGATGAAGTGGACAAGAATGTGCAACACAGTCATCTTAGTTGTCCTGAAGTTGAGGTAATTAATATAATAGTTGTGAGTTATCTATCCCAAACTTTTGCCATTCTTCATGCTTAGAATGTTCTTTTGGAAAAAATTTATAGCTTTTGCATTCTTTACTTATATTAATTTTTTCATGATGATTAAACCACATGATGCAAAGCAATTATATGAGAGAAGAACAAAAATAAAAAGTCTTGTCAATATAACTCTTCACAAATTTGTACAACTTAATGTATACAATGACATTGATAGTGGTTATGATGATGAACTCGACCAACATGCATATGATATTCATAGTGGTAGTCATGTTGAATTCGAGGTGATTGTTATGAAATGACATGCAAGTAAGTACTATTCAAGTAAGTAATGGTTGTTTTATTATGTAAATAAGGGTAATCATTACCTATTTGATAGAAGCTGGACATTAGAATAGTAGTGAAATGTAATTAGCTAGTATACATAGATTATGAAATTAAGGGAGAACATATAACTTACATATGGAATCTTAGAGCTTAGTTGTAATAGAGTGTTTTATAAAAAAAACATACAAAAATTGATTTGTTCTGAGACATAAGACATTACGTACAACTATCAAAAACAATATAATGTGTTTTTTAAATTTTTTTGTAAACATTTATTGATAAACTCCAAGAAGGGGATACAATTGAGGTGTTGGATCCACATGATGGCATTGTTGTGGGCATTGGATAGATTCACTCATGCCTATCTATTATACATGGATTCAAATTGAAAGGAACAAGAGATGCAAATTTATGTATTTTATAGGTCTCAAGTAACATACCAATTCATCATGCAAAAAAATAGATGGAGTTGTCTGTTTGAAAGAGAAACTAGGGACCTTCACATGGTGGCCACTAAAATATTTGAAAAAAATAACAGAGTTATCCGTAAGTGTAGAAGAGAGAAAGAAGGGTTAGTAGTAGTAGAGTGTGGAGAGTGAAGTTGCAAATAGAGAATGTACTAAGCCTGAATAAGTTGAACCCAAACAAAAACTAGAAATATGATTTGGGTGTACATTATGTGAGTAGAATAGAGAATGTTCTATCTTACTGCACCTATAATGTACAACCCATTGATTATGTTTTTCTATTTTTTTTGGGTTCCACTCATTCAAACTAGTGCATTATAGAAGAGGGGATATGTTGTTGTGCAAGCAGTAGATGCAGAGAATAGGTGTGCAGAAAAAGAAGTAAATACATAGCAAATAAAGAGGTATGGAGAAGAGGAAAAGTTGTAGAGAGTGCAACATACATGTATGTGTAGTTGTAAATAAGTTGCAACATAGAATTGTCATCAAAATTATAATATCTTGCATAACCAAAAAAAAGGCATTGTAACTCAGTTTTCTCAGTCACAACACTGAGAAGCACACTTTGTAACAATACATTTTTCAAAGAAAAGGCACATTTTTGTCTTGTATATGCTATAAGAACACATTTTATCAATAAAATTTTAGTATTTTTCCTTCTTAATAGTCATTTCATTATGTGAAAATGAATGATTGATTATTTTTTTCTGTGTTTTTATATGTTAAAGCCTCAATTAAAACATTGTCTCATTTCTAGCACTTATAGGTAGAAATCAGTGAACAAAAACAATTAAATAAACTACCAATTGACTAAATATACTACCAATTGATAGAAATCAGTGTTAACAAATATGACTAAATATAATGATTATGTAAGTAATAAACAATGTATCAATATACCTATCAGTTGATAGAAATTAGTAAGCAAAAACAATTAAATAGACTACCAAATTGATCAAAATGATGATTAAAATTAATGACTAAATACACTACCAATGGATGGAAATCAATGAATAAAAATGACTAAATAAGTGACCAATTAACATCAATCAATGACTAAATTAACGAAAAAGTATACTGGTGAATAAAAAATGACTGAATAAGTGACCAATTTAAAACATTCAATGAACAAATTAATGACTAAATTACACACTACCAAATCAATCAAATTAATGACTACATCAATGATCAAATCGATCAATTAGATGACTAAATTAATGAGCAAGTCGATCACTCAGATGATTAAACCAATGACCAAATTGGTCAATCAAACGACTAAATTAATGACCAAATCAATCAACTGAATGAGTAAAAATGGTTTAGTCATCAATTCAGTCATGTTATAAATGACTAGAAATAAACTACTACTGGTCACACGACCATGTTCAGTCATTTATAAGTAGTTTTTAGTAGTTTTTTCAGTCACATATTGTTGTTTATGTACTAGTGAGACCTCTAATTAGAAAATTTTGAAAAAATGATTCATCAAGCCCACTTGATTGATTGGATAATTTCTCAAATTGCATTCGCTAGTAATTGATTGAATGTGTTTAACACAATTTAATTAAGACCCATGTGAATTATTCATGTGCACTTGGACTAAATTGATAGGGTACCTCCTTACATAATTTTATCCATATGGGAAAAGGATGGTTATTTTCCAATCATTGATACAATTACATAACTTCATACTCAAAGTAAAAGAATGTTATAGATATATTTTAATATATGTTATTTTAATGGAATGCAAGATAATATTCAACCCTATATAATGTGATGTTCCTCCCTATCATAGATTAGATAGAAACATAAAATAAAGAAACCAATATTGAAATGGAAACATAGTGAATAATATGTTATTGAATTGACATAGTTACATTATATAATATCAATGGTATCTTTAGGGGAGAAATCTTTTTTGAGGAGTGCTCAATACAATATAATTCATGGACAGTCATACAATAGATTAAAAACCATATTTTTACTAGTTATAATCAAGCTAACTACTATTTCCCAAGCACTTGAAATTATTCATAATAGCTAAAGGTATGACTTACAAAGTATATGCATCCAAATCCTTTATTACAATAAGGAAACAACTAGGAAAATGTGGTCCTAAAACCCTTTCCCCTTGATGATATTTATACTTGAAGATAAAGGGAAGGAAACTATTGTTGAACTTAGTGAAGGGATTCCCAAGTAACATCTTTAGGTTGCATGTCATGCCACTAGAGTAGGGCCTCAATGAGTGTGTGGTTAGGAATTTGGCATGGGAATGCTTCCACAACTACTTATAACTAGAGAATTATATATCCTTTAGCATAGATCTTAGGAATAAGGTTTGGGCATTGACATGCTAGCCAAGAACTCTCTTCAAACAAGAAACATGGAAGGAAGAATGGAAAAAGGAGGAAGGTGTAAGTTACATGCAAGATACTCGATTGATCTATTAAAGAACTTTTTGAGGGCCATAAAGCTTAGGGGAAAGAATTTTGTGACCTTTCATCTACAAGGAGTATTATTAAGGCCACAATCAAATAAAAACAATATCAGTAGGCTACAAATTATATTTGAAATAGTGTTGATTAGCTTGTTACTTCATGTGGTTTTAAGCCATGTGAATATTTTAAAGAACCTAAGAATAATGTCTTGTGTGTTGAGGGTGTTTTCTGCTATGTTTACTAGAGAAATTTAAGAATTTAAGATAGAAAAGATGGTTTTTTTTTCCATAAACTATTTCATATAGGGAAACTTTTGTGGTGGCGTGATATAAGGTATTATAGCACAATTCTACCAATGGTAACCACTTGATCCAATGATGTTTCTTAGAGAAAGAACACCAAAGATATGTTTCCAAATATCTTTTAATATTTTAGTTTAACCATATGTTTGGGGGTGATATCTAGAGCCCATCTTTAATATTGTGTTAGTTTAGTTGAATAGTTATTTCCAAAAATGGCTTATAAATGTTGTATCAAGGTTGAATACTATAGAAGAGGGAATGAAATAAAGATAAAAAATTTGGTTTAGAATTTTTTTGGCTATAGTGGAAGAGGTGTAGGCATGGGCCAAGGCCTAAAAGTGACATATTTAGATATGTAATCCACCACCATGAGTACAAAAAAATTCCACTAGACTTGGGAAATGTGTCAATGAGATCCATAGAAATATTTGTCCAAATCTAAGTAGGAATGGGAAATGGATGAAGAAAACTTAGGGTTTCCACTATTTCAACCTTGTGATATTGGAAAATTTCACATTCATCAATGAACTAATTGATATCCTCTGTAAGTCAATGCTAGAATAAATGTTTTGATGAACCCACTCATACATTTTAAAAAAACCTAAATGACCAAAAAAGGGAGAAGCATGTTGTTCAAGAATAATTTTATGACGTAGAGTAGAATTGGTAAGTAAAACCAAGCATCCTTTATACCATAAATTTTCTCCATCCCAACAGTATTTGGGTGATGAAGCATGATTTGTACAAATTATTTAGATGAGATGTTTTATGGATAGATCCCCATGCCATTATTGTTGTAGATCTTGTATCCAATTAGAAAGTGGCATGAAAATTGAACATAGGGAAGCATGTTCCTTAGATTAGTGGGAGAGAGAATTTACTATTACATTCTCTTTATTCTTCTTATAAGTTATCTCATAGTCATACTCCATGACTTTGATGATCCATTCTTGTTGAGTTGGTGAGGATACCCATTACTAAAATAAATAATTGATACTATTGTGATCTATTTTGATACAAAAATGTCACCCAACCAAATATGGACGTCACTTGTTAACATTATTTAAGATGTTCATCATTTACTTTTTAGAGGTGGAGTATACAAAATTGTGCCCTAAGATGCCCTTTCTAGTGAAGGAAATGGGGTGACCATATCACATGAGAAAAACATCAATACTATTGTTGCAAGCATCAATTTTCTAAAAGATGGTATAGAAAAATATAACATGGCTAAAATAGGTGTGGTACACAGCCTATTTGAGTACTTCAAACGAATCTTTTGCTAATCCATGAGAAGATTTTTTTTTAACAAGGTAGTCAATGAAGCAATGATTTTATATGATATATTTCACATAGTAACTAGTGAGACCCAAAATTCCATGGAGGCTTATGAGTACCTTTGGTTTTGACCAAGTTTACATGGCATGAATTTTTTTATATTCAACCCAAAAACCTATTTGGGAGACAATATGTCCAAGGTAACCAATTCAATTTTTATAAAAGAGAACTTAGAGAACTTGGAACATAACTAATTATTTGTAAGAATTTTCAATCTTAGGTAAAAGTGCTATAAATGTTCTAAATAAGTTTTTCTATAGATCAAAATATCATAAAAGAAGATGAAGATAAATTTACTAAGGAAAAAAAAGTTTATTTTATTAATCCATAGAAATCGGATGAGGTATTAGTGAGCCTAAATTACATAACCAAAAATTAATTGTAATAATCATAAGTTGGAAGAAAGTATTCAAAGTATTTTCTTAAATGATATGAACCTAGTGATAACTAGAGAAGTTATCTAATTTTGAGAAAGAATAGACACAAAAAATCTCATCAATCACTAGAATCTGATATTTTTCCTTAATTAAAAGTGTTGGAAGAATGAAGAAGATTGATTATCCCTACAACTTTGTGTTGTCATTGATGTCACCATGTTGTGGCTACAAATCTAAGTTTGTGCCTAATCTAGTATTTTGGTCTGGTATCTAAACTGGTATTCATGCTGCACTCTTCAGTATTCTTGTCTGCATTCCTCTGCAGATGACAATTACTACGTGCATTTCTAGAAAATTATTTATAGTTGTTGAAGGCATGCAAGTTCAAAATATTATGTACTTTGGTGCTTGTACAACGTAGTGGAATTATTTTGTTGTTTGTTTTTTGAATTGAAGTTTATTCCTGGCCGAATTCTTGGGTTGATTGTGATATGGTGGATTAATTTTTCTATGCGGATGTATGTGCGACCTATCTTAGGTCTATGTCAGCATAATGTAGCATGTTGGATGTTTGAATTTCTTTTTGAAATATTTTGTGAATAATTGGATCCGATACTTAGTACTTTTGGTAAATATGAAGTGCATCTAATTAGGCTGACCTAATTGATGCTTGTGATTAGATAGAGTATATATATGTGTGTGTTGAACAAGTTTTAGGAGACGAATGAATGAACAGAGTGTGTATGATCAATGAGGCAACAGTAAATGTGAAAGTGACCAAAAATAATGAAGTGTGTTAATTCAGCGTATTGAGCATCAACTAAACTGCATCAACACTTGTTAAGTGCATTTTTCTTAGTTCATTTTGGCTATGAAGCCTAATTTTGTTCTGTAACTCTTTTGTAGGCAGTGAGCTTTTGTATATGGACAGTGAGTCCTTTTAGGGTAGTGAGCCCTTGGTAGTGAGCCTTATTTATTTTGTTCTAGAACTACTTTATATTGTGATTTAATCATCACCATGGATTTTCCCTCATTGCATTTTCCATGTAAAATATGGTGTTCAGTGTGTTATCTTCCTTTTTGTTTTTTGTATCTCATGCTCATGCTTAATAACAATTTAGTATGGTTGTGAAATTAATAAGTATTGAAGTTTTAAGTTTTGAATTGCGTGACAACTAATTCATCCCCCCCTCTCAATTGTCCTGAGCCTATTTAACAATTGGTATCATAGCTTTGGTTCCTTGGTGAAGATATTAATTGCTTGAGGAGGATCCTGAAGGTTGATTAGATGGATGATAAAGGAGAGCTTCAAACTACTCTTGAGGATCTTGACAAAGTGGAAAGAGAAAACCAAGATCTGAAAGAGAATCTTGATGATGCAAATGAATGTGTCTAGAAGCTAAAAGAACAACTAAATAAATTCAAGGAAAGACATAGAGAAGTAAGTGAGCATCTGAAACAAGAAATAATTGGATTGAAAGTGTTGGTAGAAGAAAAGAAAAGAATTGAAGAATTTTTTAATACAATGGTGCAAAATAAATTTGATGAATGCACTAAAATTGAGCAGGAGATAGTAAACCTGGGGATTGAAGTGGAGAAGGAAAAAAATTGTGAGAACAATTTCAAATCTAGCTCTAATAAGCTTTGAGAATTGTTTGTTGGACATAAATCAAGTAAAGATAAAGCTGGTTTGGGAAATGATGTAGGTGAAAGTTCCAAGGAAAACCAAATGAATCAGGACAAAGGGAAGCAAAAGAGAAATTTGAGGAAGTTTGCAAGAAGATAACTTGTGAGACAGCCTAATGCACAAAGGTATCCCTCTTTTAATGGTGTTTGTTTTTCTTGTAATAAATATGGTCACAAAGCAATAGAATTCAGGAGCAAGATAAATCAGAATTAGTTTCTTGACTCTTTCTTTGGATAATTTTTTTCATGCAAAAAGATTGGACATAAGGCTATTAAATGTAGATCTCAAGTGAGAATGACCAATCTTGTGATGATGAATAGGTTTCATGGAGGCAGAATGAATCTATACTTTAATGGCTATTGCTATACCTGTAAAAAATTTGGACACAAAGAAAATGAATGTAGGTCGAGAGGTAATGAAGGTCAAACTAATTAGAAGAGTGATATGTCTGCTATAATTGTAATAAACTTGGACATATCTAAAAGGTTTTCAAAAGTAAGAAAGGAAAGCAGTCCGCTCCAGTAGAGAAGAATGATCTAGTAAAGAAGATTGACAAAGAAGAGATGAAATAAGAGATGAATGAGATATGGAAGAAGAAAGAGGAAGAAGTAAAACCTAAAACTACTAATGGGTCTGTATCCTCATCCGGTACAAAATATTTGCTCAATAATTAGACCTAGCATGGTCTTAGGGGGAACATTATTAGAAAAATTATAAAAACACCTAATGTATGGTGTGTCAGAGACTGGCATGAGGATGAAATGTGAAAAATGAGTATTCAAAAGTTTTGGAAAAGAAACTGGAGGAAAACATGTTGGCTTGAAAGTTTATGGACTGAATTAGGGTTTCCTGTGTTGGGAAGAATGTTTTTAGCAACTTTTGATGTTTGCGACATTTAATGCATTTTAGGGTAAATGTGATGGTGTATAAGTTGGAATTTGTGATTCTTCTCCCTAATGTATGGTGTGTCAGAGACTGGCATGAGGATGAAATGTGAAAAATGAGTATTCAAAAGTTTTGGAAAAGAAACTGGAGGAAAACATTTTGGCTTGAAATTTTATGGACCGAATTAGGGTTTTCTGTGTTGGGAAGAATGTTTTTAGCAAATTTTGATGTTTGTGACATTTAATGCATTTTAGGGTAAATGCGATGGTGTATAAGTTGGAATTTGTGATTCTTCTTGATTAATTGAGCATTTGAAGAACTTGAAACACACCCTATAATGATCCTAAAGTGTGCTTGAAGCAATTTTGAAGGGAATTCAAAGAAATTGTCATGGGTAATCTGAAATATTTTCCTAAATTGCAAAAGGGGAAGAAGAAAAACAAAGAGGTTTCAACTAAAAAATTAAAAAAAAGTGCAAAAATGGACAGAGAATTGAGTGGTGTCATTCCACTAAAGTTGAAAGGAGTTGAATTGGACAAATTTGATCATAGAAAGATGAAAGAAATGGAACTAGGGCTGAATGAAAATGAATTACAGAGCATAAAAACCCTACGTATGGAATTTTGGAGAGAATTTTTGTGGTTTGTTGATAAAGATTTTATCTTGTTCTTGATGAATCATTTCAAGAATGACAGTATTGTATTGGACAAACCCTACTTAATCTCGAAGGAAGCGATCAAAGCGATTACTGGTTTTTGTAGTACTAGTGATCTTCCTGGAAAGAGAACTATGAAGTACAAGGAAGTGGAGGAACTGACTAGTATCGGTAAAGACCCTTGAGCCCTATTGATAAACACTCTCAAGGATTTGGCTGTAAGGTATGTTGTGTATGACGTTTCTTAAAAAATCTACTTTAGAAACCATGAAGGTTTGACATTGGCTATTGTTGTTTATATTGCACATATGATAGTTAAGGAGAATAGGAAGTTTGATTTGTGTGGACTATTGCTTGAGAATATTTCTAAAAAAATTTGTATGTCGGTGGTTGAGGTTTATCCCTTTCAGTTTGGATCTTTGCTTGTGTGCTTGGTGTTCTACTTTTTGAGTTCCCTACTGGGAAAATAAAATGTTATATGGGAATTTGGTATTCCTATTGGGAAGCAAATCTACAGATACTTGGAAGAGTTGGTTGATAATGTAAGTGTGTGAAAATCTTATTTCACATCCTTGAAAACAAATCTTTGCTTCGGTATGTCAACACTGAGTCAGTTTGAAGTGGGTTCATCTTCTAGTAAAAGAGAATTGGAAGTTGTTATTGGTGATTCCCCTCTGAAATCAGAGAAAAGAAAAGCTATAACTAAAGATATCATTGTCTATTTAGATGAGAAGGAAAAATAATCTCTTCTTGGATCTGAATTCTTTGATCTAGATGACATCTAGACTATGTTGCTTAAAGGAAAAATGAAGAAGATTGGTGAGATATGGAATGCAACCTCTCCTATTGATAGATTGAAAATTGATGACACTATAGTAGATTATCTACTTCAAAAAGGTATTGATGTAACAAGTGTCTCTGGCTCCCTACCAGAAAATTTAGTTGAAATTGTTGAAGAAAGAATGTTTCTTGAAGGTCTAGAAGGATGTAAGTTTGAAGCCTTGGTTGAAAAGAGATGTACTAAAGAAAAATTGAGACTATTTGAACTTATTGTGGAAACAAAGAAATGCATTAAATAAATATCATATATTTACAAATATTGTGTTGGTAGCCTACTGCAGTAGATAATTTCAGAAGTAGAATTGAAGCAATTGAATCAAAAGTGAACAACATTGGAAAGAACTTTGATATCTTTGAAGAAAAAGAAGGGAAACAAAGGTTGAGAGTTGGAGAATTACAAGTTGAATGGATTGTTGTACAAAGACAAAGAAATGATGTGGTGAATAATTTTTGGCTCCTTAAGGAGATTGTTGAGGTTCGGTTAGACCTTTCTGAAATACTTACTGACACATAAGATGTTGAAAAATAGTGTTCATATTGGTCATCTTCTTTTACTCTGTTGGGATTATTGGAAAGCATTTGCACTCAGATGGATTCAACTACATTTAACTGGAAGAAGTTGTGTCCAGTTCTCAAAGGTACAAGAAGGTGTTTGAGGTGAAGAGTGTTATTTTTACTTGAATCCTAAGTGTTCAATTTTTCTTTGTCTTGGCGAAGAAGAAAAGGAAGAGGAAAAGGAATCTGAATTGTGGTTTCAAAATTTTTGATGATTGGAAGTTTTGAGGAATTGGAATCTTTTTGTAAATTTTTGATGTCACTATGTTTACACCTTGTGGTCAGCCTTTGGCATTGATGTCAAAGGGGGATAGATTGGTGTTAGGGGGAGAGATTGTGTTGGAGAGTTTTCAGAAGTTGGGAGAGATTGGAGGAAGAACATTTTTTTTTGCACATGTTGCCATCAATGACAAATGGGGAGATTGTTGGAAGAATGGAGAATATCGACTATCTCTACAAATTTTTGTTGTCATTGATGTCACCATGTTGTGGCTACAAGTATAAGTTTGCGCTTGATCCAGTATTTTGGTTTGGTATCTGAACCGACATTCGTGCTACACTCTCTGGTATTCTTGTTCGCATTCCTCTATAGATGACATTTACTACTTGCAGTTCTATAAAATTGTTTATAGTTGTTGAAGTCGTGTAAGTTCAAAATAATATGTGCTTTGGTGCTCGTATGATGTAGTTGCATTATTTTGTTGTTTTCTTTTTGCGTTGAAGTATATTCTTGGCTAACTTCTTGGGTCAATTGTGATATGGTGGATTAATTTTTCTGTGTGGATGTATGTGTGACCTATCTTAGGTCTATTCTAACATAATGTAGCATGCTAGATGTTTGAATTGATTTTTGAAATATTTTGTGAATACTTGGAGCTGATACTTAGTACTTTTGGTAAATATGAAGTGCATCTAATTAGGCTAACCTAATTGATGCTTGTGATTGGATCAAGTATATATATATGTGTGTGTGTGTGTTGAACATTTTTTAGGAGACAAATGCATGAATAGAGTGTGTGTGATCAATGAGGCAACAATAAATTTGAAAGTGAGAAAAAAATAATGAAGTTTGTTAAGTATGCGTATTAAGAATCATTAGAACTGTATCAACACTTTTTAGATGCATTATTCTCAGTTCATTTTGGGTGTGAAGCCTAAATTTGTTTTGTAACTCTTTTGTAGGCAGTAAGCCTCCTTGTAGGTAGTGAGCCTCCCTGTAAGCAGTGAGCTTTTGTATCTGGACAGTGAGTCCTTTTAGGGTAGTGAGCCTTATTTATTCTATTCTAGAACTACTTTATATTGTGAGTTAATCCTCACCATGGTTTTTCCTCATTGGGTTTTCCACGTAAAATCTGGTGTTCAGTGTGTTATCTTACTTTTTGTTTTTTGTATCTCATGCTCATGGTTAATAACAGTTTAGTATGTTGTGGAATTAATAAGTGTTGAAGTTTTAAGTTTTGAATTGTGTGAGAAATAATTCACCCCCCCACTCTTCGTTGTCTTGAGCCTCTTTAACATAAAGTTTATTAAAATGATGGATGTTAATATAGAGTCACCAAGATCCATCCTCTTTATGAACAAACATAATAGGTGAAGGGTATGTATGGAGGCCAAAATAAAGAGGAATAAAATAAATGGAGCATCAATAAGTGATGATACCATGATATTTTTTCTTAACATACTCTCTATCTAATGTGAGATGATAATACTAGTAGACCTACTACTAAGATCCTATAATGTGTACTTTACGTTATTAGAGAATAAAATCTAAATTTAAGGTAAATCCTTTGATGGGCACAATAGTACACAACCAACAAGCCCCAAGAACTACATAATAGACACCCAAGGGTAAGAGAAATATATTATAATGGAGGGTATAGTCCCCCACAACAATAAAACATTAAAAAACTTTCATTTACATGGAAAATTTTCACTATTACAATCTTAACTTCAATGTTTGAGCATAGATACACAAAATAATAAACTTTTTTGGAAAGGTGTAGATAAATAAAGTTATGTGTGATCTACCTACATCAATGATAATGGTGAGGGAAATATTATTTAAATACCCTTTGACTTTCATAGTTTGAGGAGTGGTGACTCTTTTTGGGGAATAAACATAATTTTTTGGATGGGAGTCTATAAAAGAGGTGTTGGTGGTATGAATTAATTCCTCTTGGATTTATATAGAATCTTCCTAATCCTCTGCATTCAAAGGTGACATAATATCCAATAGATAATATGTTTTTTTTCACATTTGTGTCCCCTTATAAAAATTTCATCATAGTTATAACATAGCTCCTTTTCTTATTGAGATTGAATTTTAGCCTTAGGAATTTAATGGGAGTAGATTTTGAAGGCCATTATCAAAGAGGGTATGGTAGGTTGGAGTTGTTTAAGGGAGAATAAATTAAAAATTGATGCTGAGAAATCAACAATTCCTCTTGATGAGTTTTTCTAATCACAAATCCTCCATTATGTTGTTAGGTTTAAAAATTTTGAGCTCAAAATGGATTGGTCCTTAAGGCCATTGATAAAGTATATCATGAAAAAGAAATCATATAATCATTTATTACGATTGGATATTCATTATTTTTTTTGTATTCATTAATTGTGTTACTTTCATGTATTTTAGTAAGAGCTCCAATGAAATCATCATAAGCACTAGGGACAAACCAAAGTAGCATTCATTTGGTAAAATTTTAACAATTGGATTCATCATGAGATGAGATATCATTGAAACCATTGAATTTATTCTTTCTCCAAATGAAATAATTTATTATGTACCCTATTTTTTATATAAGTATTATGGATGTTGAAGTACTGTTCTACACAATAAAGCTGATCGATAGGATAGTAGTTGTCATATAGGAAAGTACAATTCTTGGACATGGGAGAAATATCTCAATGAATGTCTACCCTTAGAGGGCCACTCACTATTAAATCTATTGGATAATGTTCTATTTTGGTCATTAAGACCATGGACCATTTGTGCTGTATCCAAATTTTAGGTCTCCAACTCTATAATTTATGTTTCATCTTGTGGGTGTTGAGTGGGTGGATAAAATCCTGATAAAATTGGCTAGGATGCCAATTTTTTTAATAGACAATTAAGGTTCAAAATGATTATCACAACAAGATAGTTATAAAAGGACAAAAAATTGAAGATGGATAAAATATTTTAAAGTTTTTCTAGATATTTTTGGGATTTTTTATTCTAAATCCCTTTGGGGCAAGTCTTTAGACTAATTTATATATCCATGTGTAAATTGTAAATAATTAATTATGTGCCATTATTCCATTCAAACCATTTTGCATGCATTATTGTGCTATGCAATCTATTCGATGTGAAGAAAATAGTTGTTGTTAGTGGTTTCTAATTTATTCCAAAGAGGCTAAGAAAGGAAAGATACAACATTAAAATCATGTAGTTTTCATAGTCCATGATAATGAGTGCTTAGATTTATGGTTTGTAACTGTGTGTGATTTTTATCTACCCATGTCTGCTACTATCCTTCTCACTCTTTTCTCTTTTTGCATCATCCTAATGATGGATCATGGATTTTTATCTAAAACATCGCTGTTAAAAATCACAAAGAGTACAAACCCGAAATCTAAGCACTCAAGATACAACATGAAAAATGAAGGTTGCTATAGGGAATGCTTGTTCTATGAACCCATAATTATATGAATCTTGTTGGATCTAATATTAAATGAGTTATATTTTTTGAGATAATCTTATTGGTGTGTCATAGGTGACAAATGGTTGATGGGTTCCTAGGTTTAAGTTCCAAAAAAAATTTATAAGGGGTCTTTTGATATACTTGATGATATGTGGAAGCACAAGAACATATGCATGCATTTATTTGAGGACATGGTTTAGGAGGGAGAACCATCCAAAATTAATTGTTACCTATATGGAGAATATAGATTTGCATAGAAAAACATATGTTTTGCGATATTTTAAAACCCTTGGTATATGGTTTATATCCTAAATAAACTACTTAAAAAAGGGTCAATTGTAGGGAAAATTTTAGTGTCATTATTTATGTAAACACATTTTGGTCACCAATATCCTAAAATATTGAGGTCACAAAATATGGTAGATATTCGTATAAAGCTTTAAATCAATATAATTTTGTAGTAAAACTTGACATTGGAAATAACTCTAATACTAGGTGTGATGTTCCTCTTTTTCATAGATTAGCCAAAAACACAAAATATAGAAAACAATGTTGAAATAGAAACATTATGCATTATATTATATTTAATTGATAGAATTAAATTATACAATATAATTGGCCTCTTCAAGGGGGAAACCATTGATAAATGATTAATACAATATATTATGTTGATAGCCATATAATAGCATATGCATCATATTTGTACTAGTTATAATCAAGCTAGCTACTATTTTCCAATCATGTGGGATTATTTTTAATAGCTTAAGAGATGATTACAAACCATATGTGTTTCAATAATCTATTACAATAAAGAAAGAGTTATGATGAAGGGGTCCTAACATATAATCAAGTAGTAGGGTCATCACCATAAAAAATGAAACTTCTAGTTTATCTGTTTAAATTGAGCCATACCAATATTTTGTCCCATATTTAAATGAATAATTTGTTGGATATGTGTGTTGATGATGTCGTATTTTACATTAAGGGTTCCTAGCAATGAGTCGATTCCATCTAGCACTTTTATCTTAGAGAAGCACTCCTACATAGTAGACTACATTTGGTTGATTATAAATAACATTGTTTCTAAAGAAATTTCTCACTGTTCTTGGGATCTACAATCACTAGCCATAATTGAAACCTAGAGTTATCAAAATATGTACTAGACTTATATATCAAAATGATCAAATTGATGAGATAATAATAATGTGATAATTACTTTAATGGGACAATTTCTCGGGGTTACTAAATATATATTTTTTTAAACAATAGCCTACAAGAGGATTTTCTAGATAGAATAGTCAAATTCCACCTAGTTTGAGAGAAATTGGCACCATGAATTTTGAATTACTGAATTACATAAGATTCAAGCCCTAACACAAAACTGACACATATCTTATGCTTTTAAGGTAATAGCCCACTAATCCACTAAAATATTGGATAAATCTACTCAATCCATTTTAATTAGATTAGATATTTTTGGTTCAATACAATACTACTCAAATCAATTAGTCTTTACTCAATATGACTGAATCTATTCATTGATAGGGTTTGAGAGGGAAGGTGCTATGCTTGGGTGAGTCTTTTTTATTGAATCTTTGATATACTTATCTCATTCATAAGTAGTCAAACAACCCAATAATTTTAATAATTAACTATGGAGGATTAAACTCTCCTATAGCCACACAATACTTTTAATGCTCTACCTTATATGTACTTTATGCTTGCATTATGTTGACTTATTTATCAAATAGATTATTGATCTATTAAATTAATATAGAGATAAATAATTGTTGGATAATTTATTTTTCATTAAGGATAAATTATAGTACAATTGATTTTATTGAATTTATTAGATAAGATAAATTAATATAAGTAGATAAACACATATAGATGATTTCATCTTAATTATAATTTGTATAAATTTGAGGAGTTAATTACGTTGAGAGGTATAACCTACAATGGCAACATGGGGTGGAGTGAAATGTGATTGTGTTAACAAACATAATTCAAAATATATTAAATTTCTGACATATATTAAATTAATAATGAAAAGATATAATAAAGAGTATATAGCTGACGAAATAAATAAAAAATAAATCATACACTCATTTTTTAAAGTACATATGAACAAAATTTTAATACTTTCAAAACAATACTTTTTAAAAATTATTTTTAAGGATAAATAATAAATTCTAAAATGTAATTCATAAATAAAATTTTACTTTCTATTTTATTATGAAAATATAATTTGTTAGAAAATGGTTTGCATATATATTTTTTTAAATAGTTTTTTAAAGGAACTAATTGTTTTTATTAAGAGGATTAAATTATAAATTATACATTATAAATAAATAATATTAATCGATTAATTTATATTAATTTTGTGATATAATTTTTTTATGAAATTAGTGTATAATTAAATTGCTCATATTTATGGGGATGACCTTGTAGTGCAACGACAAGTTGCAAGTAGAAGTAAAACTATTGTCTAGTGTTCAAATCCTACTGGTGGATAGTGGGTTGAACACTTGTTGATCGTTGGCCAAAGACTGTGCTTGGAGGAAGGAGGACAAAGGAAGATCGGGCGTTGCTACAAGGTCAAAGCTAGAGGGTACAATGGAGAGGTGAAGTTGGTGGGAGGTGTTTAGACAGAGGAATGGGGTTGGGTCCTACAAGGAGGTTGGTGGGAATGCAGGTAGGCGTAGTCATCGGGAAGTCTCCAGTGCCTCAATGATACAAGGAAGGCAGTGCTCGGTGAACAAGTAATCAGTGACATAGATGACATATGAGGGATATGGTGGGTGACCAGAGGTGGTGAACATAGAAGAGGTGGAGAGGAGGAGGAGAGTTGAGGAGGCTGAGTGAGGATAGGAAGAGGGAGAGAGGAATGGTGGGGATGAGGCTCCTTGAATGTGGCTTCACTTGTTCATAGCTCTAGTCAAAAGCGTTCAGGGTGCTGCCCCTTAGTAGTGATTTACCAAACAAAAAAATTGCTCATATTTATAATACTTATTTGATTTATAATATAATCGTACAAAAAATATAAATAGAATAGTGTGTGCAACAATTAAATTTTAGCTATGTATACATTTAATTATTTATAATATAATATAGCTTGATTGATTAAATTTGTTATATAATATTTTAGGATGTCTCGCCTAAGATTAAATTTGAAAATGAAGAACAATGAAGAGGACATAAAAAATAATATGCTCAAAATTACATGAGACAATGAATGATGTACATAGAGAGTAAGCAAGAAATCATCGGAACCAAAATAATAGAGAAAGACATGCTAAACATAGGGAAAATATGATAATTGAAGCATAAATGAGATAACATAGTGAAAATATGATCATCAAAGAATAAATGAGATAACATGCAGATGAGATGATAATACATTGTGTAGAAACATCTCAAGAGGAGAAATATACATTAAGAAGAATAATACAAAGAGATGAGAATTTAGACCAATTTAATGAGATAGAAAGATAGAAAATACAAGCATGTAATCATGAATTAGTTGAAAGACACTGCCAATCTCTTGGGAATATAGAGGGTGAATATGAAGGAATGAATTCAATTACAATAGATCGTGTGCTACAAACACCATATAATAGAGTTCAAGATGCAATGAATGTTGAAATAGAAAATTCATGTATAAAATAATAGTTCACAAGAGGAGTTAACCTCTCAATTGAGAAGATGAAGATGACTACAAATAAAACAAAATGGAAGAGATCTAGGTACATGTAATAAAAATAAAAATGTGTAGATTGATTTGAAATATTTACAAATGATATTTCAAAATGGACTATATAAAATTGAAGCACCAATAATGTGTTATATTTGTAAAGAAATTTAACCTACAATGAAGGTTGTATGAGTTCCTGAAGGCCTAATTTGCAATAGATGCCGAAAAGAGAAATGTGAACATCAATTTTCAACATTAAATAATATGAATCTTGGTCCACATCCACAAGAGCTTGCAAACTTAACACAAATTGAGGAAATGTGTGTGAATCCAATGCTTCAAGTCACACATGCAACTAGAGGTCAATATAAATATAAATGACATACCATAAGTTTTCCATAAAAATTAATAGAAATAGATAAAATTTTACCACATTGAATAAAATATTTACCAATTATTATTGTTCAAAGGAAGAATCAATGTAGAACAAATTACAATTTTACAATCAATATAGAGAGGGTGTAAAAAGTACTAAAATATAAGACAGAAGATGATAATTTCTATATTGATGCTCAAATTGATGAAAATTCTCTTTGCATGAACTTACATGCAATTCAGATGATTTTTTTTGACAAATTGAACTCTATTCATATGGAGTTTGATTCAAATGCAAATGAATATGCATTTGTGGGTCTAGTGATAGAGATGGATGAATGAAACATTATTGATAACACTACATCAATGGGATCAAAACCACCAAATGTTAAAATAAATATGGAACTAATCCATGCATGGATAAATAATCCTAATCTAGATCTTGAATCACTAATTGATTGGCTAGGAATTAGAACATCTACAATAAATGAGTATGTCACTAAAAAATTACTTGATATGTATTTTCCAACACTATATCTAGATGGAAGATGTGATTGGCTAGAAGCACAAATAAGGAGAGTCCATCTACATGAGTTTATTAAGAATTTATTTTGATATAGAGATAATTTCTTTGGATGAAACCCTCAATTTAGATATTATATGATGAATATGGTTATGAGACAGTGCATAAAACTCATCTACTGTGTTTTTCAAACAAAAATTTCAAGACATACCATTCATAATCAATGAGTTATGAGAGCATATGGAAAATATCCTCCACTCACATCTAGTTGACTATTTGATGCATTTTGGTACTACACTAAGGGGTACAATATCTTATTGGGAAATATATGAAGATGGATTAACTATTTTCTTTACTTTGAGTGTAGTTGATATGTATTGACTAGATTTGTATGCATTAATGCTAGGAACTCAACCAACTAATCCACAAGAAGTACAAAAGTGGTGACAACAAAATATTATTCACTATCCACATAGTGTGACATATTAGATACACCTACGATATACAATGTTTCAAAATAAAATAATACAAAAGGGAAAGAAAGTAAAAGATTATTGGTCAAGATATGAACAGAATCATAGAGAATCACCACATGTGCATGGATTTATATGGTTAGAGGGAGCACCAAATATAGAAATCCTTAATTGGGTAAATGATCATGAAAGAAAAAATACACAAAAATATTTTGATTCTATTGTTCATGCATAGAATCCATGAGGAGATCCACATCAACGAAACACACAGGTATGATACTGATTCTCAATTATATATATTTCAAAATATATTATACTTAAAAATATTGTATGTTAACTAATTAAATATGTTATATCATTGATGATAGGTCCTACAAAATTTTACAAAACATCCATGCCTTTGAAACACACGACAATTGAGCCATATAGACTTGGAGCATGACTATGAAGAGTCACTTAATTGTGTTGAACACCATACAATATGTAAAGAAGGTGCTTTCCTCCATAAAAAAGGAGGAAGGATGGTTTGTAGGTAAGCTATTCAAATATTCAAATATTTTGTATCAAGTAATAATTAAAATGTTTATATAAACTAACAAATTACCTTCTATTTGTAGGAAAAATACACCATGGACATCACATCTATATGGATCAAAATTATTTGAAAACCCAACCACATGAGATAAAATATATGAACCTACAAGAAATGATGATCAAGTGAATACATATAATCGTAACATAATTTAGTTATGGAGAGAAAATGTAGATTGGAAATTGGTTCTTTCAAGACATGTTGTAATCAATTATATTGCAAAGTATGCAGTAAAAACTGAAAAGAGCTCAAAAATGTATCATCAAATGTTAATGCAATTTGAAAATATTGAAAACTTAGATGAAGCAACATCAAGAGCATATAGAAGAATTATAATACAAACCCTCATTGAAAGATACATTGGAGCACATGAAACATGCCATATGTTATTGGAGTTTCCATTGGTAAAAAGTAGTAGAGTATTTGTCAGATTAAATGTTTTAAGAGAGGTGTTCAAGACAGTGACAAAAAATAAAGAAAATGATGATGAAAGTCACTTAAAACATTTGATTGAAGGATATTTGGATAGACCATATGCAATGGAAAGTGTTATACTTATAGATGAAGCTAGATCTTGGAACCATAATCCCAAGCATAGAAGAGATAGCAAATGGGAAGCAAGGACTATGACAACTATTGTGAGAGTGTTTCCAAGATTTACCACCATACCTACACATCAATCAAAAAAATGGGTTGAATTTTTTTGGTCAAAATTATTGTTGTACAATCCATTTCACAATATACAAAGAGATATTAGACTTGATGAGGCTAAAATTATATTAAATTGGGAGTAACTCAACTATAATCCATGGAATTTGGAATTTGGAATATTATAGATGAAACTAAAAATTATAATGATTCTCAAGATGAGGATGTTATACCTAATGATCATAATACAATTGAACATGAGTGGGAGATCATCTCAAGACTACACCATTGAAAAAATATGGATCTAACAGAGATAGATATGTTGGGTAGAAGAGATATTGATAGAAAAACTCTATATTGTATTGAATATCAAGGACAAGATTACACAAATAAAGAAATAAAGTTTATAAGCACCAAGAAAGAGAATTAATTACTATTACCCGATGATATAATGCCAAGTATATCATATGGAATCTTAGGTTCTAAGCAATTTTTTTTTTGATATTATTATGTTACATTATTATCAAGATGAAAACATCATGCCACTATGCATGATAACTCAAGGAACAAATGGAACATGTAAATCATATCTAATTTATGCAATTCATCAAGCTCTTCGAGATGCATCAACACCATGAAATTATCCCTTATTATTACTACCACTAACTAGAGTTGCAACTTTTAACATTGGTGCATTGACAATTCATTCAACACTAAGAATTGTACTTATAAAATTTTGTTGAATTAGAAGGAATAAGGCTCAAAAATTTCCAAGAATAACCACAACATATAAAATACATATTGATTGATGAAATGAGTTTTATTAGACAAAATTTGCTTAAAAATATTGATTCAAGACTACACCAAGCTTTTCTAGAAGATAAAATTTGAGTTTTGGAGGAATATCATGTTGGATGTTGTGGTTGTGTTGTTGATATGTGGTTTTTATTGATGTTAACACTATTTGCATTGATGTATTGTAGGTTGTATATGTTGAGGATATTGAGAAATTTGTTAAAGAAAGAGTTGCAAGTTGAAAATGGAACAGTGAAGGTCATGAAGGTGTCTTGCCCAGTACATTTATGAGAAATCGTTGTGGACTAAAGGGTTTATTGTTGAGTGTATCTAGTTTATCCATCGAAAGTTTCAAAGGTCCACGTGAAGATTTAATCGTTTTATGAATAGCTATGTTGTGATAGTTTTTTTGTGGCTTTAGTTAGTGTTCCTAATTGAAGTTGATGTGATTCTAGTAATTTTATTTGTTGTGGATGCTTCTCTAATGATTCTTGGCACTTGTGGATGGTTCTAGATCACACTCTATCTTTGTTGCACATCCATATTGATTGGTGTGCTTGTGGTGGGTGATTTTTCTCTTGTGTGTTCGGGTTTTTATGTTCTTGGCCAACATGGTGGTTGTAACGTGCTGTGGATCCTTGGAGATTAAAATTTGAATGTTTGGCATGCTCGAGGATATTATTTTAAGTCTTCATTATGTTGTGGCTGATGGTGTTTGATTCGCATTAAAATTTTACTTGTAAATTTGAGCCAACATTTTGTATATGTTTTATATTTTATTTTGCTCGACAAAGTTGTTGATGTAATTCCATATTGCAGATATATAAGAGTGGTTGTTTGTGTAGCAAAGAAGTTCCAAAGAAAGAGCAAGTGTGTGAATAGTGATTTAATCATTCGATTGCAAAGGAGAGTGTGAAGAAGTTTGAGCAAAGTGTGAAGGAGTGTTTATGTGCTTAACTGAAACTGTAATCAGGATTTTGTAGAAGCCATTTTCTCAGTTCACACCCTACAGATCTAATCCAATTTTTTTTAAGATAGTGTTTCTTCTTTGGGTAGTGAGCCCTCTTGTATTTGACCAGTGAGCTCTAGGCAGTGTGCCTGAATGCATGTGAATTCCCATTATCCTTCATTATACTTTTAACATGGTATAATATTGTGAATTGACATCCACCATGGTTTTTCCCCTAACAGGGTTTCTACATAAAAAATCTCGGTGTTCTCTATGTTTTTGATGTGTTGATTGTCTGTGGTTTATTGTTAATTCATCAGATTTGAGGTTAAGTTAAGTTTGAAAAGTTTAAATATTTTGTGACAACTGATTCACCCACCCTCTTAGTTGTCTTCCCTTATTTTTCCAACAATTGGTATCAGATCGAGTTCCTTTGAAGAATTTTAAAACCTTGAGGTGATCCGAGATGGCATCATACAAGAAGGACAATCCTATATTCGATGGAACAAACTACTCTCTATGGAAATACAAAATGGAGTGTCATTTGAGGTGTATTGGTGAACCCTTCTGGAAGATTACAAAGAATAGATATGTTATTCCTTAGATTGGTCCTTCCACTCCTGATGAGATTAAAGAGGTTGGGATTAACATTAGGGCTATTGAAGCTTTGTTGAGTGCTCTGACAAATTTGGAAATGACAAATTTGATGGATCTAAAGACAACTCATGAGATTTGGAAGAAGATGGAGACTTTATATGAAGGAGATGCACTTGTGAAGGTCACTAAGCTATAGAGTTTGAAAGGCAAGTATGAAACTTTGAAGATGGGTGAAGATAAAAATATTTCTTCTTTTATGCAAAGAGTAAATGAACTTGTGATGGGTATTAAATGTGTCGGTGGTACCCTGGATGAACAAGAAATTGTAGCTAAAGTGCTCAGATC
Organism: Sequoia sempervirens; assembly: GCA_007258455.2. Taxonomy (NCBI): domain Eukaryota; kingdom Viridiplantae; phylum Streptophyta; class Pinopsida; order Cupressales; family Cupressaceae; genus Sequoia; species Sequoia sempervirens. Next base: position 764,310,151 of record VDFB02193867.1, on the reverse strand, counting down.
ATTGCCTCCCTCTTACAAATCAAAGGCTCATGCTATTGAAGAGATCATAACAGTAACAAATGTGACAAGAGATATGTTAATTGGTAAACTTGTTGCCTTTGAGTTGAGTGAATTTGGTGATTCTACCCCCAAGACTAAATTTTCATTTAAGGCCTCTATATCTAGAAGAAACAAGCAAATATATGATCTAGGAGAGAGTTCTAGAAAGACATTCAAGTATGAGGAAGAGATATAACAACTTGAAGATGAAGAAAGAGAGGTAGAAGAGCTAGAAGCATTGATTGTGAAGAAAGAAGGTAGAGGACAAGGTAAGTATAAAGGATTGTTGCCTATTAAATGTTTCTCTTGTAGTAAAATAGGTCATTTTGCTTCAAGGTGTCTTGAAAGAGTTCCTAGGTCTAAGCCTAACAAACCTAGATTTCAAAAGAAATGCTATTATGCTGAACAAGGTGTGACTGACGAAAAATATAATAAAGAAAATGGAAATGAAGATGAATGGTTTTCATTGCTATCAAGGAAAATGGTCTGGTGGCTACTGAATCTACTAAAGCTGAGAAAAATCTTCCAGCCTAAATTGAAGAAAAGGATGAGTGGGTTATTGACAACTGATGCTCACATCATATGACTAGTGATAAAATAAAATTTATAAGTCTAGAGAAATATGATGCTGGGGTTGTAAGATTCAGAGATAAAAATGTTGGTGTGATTTGTGGTAGAGGATCTATTTGTCTTGGTGGTAAACATAACATTGATGATGTCCTTTATGTTGAAGGCTTGAAGCATAACCTATTGAGTATTGGATAGATGGTGGACAAGTGTTATGATCTTTAGTTCAAATATGGAAGATGTAGGATACTTGGAAGCTCTAGAAATGTAATTGGTTTAGGTACAAAGACAAGAGGTTATATTTTTCACCTAAGTGTTGCTAATAAAATTTGTTTAGTTGCTTAAGTAGATGAAAGATGGTTATGGCATAGGAGGTTGTGTCATGTGAATTTTGATAAAATTGTCAAGGTAAGCTCCACTCAAGCAGTAAGAGATCTACCTAAGATAGTGAAGCCTACTAAGACAATATGCAAGGAATTTCAAATGGGAAAATATACTAGAGTTTCTTTTCGAAGCAAAAAACATCATTCTAATGGAGTGCTCAAGTTGGTGCATACTAATATGTGCGGTCCCTCCAAAATTAGAAGTCTACAAAGAGGAAGGTACTTTATGCTGCTTATTGATGATTACTCTAGGATGATATGGGTTGCTTTCTTAAGAGAAAAATGTGAAGCATTAGAGAAGTTCAAAAGTTTCAAAGCTATGGCAAAGAATTTGATAGGTCTAAAGATAAAATTCCTAAGGTCAAATAGAGGTGGTGAGTTCACCTCTCGAGAGTTCAATTCTTTTTGTGAAGAGCATGGAATCAAAAGATGGTTATCTGCTCCCCGAACCCCTTAACGAAATGGAGTTGTAGAGAGAAAGAACAGAAAAATTCTAGATGTTGTTAGAACATTGATGTTGGAAGGAAATTTGCCTCACATCTATTGGAGGGAAGCTATAAGCACTATTATATACACTCTAAATCGGGTAAATGCCAATGGTATTTCCAGTAAGACTCCTTTTGAGTTGTGGCTTGGTTATAAGCCTACTGTTAAATATTTCAAGATCTTTGTAAGAAAGTGTTATATTAAGAGAGATGAGGACATAAGAAAGTTTGATGCAAGGAGCTATGAAGGAATATTTCTAGGTTACTCTACTAAAAGCAAGGCTTATCGGTGCTATAATAGAAGATTGAGAAAAATGGTTGAAAGTACAAATGTAAGAGTTGATGAGGACTCTACTAGATCATCTAGATACTATGGATATGATTCAGATGACCAGCAAGATAGTATAGACAAAAGGAAGAATGCTCAGACACAGAATCAAGTTCATATTGTTCTAGTAAATAAAGAAAGTTAGGAAGGAGAGATAAATGGAAGTGTAGAAGAAAGAACAGAAGAACCATAAGTGCGAGAGAATCATAAAATTCTAAGGTATGTAAAGCTAAATCATTCTAAAGATCAAATTATAGGAGAAAAGAATAAATGTGCGCAAAATAGAAGAAGGATTTCAAAAGAGTACTGTTTGATTTCCAAGACTGAACCTAACAATGTCAATGAAGCCTATAATGATGAACACTAGATGGAAGCTATGAAGGAAGAACTAATGCAAATTTAAAAGAATGATACATGGATTCTTTTTCCTAGACCTAAAGATAAAAATGTGATTGGTACTAAATGGGTCTTTTAGAATAAGCTGAATGAACAAGGTGAAGTGGCTCATAATAAAGCAAGATTGGTATGTAAAGGGTATTCACAAATGAAAGGTATTGATTTTGAAGAAACCTTTTCCCTTGTTGCCAGAATTGAAGTTGTAAGATTATTTCTTGCTTATGCCACATATAAGAACTAAAAATTCTATCAAATGGATGTGAAGTCATCCTTTCTAAATGGTGAGTTAGAAGAAGAGGTATATGTTGAACTAGATGGATTTCAACTGATTGATAAGGAAGACATGGTTTGCTGATTGAAGAAAGCTCTGTATGGACTCAAGCAAGCCCCCAGAGCCTGGTATGCTAGACTAGATAAATACTTACTAAATCTTGTATTCAATAAAGGTGCTATAGACAACAACTTGTATTTTAAGTTAGATCATGATAAAGAGTTGATTATTGAAGTCTTTGTTGATGACTTTATTTTTAGAGGTGATGATGATCTATGTATGAAGTTTGCTGATGAAATGAAAAGTGAATTTGAAATGATTATGATTGGAAGATGAAGTTCTTTCTGGGATTGCAAGTCACTTAGCTAGACAATGGGATTTTCATATCTTAGTCCAAATATGCGATAGAGTTGCTGAAGAAGTTTGGCATTGAAGACTCAAATCCTATTGGTACACCCATGGTAACCAGATGCAAGTTAACATAAAATGATGATTATCCTAAGACAAATCAAATAAGATATAGGTCAATGATTGGTAGATTGCTCTACTTAACTCAAAACAGACCAAAAATCATGAATGTTATGTGTATGGTGCTAGATATCAAGCTGATCTGAAAGAATCTCATGTGACTATTGTAAAGAGAATTTTCAGATACCTAAAGGAAATAGTTGATTTTGGGATTTGGTATCCTAAATATGATGATCTTAGCTTGAGTGCTTCTACTAATGTAGATTGGGTAGGAGATGTAGATGACAAAAAAAGCACTAGTGGTGGTGCCTTCTTACTAGGGAAGAAGTTGGTGTCTTGGTTGAGTAAAAAGCAGAATTCCATTTCCCTATCTACTGCTGAGGCAAAGTATATTGTTGTTGCAAATAATTGTACTCAAGTGTTGTGGATGAAATAGATGCTAAAATATATCAAAGTAGTATATGATGAGCCTATTTCCATATTCTATGACAACTCAAGTGCAATAAACATATAGAAGAATCTGGTGCTACACTCTAAGACCAAGCGTATATCAATCAAGTTTCACTTCTGGAGGGAGAAAGTGAGTGAGAAAGAAGTTAGACTAGAGTATGTCCCTACTAAAGAATAGATTACAAACATTTTCACCAAGCCATTTCCAAAGAATACTTTTGAGTATCTTAGAGGGATGCTAGGGGTGATAACCCCTCCTAATAAGAGCTAGATGTGCATTTACTTGCATCAATCTGTGTGCTTCATAGCTATATTATGATCCAGATTGATGTTTCCATGGTTGCTACTCAAGGGGAGTAGTCAGATGTGTAGATATGTGGTTCAGAGCTTGTATGTATAAATATAATGCTTATCTTTGCCATTGATGTCAAACAGGGAGAAAAGCAATGTGAAAACAACATAAGGAGAAGAGTCAGAACCTAAGGGGGAGTAAGTGCTAATTGAGAGTTACGTTGATGGTGTTTCTCACATCATGTGTTGTCATTAATGCCAAAGGGGGAGATTGTTGGATGCTATGGTTGTGTTGCTGATATGTGGTTGTCATTGATGTCAACACTATTAGCATTGATGTATTGTAGGTTGTATATGTCGAGGATATTGAGAAAATTTTTAAAGATAGAGTTGTAGGTTGATAGTGGAACATTGAAGGTCATGAAGGTGTCTTTCTCAATACATTGATGATCAATCGTTGTGGACTAGAGGGTTTATTGTTGAGTGTATCTAGTTTATCCACCAAAAGTTTTAGAGGTCCGCATGCAGATTTAATCATGTTATGAACTATGTTTTGACATTTTTTTGTGGCTTCAGTTAGTGTTCGTGATTGAAGTTGATGTGATTCTATTAATTTTAGTTGTTTCAGATGCTTCTCTGATGATTATTGGTGCTTGTGGATGGTTCTAGATCATGCTCTATCTTTGTTGCACATCCATGTTGATCAATGTGCTAGTGGCCAGTGATTTTTCTCTTGTGTGTTCAAGTTTTTATGTTCTTGGCTGACATGGTGGTTGTAACATGTTGTGAATCCTTAGAGATTAAAATTTGAATGTTTGGTGCACTCGAGGATATTTTTTAAAGTCTTCATTATGTTGTGGCCAATAGTTTTTGATTCACATTGAAAAATTACTTGTAAATTTGGGCTGACATTTTGTATATGTTTTATATTTTATTTTGGCTGAAAAAGTTGTTGATGTAATTCCATTTTGTAGATATATAAGAGCGGTTGTTTGTGCGAAGTTATGTAGCAAAGAAGTTCCAGAGAAAGAGAAAGTGTGTGAATAGTGATCTAATTATTCAATTGTAGAGCATAGTGTGAAGAAGTTTGAGTGAAGTGTGAAGGAGTGTTTCTGTGCTTAACCAGAATTGTAATCAGGCTTTTGTAAAAGCTATTTTCTCAATTCATACCCTGTGGATCTAATCTGAATTTCTGTAAGACAATGTGTTTTCTTTGGGCAATGAGCCTCTTGTATTTGAGTAGTGAGCTCTAGGCAGTGTGTCTGAATGCATGTGCATTCCCATTATCCTTCATTATACTTTTAACAGGGTATAATATTGTGGACTGGCATCTACCATGGCTTTTCCCCTAATAGGGTTTCCACGTAAAAATCTTGGTGTTCTCTATGTTTTTGATGTGCTGATTGTTTGTGGTTTATTGTTAATTCATCAGATCCAAGATTAAGTTAAGTTTGAAAAGTTTAAATATTATGTGACAACTGATTCACCCCCCTCTCTGTTGTATGTCTTTGTTTTTCCAATAGATCAATCATTTTGGTAGGAGATTTGGGACAAGTACCTCCTATTGGTGACAAACGACCAAGTATGATAGTAATTTACATGCAAAGTTACTATGGGAAAAATTTAAGATAGTTGTTACTCTAGATAAGGTATTCAAACAAGAAGGTGAAGGTGATGATCAACAAATATTTCACCAACTACTCACAAATATTAGAGATGCACATCCAACAATTGATAATTGGAAATTCTTGATGACAAGGATAGATGTTTCATTACATCAAATAGTTTGGGAAGACTTTGATAATAATATTCATGTTGGGTGGGTGGTCCTTTTGTTGTTTGTCTTTTGCTTCTATTTTTGGACAACATGTTACTATAATTTTTATTTTTTATTTGAATTTGGCCTTTAGGCCCCTCATGTAAAGGGTACTACACCCTATAAATACAACTTATATTATCAAAATCAATATTGATCTATTTGAAATAAATGATAATGTACATAACCATGATAGGAAAAAATATACTGCTTAATAAGATCGATAGCCCATAACACAACTAAAGGTAGTACTAATCTAGTAGGAGGTCAAAATGATGAATTAGATGTTGAATTATTAATTTCAAAGGATACAAGAGTCATGTTAACCTCTAATCTATGGATAGAAGCAACCCTCACAAATGGAGCTTTATCATACATTCAAAATATCATATACAAACTTAAAAGTTCCCCACTAGATCCACCAACATATGTTATGGTTGAATTTGATAACTACTTAGAAATGCCATTGAAGATTGTTCTAATACAAAGGGGGTGCACACTACAATTTCCATTATGATTAGCTTGGGCACTAACAATCCAAAAATCACAAGGATTGACTCTTTCCAAGGTAACAATTGATATACGACTGAGAGAAAGAGTAGGATTAACATTCGTTTCTATTTCATGTGTTAAATTCTTGGATGGACTTAGAATCTCACCACTGTTTTCATACAATTGTTATGAAAAAAATGGAAAAAGGGAAGCAACTCACCAAAAGGAGAGATGAGGAGGAAAGAATCAAATCTTTAGAAACACAATAAGCTTATGTAATGTATACATTATTAAATATCATTCTTCTATTAAACTCTAATTACATAGCATGGAGATTATATTTTTGGTTTAATATGAAATGTATCATTCAATATTTACAAAGGATAAAAATACTTTATTCAAACATAAGTAAAAGATGCTAAAGTAATATTTTACGTACTGCACTACAGATGCTACTAGGATAGATATCTTAAATACATCTATCTATTTTAACCCCCAATCATCCATTCAATCATCCTTGCATCCATCTAAGCACTTGAACATCATAACATCATTCAATCAAGCAATCATCAAGCATCTTGGAGCAATCATTGACATATCTTGAGACTTTAACAACAAAGGTTTGGTGAGTTTATGACATTTGCATGTTATTTCTTCATCATTCCTTGTTTATTTCATTTCATTTCTTTATTAAGGGTTTGATTGCCAAAGTGGGATTTGACCAAGGAAAATCCCTATCCTCTAACCCTTAACCATTTTCCCCCTCTTTGTATGTGTGTTTGTAGGTCTTGTAGGAAGATTTTTCAAAGAGAGAGGTGTTGAAAAGTGGTCAACAAGTCATCAAAGCTATTCAAGTCAATAAAGACATAATTCAAGCTTGGAGACAACATTCGACCTATTTTCTACAGATTTGAATCCATCAACCTGACAAGAAGACAAGTGTGGATTTGGAACCACATAGTTGACTTCAAAATTTGCAAATTTTTGTAGGACTGATTCACCATCAGTGGTGAATGAATCTCAATGCTAGGCTAGAAAAAAGTGTTTTCTTCAGATTTCAGTTCCTGACACTCTGAAACCTGTTTCAGTAGATTTAACTATACATGGACTAATTCACCATCAGTGGTGAATGAGTCCCAGTGCTCATCAACAATAATTTCTGAAACATTCCAAAACCTTCCAACATCATAATTATATCTCTAGGTCCACTCCATTCAGTTTCATTAAGTTCAATTTTATATTCACTAATTAATTTGTAATAAGGTGGTCATACTTCTCACAAGATTCACAATAAGGGTAAACACTTTGAAAAATTAACTACTAGGACCAAAATGCAAACTTAAAAGTTAAAGTAATAGAAGGGAGTTAGTTATTAAGTTATACATGAACACACATTCATGAAAATACAACACATTTCTTGATGTTGGTAATGTGATCTAAGACCAAGAATTGGTCGAATGAGTTTCCAAAACCCTTAAAATTGATTCATCTACTCAAGAGGAAACCTAGGTAATTAAGCCCAAACAAGAGCCATTTTGAACAAGTCAATAGATAGGTGGAATCAAAGTAACCATTTACTTAGAGAAAGATTTATGTTTCCCAAAAACTACAAGCCATAAATTAAGATCTTCATCAAACCTTCATTTTAGGAGGAGAAAAGGAAGAAACCTTTAAGGAGTGATGTAATCTTCAAATGACCCTTAAGATTCTATCTTTTACGAGACCATCTTCCGATCACATCAATATTTTCCCATGGGCCAAAAATATTCCTACCAATATAAAGCTCACTCTCTCTACTAATATTGGAAGAGGATGATGGATAATCAGTTAAAGCAAGTAAAAGATAGCAGGTTTTGCATGCAAGATCATGCATAGTTTCAAACTGTTTGTTGAAAAGGAATTTGAGGTATTATTGGAGATTTTTGGAGATTTTATTGGATTTTGTTCTCGAAAATCAAATAGCTCTCCTTTTTGGAAAATGATTTATCTTTTTGAGAAGATTGTCATGGGGATTGATTTTGGTTATTGGGGAAAGAAATAATAGTTCTCTGCAAGAAATTTCATTGGGTTAGGGGGATTATTATCGTTGGTTTTTGTTGGTTTTCAAACAGAAAATTCGCATGTAAGATTATTTTGTGAAAATAAGTATTTTTCATTGATTGTTTTTCAAAGATGGGGGGAATCTATCACAGAAGCTCAAACTTGGCATCAACTTTGTTTCAACGTGCATTGGATTCTAGGTTAGCTCTCCTTCGTATTTTTGCTTTGATGCTTTGCTTTATGTGTCTATTCTCTTCTGAATAGTCGGGTTGTGTTTGTTGCTCTATATTTTTGTCTATAAATTTGCGTGCTTCAAATTGATAAAGGAATTCATTTAAATTCTCTCATAGAACTCCTCTATCAAACCTCTACTATTAATAAGATTGTTGTGTTTCGATGTAATAATGCTAGCTATGGTGTCAATTCACACTGTGGATTTGATATGTGCATTTTGTTTGGAAACCTTGGACCTATTGATTAAGTTTGTCATTTTGTTTTTCTTAGAAACTCTTAGCCTTTAGAGGTTGTGCCATCACACTCTATTCTCCTTCACTTTTCGTTGCCTTGTAGCCTTATGACTTTGGTAGTGCTTGATTTTACTTTCAGTATTTAATGATTTCCCATACATATTAAATCGGATCTTTTCTCTTACCTTTATAACATTTGATTTTGGTAGATGGAATTTGAGGTTATTGTGATTCACTGCTATGAGAAGATAGGGCCTTCATTCTATGTTTGGTCTAATGTAATTTTTTTGCTTATTCTCCTTGCAAAATCTATTTTGTGTGCATGTTGCAATCTTATCATTATTCTGCTTGATATTGAACTTGTTGAAGTTTCTTGTGTTTGAATTTGAATTACACATTCAATTTGATTATGTTATGTTTTAAGCTAAACCAAGGAGAAAGCGAACCTTTAAGACCATTCACTACTCTTGTAAAATGCATGGCAGCCATTTTACATGTATAGACGGTAGATTAGGTTTGCGATGGTGTTCCTTCCAACAAGTGTGCCCATGTTTGTAAAGCGCAAATTCTAGAGCTTGTTTTCTTATTCGATTATTTTATAGCACCTTCCAAATGAGTAATATGCCTTTGATCGACATTTAAATATACATCTTTCTTAGGAATATCGATTGGAATAATAGTGGATTGAAGATTCGGTTTCCCTATTTTAATATACATTTGAATTAAATAATTGATAATCGGTTTCCATTGTAATGTTTATCCATACTTCCTTTGTTAGAATTTGATGTTCTTTTTATCTGTAGAATACGATTTCCTTCTGTATGTTTAATCGATGCTAGAAATTAGTGCCATGATATTGCTTAAAATAAAAAAAAGCATCAAATCAATATAACCAATCCCCACTTTCTGCCTCGGTCTATAATCCAGAAGTTTCTAAACTTATGTGAGTATCTAGCGTATCCTATAAGAGTGAAATATGTTAGAAGCACATATCTGAAATGTTTATTCATTGAAGCATCGAATCATATAACGAATATTGCTTTCATTTGGAATTCGGTGCTCTTATACTGTTATAGATTGCTGCATATTAAAATGTGTTGTCATTTGATTTGTATAAACATATATTTTTATATTGATACATATGTATGTAAATAAATATACAATGTCATACTATTAGTTGATATGTTAATTCTATAAACAATATTTTGTTTGTTTATATATATGTATATATGTCAAATTAAAAACCAATCTCAAAATCAACTATAAGTCAAACCTAAATCTCTTGTGGAGTCTTGTGAAAGTGATCATTTGTGCAAATCTATCTTGTAACTCATAGAATCAAGTTGACATACTATGAACTTCCAAAACTATATTGTCCTTGATCACTAATATCTAAATTCGCTAAGGGAAATTAGTATATAGAAATAAATTAGGAGAAATTATCATTTGTGAGGATCAATTTATATATATATATATATATATATATATATATATATATATATTAAGTATCTTTATGTTTTGATATTGTATTGAAAGATATATTTGAATGCATAGATGCGAATGTTTGATTCAATATTGAATATTGATTGATTAGTATGTTGTAAATTGTATGGTTTATATGTGAATTCTTGATATGCATAAATAATTATGATTTATTATAGATAAATGAATTAATGTTGTATATATACTATGGTTTTAGTAATAGGATAATTCTACCTGAGTGAATTAATTGATAGTGAAATTGAGAGATTGATAAGGTTTTATGTTTATAAAGAGGAAAATTATTCAGATATATTTAAGTTTTAAAGTAAGATGATACAATAGCTTAATTGCCAAGGATAAAATGTCGTATGCCTAAATGAGAATAGGGACTTTGGGTAATTATAATTTTATTTACTCTTGTCAGGATTTGGATTTGGTCTTAAGTGGTTGTATAATTGGTTTTAGTGTTTGGAGTAAGTGATTAAGTTGGTGACTAAAGTGAAAAGTGGAAATGATGTGTTCATGGTTGATTTTTGAATGTGTACTTGTTGGAATAATGTGTTGGATTAGGGGAGTTTGGGTAAACTTGGTTATTGCTCAAAATGTAAGTAATGATATATCTATGGAGTATTTATGTTGTGATGCAAGGATTGCTTGAGTTGAATAGTATGTCGTTTATTGGAAATTGGGGATGAATTTGATAATTGTTTGAAAGTGGGTGTTATTGTGTAGGTTGAATTCATGATTGAAATATTTATTTGTTGCTCATCTAGTTCAAGGTGTTGAATTAGTAAAAATGAGAAGCTTTTGATTATTGAGGTTGATTTTGATTTTGAGTTGATTTTGGGATTTGTGTTATAAGGGAGTTCTTGTGCAAAATTGTTATGGTAATCTTCTAGAGGTTGGGGAAAGAGTTTTCTTTATGATTTTCTTTTCATGTTGGTTCTTTGTGAACACTTGATTCTATACTTGATTTATGATTATGTGGGTTCTGGCCTTGCACTGTGGAATTGTTAACTTTGGAGACTTTGTGCAATTTGGTGCATGCCTCGCTTTATGTGATAGTTCATATGACTTTATATGTTGTGCAAGTTGGCATACCTAATTAGTAGACTGTAGAGTCTTTTGTTGCTAGTAGAGGGAGTGGCTTTCAATGGGGGTTGGGACCCAAAGTGGTGCTAGGGTAATTCATTGAAAGTTTATTTAATCTACTGATGACTTAAAATGAACTAGGGAGGTTTGGGTAGTTTTACATTAATCAAGATAATGGTGTGCATCACTCATGGCTCAAGTGCTAGTTTAGGCTTGAGATGAGTGGGAAGGCCTGGAATGGCAAGATCAACTACCTTGTCCTCTTGAAAGGTATGTTGATCCTGCATGAGTTAGAATGGGGGTCTAGAATTGGTTGAGGTTGCCAGGATAACCCAAGATGGGGTTCGGGAACCTAGGAAGATCTACATTGGGTAACCCATATCGAGCTATGTGATGACACTCTTCCCTATGAAAACCTTGTATGCGTTGTTTGTTTTACCCCTTGTTGTTCATGTACCTTTGGAAGCAGTTGTTCTTTATGTTTTGATTGTTACTCTTGTATGTTGGAGTCTTGTTAAGCCTATGTTTTCTTGGCTACTTGTGTGGTAGGCCCTTATTGTCATCTCCTAGCATAAGGGGTGGACCTTAGGGTTCCACATGGTCAGGTGGAATGTGCTATGCACTCCATTGGGTTCCTAGTTGATGTTCGTGAGCATGGATGTTGTACTTGATGCAGAGATTCCAAATCTTCCACCAGACTTGAGACAATTTTAATTTTATGTAATGTAATCATTTTAATTGTATCATATCATATTTTGATATATCCTTCCCATTTTATGTTGGTAAGTATTGATGTAACTTATGTAATCATGGACCGATGTATATTTATGTAATAAAAGTGGTGGTTGTACACTTTGGTATTATTATGTGATCATTGATGGAAGTATATTTGATGTTAGGAATGTATGCACGTAATGGAGTCATGATAACCTAAAGGACATAGTTAGAGCATACATGTATGTGTGGTTTAAATTCTATGTTAGTTGTTAGTATGATCTTAATGTTGATTCACTTAAAAAAAATGGTGTCATAAATTGTTAGTTACTTGTGTTGTCCTTTGGAGTTTCATGGTGGGGCGTTACACTTGGTATATCAAAGCCTAGGTTTATACACTAGGTACTCTGGATACGTATGATCCCATTATTTTGTCCTAGCGCTTAGACTCTTGAGTTTATGTTTTCCTTATTTGGGTCATCCTCGCTTATCAACCCGAACTTTTTCCTTAGGTGGTCTTTGTCCAATGGTGCAAAAAATCGATGGAAAGGATAAGACCCTCGGTGTAGTGCATAATGCACCAATATTATTTCTACTGGGGATGCATTATAGACCCTTGTGTAGCCTTGTAGAGTGTTTCCTGATGATGTGAATTTGTGTGTGTATGTGAAGAGTGTGTTAAATCTAGAATTTTGTGCCTATGAAGTGATAAATTGTGTTTTCTATGTTTGAAAAGGTATAAAATTATGATCTTGTGTAGCATAAATTATGAGATTTAGCATTGTAAAATGAATAAAGTGGGAAGTCTTGCATGTAAATGATAAATATTTAATGAAAAATGTGTGCCTTGTGTGCATAATTTTGCTGCATTTTGTGAAAGTATAGCATTTTGATGTAATGAATTAGCTTTGATGATAGATATGTAGCAGATGGTTTACAATGTAATTGTTGTTATTCATTGATGTGGATTATTGTTTGAAGTGTTTTGGTGGGAGGGACAGGGTAGCATTACTTATTCATGAGTACCCTGCTACTTTTTGATTTCCTCTCACGATGTGCTTGATTGTTTGATATATATATATATATTGTTTGATAGTTTGTTTGATGCAGATTGCAAGTACCAGGCATCGACTCCACCTGAACTGTTAGGTTTGAGTGTGCCTTAAAACCCAATGAAAATATTTTTGAAAATAGAGCTGAAAAAAGGTCCCCTACCATAGCCATCATCCTTGAAGAAGATGAGTATCTAGTTCATTATCTCATCAACATCGTTTGATGTTTGTGGTTAGTTGGTCCTACTTCTAGATCTTGATTAAGATTTAGGTAATTGTCTAGTATTTGGTTTGCTTGATAATTTGATGTTGCTTATATTTACGTATGTTTTACTCTAACCTTTTGATTTCCAGGAGTAAGTTGAATCTTAGAGGGAGAGGATGTAGTGCCCCTCCACGATTCACCCTTTTATGATGTTAATTTTGGTTGGGTTGTTTGAATTAAATTACTATTATAATGATGTTTGTTTTGGTGACAAATTAAATAAATTATTAAATAAAATCATGTTGGAAAATGGATATGTAGGTTGCTCTTGGATACTTACATTATTAAGATATAAAGTGATTTTATAATTAAACATAAAGATAATTATTATTTAATGTTGAGTTTTATTAATAAAGTAAAATGTGGGCAAATATTAATATGAAGTAAATTATTAAAATAAAACGTTAAATTGGAAGAGGATAATGGATAATCAGTTAAAGCAAGTAAAAGATAAAAGGTTTTGCATGCAAGATCATGCATAGTCTCAAATTGTTTGTTGAGAAGGAATTTGAGGTCTTATTGGAGATTTTTGGAGATTTTATTGGATTTTGTTCTCGAAAATCAAATAGCTTTCCTTTTTCGAAAATGATTTATCTTTTCAAGAAGATTTTCATGGGGATTGATTTTGGTTACCGAGGAAAGAAATAATAGTTCTCTACAAGAATTGCATTGGTTTAGGTGGATTATTATCATTGGTTTTTGTTGGTTTTCGAACAAAAAATTTGCGTGTAAGATTATTTTGTGAAAATAAGTACTTTTCACTAATTTTTTTTTGAAGATGGGGTGAAGTTATCGCAGAAGCTTGAACTCAACATCAACTTTGTTTCAATGTGCATTGGACTTTGGGTTAGTTTGTCTTCGTATTTTTGCTTTGATACTTTGCTTTATGTGTCTATTCTCCTCCGGATAGTCGGGTTGTGTTTGTTGCTCTATATTTTTGGTTTGTAAATTTGTGTGCTTCAGATTGATAAAGGAGTTCATTTAAATTCTCTCATAGAACTCCTCTATCAAACCTCTACTATTAATAAGATTGTTGTTTGATGTAATGATGTTCGCTATGGCGTCGATTCACACTATGGATTCAATATGTGTATTTTGTTTGGAAACCTTGGACCCATTTATTGATTTTTCCATTTTGTTTTGCTTAGAAACTCTTATCCTTTAGAGGTTGCACCATCTCACCCTCTTCTCCTTCACTTGTCATTGCCTTGTAGCCTTATGACTTTGGCAGCACTTGATTTAACTTCCAATATTTAATTTTTTCCCATACATATTAAACTGGATCTTTTCTCTTACCTTTATAACATTCAGTTTTGGTAGATGGCATTTGAGGTTATTGTGATTTGTTGTTATGAGAAGATAGGGCCTTCATTATATGTTTGGTCTAATGTAAATTTGTTGCTTATTCTCCTTACAAAATCTATTTTGTGTGCATGCTGCAATCTTTTCATTGTTCTGCTTGATATTGAACTTGTTGAAATTTGTTGTGTTTGAATTCAAATTACACATTCAATTTGATTATGTTATGTTTTAAGCTAAACCAAGGAGAAATCGAACCTTTAAGACCATTCACTACTCTTACAAAATGCATGGAAACCATTTTACATGTATAGACTATAGATTAGGTTTGTGATGGCATTCCTTACAGCAAGTGTGCCCATGTTTGTAAGGCACGAATTCTACAACTTGTTTTCTTATTCAATTCCTTTATAGCACCTTCCAAATGAGTAATACACCTTTGTTCGACATTAAAATATACATCTTGCTTAGGAATATTGATTGGAATAATAGTAGCTTGAAGATTTGGTTGTTATTTAATTCTCTTCCTACTTTGAATTTATACTATACCAATGCCTTTTGATATATCCTACCCTCTCCATTTGCTTCTAATACAACCTAGATATTAGCAAAAACCATTTTCACCATTTAATTTTTTTTACCTTCTATATTGAAGTTTAGACTTCATATCATTGGTTTTTTTTTATGTTTATAATGCCTTCTCAATAAATCTGAATTGGGCGCAACCCTTAATCATTTCATTTGATTGTATGTAGCTCGATAGCCATAGAATATGAGTTTGATCTAATTGTATACAATGCTATTATACCCTATTTTAATATGCATTTGAATTAAATCATTGACAATCGGTCTCCACTATAATGTTTATCCGTACTTCCGTTGTTAGAATTCAATGTTCTTTGTATCTGTAGAATACGATTTCCTTCTATATGTTTAATCAAAGCTAGAATTAGTGCCATGATGTCTCTTAAAATAAAAAAACATCAAATCAATATAACTGATCCCCACTTCTGCCTCTGTCTATAATCCAGAAGTTTCTAAACTTGTCTTATGTGAGTATCTAATGTATCTTATAAGAGAGAAATATGTTAGAAGCACATATCTGAAATGTTTATTCATTGAAGCATCGAATCATATAACCAATTGATATTGCTTTCGTTTGGAATTTAGTGCTCTTATACTGTTACAAATTGTTGCATATTAAAATGTGTTGCCATTCGATTAGTATAAACATATATTTTTATATCGATACATATGTATGTAAATATATATGCATTGTCATACTATTAGTTGATATGTTAATTATGTAAACAAAATCTTGTTTGTTTATATATACGTATATATTTCAAATTAAAAAAATTCTCAAAATCATATATAAGTCAAACCTAAACCTCTTGTGAAGTCATGTGAAAGTGATCATTTGTGCAAATCTATCTTGTAACTCATAGAATCAAGTTGACATACTATGAACTTCCAAAACTATATTTTCCTTGATCACTAATATCTAAATTCGCTAAGGAAAATTAGTATATAGAAATAACTTAGGAGAAATTACCATTTGTGAGGATCAATTTATATATAGATATATGTATGATTATATATATATATATATATATATATATGTTTACACATATATATATTAAGCATCTTTATGTTTTGATATTGTATTGAAAGATATATTTGAATGCATAGATGTGAATGCTCGATTAAAGATTGAATATTGATTGAATAGTATGTTGTAAATTGTATGGTTTATATGTAAATTCTTGATATGCATAAATAATTATGATTTATTATAGATAAAGGAATTAATGTTATATATATACTATGGTTTTAGTAATAGGTAATTTTTCCTGAGTGAATCAATTGATAGTGAAATTGAGAGATTGATAAGGTTTTATGTTTATAACTTGAGGAAAATTATTCAGATATGTTTAAGTTTTAAAGTAAGATGATACAATAGCTTAATTACCAAGGATAAAATGTTGTATGCCTAAATGAGAATAGGGACTTTGGGTAATTATAATTTCATTTACTCTTGTCAAGATCTGGATTTGGTCTTAAGTGGTTGTATAATTGGTTTTAGTGTATGGAGTAAGTGATTAAGTTGGTGACTAAAATGAAAAGTGGAAATGATGTGTTCATGGTTGATTTTCAAATGTGTACTTGTTGGAATAATGTGTTGGGTTAGGGGGGTTTGGGTGAACTTGGTTATTGTTCAAAATGGAAGTAATTATTTATCTATGGAGTATTTATGTTTTGATGCAATGATTGCATGAATTGAATACCGTGTCGTTTATTGGAAATTGGGTGTTATTGTGCAGGTTGAATTCATGATTGAAATGTTTATTTGTTGCTCATCTAGTTCGAGGTGTTGAATTAGTAAAAATGAGAAGCTTTTGATTATTCAAGTTTATTTTGATTTTGAGTTGATTTTGGGATTTGTGTTATAAGGGAGTTCTTGTGCAAAATTGTTATGGTAATCTTCTAGAGGTTGGGGAAAGAGTTTTCTTTATGATTGGATTTTCATTTTGGTTCTTTGTGAACACTTTATTCTATACTTGATTTATGATTATGTGGGTTATGGCCTTGCATTGTGGAAGTGTTAACTTTGGAGACTTTGTGCGATTTAGTGCATGTATTGCTTTATGTGATAGTTCATGTGACTTTATATGTTGTGAAAGTTTTCTTACCCAATTAGTAGACTATAGAGTCTTTTTTTGCTAGGAGGGGGAGTGGATTTCAATGGGGGTTGAGACCCAAAGTGGTGCCAGGGTAACTCATTGAGTGTTTTTCTAATCCAATGATAACTTAAAATGAACTAGGGGGTTGGGTAGTTTTACATTAATTAAGATAATGGTGTGCCTCACTCATGAATCAAGTGCTAGTTTATGATTATGATGAGTGGGAAGGCCTGGAATGGCAAGATCAAGTGCCTTGTCCTCTTGAAAGGTATGTTGATCCTAAATGATTTAGAATGGGGGAATGGATCGGTTGAGGTTGCTAGGGTAACCTAGGATGGGGGTTGGGAGCCTAGGAAGATCCACATTGGGTAACCCATATCCAGCTATCCGATGCCACTCTTTCATATAGCAACCTTGTATGCCTTGTTTGTTTTCCCCCTTATTGTTCATGTACCTCTAGAAGTGGTTGTTCTTTATGTTTTGATTGTTACTCTTGCATGTTGGAATCTTGTTAAGCCTATGGCCTGCTTGGTTGCTTATGTGGTGGGTCCTTAGTTTGATCTCCTAGAACAAGGGGTGGACCTTAGGGTTCCACATGGTCAGGTGGAATGTGTTATGCACTCCATTGGGTTCCCATTTGATGTCTATGACCATGGATGTTGTACCTTATGTAGAGATTCTAGATCTTGTACCAAACTTGAGATAGTGTTGGTTTTATGTAATGCAATCATTTTAGTTGTATCATATCATGTTTTGATGTATCCTTCCCATTGTATGTTGCGAATTATTGATGTAATTTATGTAATCATGGAACAATGTATATTTATGTAATAAAAGTGGTGGTTGTACACTTAGGTATTATTATGTGATCATTGATGGAAGTATAATTGATGTTAGGAATGTATACACGTAATGTGGTCATGATACCCTAAAGGAAATAGTTAGAGCATATGTATGTGTGGTTTACATTCTATGTTATTTTTTAGTATTATCTTCATGTTGATTCACTTAAAAAAAAATGGTGTCATAAATTGTTAGTTAGTTGTGTTGTTGTTTGGAGTTTCGTGGTGGGGTGTTGCAATTTTTTTGGTTATTTCTCACCTTTAAATGGGAGTTTCACCTCCAACTACACTTCAATTCAATTGGAAATACATTCCTAATTTTGTACTTAGTTATTTTTGGGTTATTTCACTTTTTTTGGGAATTTGACATCTTATTGCACTTGGTGGAACACTATCTACCAAATGAACTAAAATTCCATATCAAGTTAACTTCCATATTGAATCCCCATAAGGAATGTTTTCTTCATCAAATTCACTTCCCTTTTGCATGGTTTATATGTCCATTTGAACTTAACTTCCATATGGAATTCCTAACTTTGGTTCATATGGAATTTTTTTTGCAAGAATGCTTTAGCCATTTTCTCAATCCTACAAAGGATGTCACCTTGAAATCATCTTGATGTCACCTTCCAATCCATTATAAAAATTCACCCTCCATTTGAACTAAACTTCCTAACTTGGCTTGAGATGGAATCTTCTAAAGCCCCTTGATTGTTGGCATTATGGTGATCTCACCCGCACCTACTAATATTATTAATATATAGTGTTGATGTCATCACTTCAAGATAGACACATCATACATGTGATGTCATGATGATATAATGTTAGCGCCATTATTCAAAATATTTTTGTTGTATTTATACCTCTAAGTGAAATTAACCTTAAGTTCATTTCTAAGTGCACTTTTCCATGTTTTTTCAACCACCTCCCATTGTGAAGTTTTGATCCCCAACTAAATTTCAAGGGGATTCATCATCCATCTACATCCCTTCACATCCAATTAATCCCTCAACTCTTGTAGTCTTTTTATACATCCTCCAAGTATAGTGAACCTTGCAAGATCTCTTCTCCACCCATACCTCCATATCCAATGAAAATATTTGCACTCATTACTTACCTTTCATTTAGTTCAAACCAATCTCCCCACCATAAGTGAAAAAAATATATCCCCATTATATATACATTCACCTAATCGAGAAAATTTAGTCCTAGTCTTTGAATTTTTTTCTAAGTATAGAATCTATCAATTTTTCAAACTTGTTGTGGTTGCAATGATATTCATGCAAGTCTCAAATTACAATGCATTAGAATTTTCCTATTACTAGAGTATTGTACATTCTCATACTTATGTCTCTCCCATCTCTCCCTTAATCTTTGACTCCCAATATATTATTGAAGTCTAGTATCTATTGTCTGGATTTTAGACTTTTTCATCCCCTCATCCAACTCTCCTAACCCCAAAATCCTACTCATTCATAGCCAAAATTTTCTAAGTCTACCAATGCTAGGGTGTTGGTCATCCCTTGACCCTGATACCATTTTCATCATTCCCCTCCAACTCCAAGGTTTGGTTATTTACCTTTAATCTTCCTAGCATTAGTCCTTAAAAATTTTCCATCCCTAATTACCACTTCTCTTTGAGATCTACTTTGTTGATACTCATTATTTTGAAATAATTTTTAAGTGTTTTGGAGGTCTATAATTTGTCTTCTTGGAATATCCTTCCATCCAAATTTGATCCCTTGATGCTAACATCACCCTTTCAACAATTTTTTGAGCTATCCCATCATTGTTTTTGATAAGGAAAATCAAGTTTTGAAGGGACCTAGAAACCCTTTACAATGGAGAAAATTTGCGAAAAGACTAAATCAATAGAAATAACAACCCAAAAAAACCAAAAAGCTGACAAAAGAAAAAACTAGGAAACCTATCAACAACTCTACAAAAAAACATCAACACAGCTGACCAAACAAAAGAAACAACAAAGCTACAAAAATTTTTCAAGAACATTGGTTGAGGCCATATTTCCTTCAATGAACCCCTCGTGCATCTCAACCACATACTCCAGCTCCTCAAATGAGATAGAAACATGTTTCTTGGTCTTGTTCCTCATTCTCAAACACGATCTAGAATCTAGATTCTTTTCCGCATCAGAAACAATATCCTCAGTCCTCTCTTCCAAATTCAACCAGTTAACATCCTTAATGTCATTCTCATGTTCTCCCAGATCTAGAGACTTTCCAGTCCATTTTATATCTTTTTCATTTAAAACGGAGAGACCCTTAGCAATAGATTTCAAGGAATCATTGTTAATATTAACAACAGTCTTCAAGTCATCATAAAGCTTACTAATATTTTCATCCATATTAGCAAACCTATCCTCAATAGTCTTTTGGACCACCATTTCCATGGATGTAATCCTCTCCTCATGATTTTTACCAAGATGATCACCATCAACAACAAGTCTATCAAGCATAACATTCATAGTCTTAACCTTACCTTTGATTGACCATTCCTTTTGGTTGCTATGCACAAGTGTAACACAAACATCTTTCCATTTTTTAAGTTTACATTGAGCTCCTTGAATTATGAGAAAAGCCACTTCACTAGTGAAAGCAAGTTGAGAGTACCATCCTCCGCCATTCTATAGAACAGGTCCATATTAACATCATCCCAATTTACTGGTGGTGTAGCTTGAGAACCAACATTCTCGGTGGGAACATCCATCATTGTTGACATCATATTGATTACATCATTGTACCCATCATTGTTGACATCATATTGATTCCATCATTGTTTTATAAATTTCCTTGCTAAATCATACATATTGACATCATTATGACATCATGCTAACATCACCTTTTAACACTATAATAGAGGGGATCTTCCACTCTCAAGTCTCTAGGATAGGGAAGAGTTTGCAAGGGATGAATATCACCTCAATGACAAAGCTTAAGTGGTGAGGTGACAAATGAAAGAAAAACTAAACTATGTTTTTTGGGTTTTTTGGGTAGAGGACTTTAGAAATTAGTTGAACAAACCTCAAAGGTCTCAAAAAATAGATTGAAAATCTCTCATCCAAAGGATGAGAGCAGGTAAGGATGATAACATGACATGTTGGTGTCTTTGAGGCACACTAGCATCTTGTACAGATAGAGAGTAGAATATGTGACTAGAAACACTCGAGACCTTCTAGCAACCCAAATATTGAAATCTAATAGTTTTAGTAGGAATGAACAAAATAATAAAAGTGCATAAAAATTAAAGAAGTAAAACAAGAAGAATACTTGAAATGAAAAATAAACTAACCATGGGTGAAATGATGAGTAGAAGGGAAATAAATGCAACTTATGGTAGGTCTAGGCTCTTGCAAGCTCCTCATGAACAAGACCTGCACACACAAAAATGAGAAAATGTTGGGACTTATTTTGGGGATTTCCTTAGTCAAACCCTTGCTTTGGTGTTTCCACCTCCATAGACACCTAGATAGATCATAATATGAAAATATAGATAAAGAAAGCAATAAGACAAGACATAGAGAATGCAAAGACAACAATATGCTAACTAGAAGATAGATAATGCAATGAAATAACAACATTACCCTCCCTAGTACAAGCTTGGAGAAGCCAAGAGGAAGAGCAAGAGATTCATAGATGTGAGATGATCATGCAAGAGTGTAGTGCCAAGAGCTTGAAACTTGCAAGAATAATGGTGTAGAGAGAAAGAATGGAGAGAATGAAGTGCTAAGAAGTGAGAATAAGAAAGAATGATATTGAATGAAAAGAATTGAATGAGAATGAGGAATTAAATGAATAAAATAATCAAATTGCATTCCAAAGAGCCATTCTCAGGTGTACCTATGACTGCAAAGGAATTACACTTCATTGAAAGGTGATTGTGTAACATCCCAATAACCACATGATCAAGAATCTTGTTAGGACGTTCACGTGACACACAAATGTTTGTGTGAAATGGAACCATCTTAGACAAAATTCCCCCATTGATAGAAAATGACAAGGCACAGATGAAAATGAAGGTTTAGGATGGTGGGATTTTGCATTATCGACTTCTAAGGATAAAGAATGGGTGGTGTTATGGGAAATTGCATAAGGGTACAATTTTATGCCATAACAAATACCCCAAAATTTTCTAAGTCCTTTAAATCAAAAAATCATACCATCCATCTTCCCAGAAGCCCATTTCTTATCTAAAATTTAAAACCACTTCATTATTTTCCTAAGTCCAATAAAGTTAAACTTCAGACCAAACCTTGCTTTGATACTTAGTTCCTTCAACCTTGAAAGCCTATAAATTTGTCAATCCTTTCTAAAAAATTTCATAGTTATATCCTAGTACCCATCATAAGGTCATCCCAAAACCTCAACCCCTACATCCCAAATAGAATTTCCTCTTTCAACTTCCCCATCCTTGTATCCCCTTTTGGCATGAATTCTAGACCAAAATTGAAGTCTGACATGATTGACCATAGGTTTTTGGCATGATTTCCTCTTGAACTCCAAAGGTTAACAATCCCACCAATTTTTCACTAGTTTCCTCTATAACTCACTATAATGGCCTAGAGCTCACATAGCCATCTAGATGGACCCAATATGTCTAGAAGAGTACTAATGCCTAATGATGTAATATTTTTACTAGAGATGATTAGACCATAAATTTTGGTGCACAATTTGAGTGGTTTTCATAAAAAATGACTGTAAATAGTTATGGTTTCATTTTTAGATCAATTTGGTCATGCACCTAATAAGAAATACCCTAAAATAATTCTTTATGTCTAGAAAGGAATATATTTGATGATAGTGGATGCCATGGTCATGATAAAGTTATTGCAGGTAATCTTTTTCTTACAATGTCTATTTTTCACTTCTTCTAGGATGATTTTTAATACATTTTGTAGATCTTTGCCTCTTTTGCATGTATATTTGGATGTGGCTTTGTGAGAGTTAATCATAGATCTTCATGATTGGATTTTTTGGTGACTATTGCTATGTTCTTTGTTGTAGAAAGTTTGAGGTTGTAGGATGAAAATAGTGATGACATTGGCTTGGTTTAGTCATATATTATCATCAAACCATATTTTCATGTTGTAGTTTTAAATATATGAAAGGGAATTTGAGATTCATTATAAATAGTTGGGTTTTTTTGCATCTATAGGGAGAAAATACCATTTGTGTGAAGCTCAAAATTGTATTGCAACTAGTGTAATGAATGTAAAAAATATGGTTTTACTTCATTTGATATATTATAATGGTAATGTAAATGTTTATAGAAAAATAAGATATATTTTTTATTACAATATATTTTGTCTCCATTATTGTTTATGAGTTTTAGGGGATCTAAAGAATCCATAATTTCACATTTTCTATTCTTTGTGTTAATCTATGTTCACATTTTAGAAATGTAAAACTATTTATTTTCATGTAATTATTTTCCAAATTAGAAATGTTTTAAGATTAATATGTGAAGTTTTTTAATTAGTTTTAGATTATTAAGTAGAGATTTATTTGTTAGGAAAAGAGGAAATTTTAAGGGTTTAAACACTACAAGACAAAGAAAAACACATTAAACTCATCTAAGAGTTAGGATTTTCTTTACTATTAAGGTTTGATATAGATTTGATTCTTTTGTGAGATTAGGAACCAATCAAATTTGAAACCCAACCATTCTCACTCATCAATATCAAGAAAATTATTGTTATTTCATGCCCCTCTTCATTTACCATTGATTATAACTAATTTTATATATTTTAAATGGACAATCTTGTTGAAAATTATGCCTTTTTTTGTATTAAGAGCCCCTTTTCATGTTTTACTCAAATTCCCAAGTTGAAAAAAGTAAAATTAGTTGTGTTGAGATTTTTTGGATTTCAAAGTTTTGGGGTTGTTCATGATTGTATACCTTTCCCTTTCCACCCTAAATCCCTATTGCACTATGTTTTCATGGGTTTTGTAATTTATTTAAACCTTTGTTATGGATATCTTGAGAAGGTGTGTATGGTTTTGAGTAGGTGTTGCATATGCACCAAGGTCACTTGGTTTCCAAATTCTTTTGAGATTGTATAAGGTAACTAGGAAGTGTTTTATATTTTTCTCCCCATTTATTCATTCTTGAAGATGTGATTGTGCACTTTGAGTATGATGAGAAGTGGTCTTTGAAGGTGTTATATCAAGAGTTTCAAGTTCTTGATTGTGCGGTAGTGGAAGACATGTTTGATAGTGTGTTGGATTGTCTCTAGCTTGTGAAGAGGGACATCTAGGAGAAATGGAATTTCTCTACATTTCTTTGTGCTGAAGTTTCTTGTCTTGTAGATTTGGAGTGTGCTAAAAATTTTGGTACCTACCTTCCCTTGGTTTGTTTCATGTTCAGCTACTCCACAAGCTTGATTCATGAGTTGTTTCTCAGTGGCAGTTTGATTGGTTGCACAAGATGATAGTATTATCAAGTTTCATGTGTTTTTGCCAATGTTTTTGAGTATTATGTTAATGTTGGAATATTTTAGGATGTTGTGTAATGTTTCTACATGGTCCATAAGATGTTTTAGGCCTTGGATAAGTGTTATTTTGGTTTCTTGGTAGAGTTAATGTTAGTTTGGCTAACTTGGGGTGTTAGCACTATTCGTAGAAGTGCTTCATGGTTTTTGGAAGCCTGGTGTAGCATGTCATTGTAGATTTAGGTCTTGGTTAACCATTGATGTGGTTTTCCCTCACTTATTTCTATTGTAGAAGTGTTTTGTGCTGATGGTGGTTGCATGAATGAGGTGCATACATTTCATTAGAGCTGACCTAGAGAATGTTTTTTGAGGTTGCAAAAGGTATATATGCAACATTAAGTTTTGTGAGATCTGTGTGGTGTGGAATGATGTGTGTGTGATCATGTATTGAGATAATAGTTCAAGAAAAAACACCTAAGACTACCAGAAGTAGTGAGGAGAAGGTGTCTACATTTTAGTGTGCCAAAAGTTGTTGGAGGTAGTGAGTTGAAGGTTGCAGATGGTAAAGAGACATTGTGGTGAATTCTCTAGTTTCTCTGAGGTAGTGAACCTCCTTTTGATTGTTTCTTTGAAATACAAATGAATTAATCTTCTTGGGTAGTGATCCCTTGGCACTAAGCCTTTATTTTTAGATAGTGAGTCCTTTGGAAGTGAGACCTAGGTAGTTAGCCTCTTGTAATCATTTTTTTTTTATATAGTGAGTTAATCCTCACTATTGTTGTTCCCTTATAGGGTTTTCCACATAAAAATATAGTGTTCTATTATGAATGATTGTGGATTAGTTGTTGTTTCATTTTTTTATTTTCATGCTAGTACATAATAAGGGTTTGAAGGTTTTAATGCACAACTGACTCACCCCCTATTAGTTGTCATGTGTGTCTAACAATTGGTATTGTAGAGAAGGGGGATTCACTACTCATGAGTCTTTTTATTCTCAATAGAATCCCAAGGGGTGAACTACCCTAAACTACCTCAAGAAACAACACAAATTTTAGAATAAAAAAGAGCAGGTCACAAATATTTTTTGGATAGACTAGTGAGTTTTTGGTCAAAGGATGAAAGCACAGAACAAGGACAACGCAACATGATGGAGTCCTAGAGGTGTGATAGTGTCTTGTATAGACCATAAGCTGAGGTCATAGGAAACAAAAAGGTGGATACTATTGTTCTAAGTGCTAAGAAAATATTGGAACATGAGAAAGTAATAGAATATAATAGAATTGAAATGAAGTGAAGTAGATGATAAGACTAAAGAGGATAAGAGATAGAAACTTCTCACAAGAACCCAAGTAATAAATCCTACAACATGTGAATATCTTCAATACCTGCATATGTAAGATAGAGAGAAAATGTTGGGGTTGTATAGGTTTTTTCCTCATTCAAACCCATGTTTTGGTGTTCCCACCTCCACCGATAGCTAGATAGATAGAGAAAGTGAACAAAGTGAGAAAATACGAAGTGATAAAATAAATCTCTGCTTAAGGAGGAGAACTCATATCATGAAATAAAGATGGAATAGATAGGGGATGTGAGAAGTCCCAAGATGCTTGGAAGCATAATATAAGAGAGATATTAGTTGCAAGGCTTAAGGAATCGAAGGAGGGAGACAAAGAGATAGCTGCAAGAGCCAAGAGAGCTACAAAGGGCACTATGAGAACGCAAGAGTGTTGTTGTAGTGAGTTGTGAAAGCCAGAGAGAAAGACCAAGAGAAGAGGAAAAGGTAGGAGCAAAAGCTAAAAATATATAGAGAGAGCCAAATGAATTGAAAAGATAGAATTTAAAGAGGGAACAAGAAGGAAAATAAGCTTCTTGAGTGGTTACAATGCATTCTAGGCTGTTACCACTGACAAAAGGATTTGACAAGTGGGAAATATGCTCAGAAACAGTTGTTTGAATGTTGAAATTTCATAGGATGCTATAATGGTGTGTGGAAATCCATGCGACATGCTAATGTCTAGACACATCATGCTACAAAATGATGAGAATGGGAAAAGCATGAGGTTTGACACAAAGATGATGTGTGAAGGCAGTTTCTAAAAATGGGTCCCTGAGCATCCTAAGAGGGGAAAAGAGTTGATGTAGGGGCTAAAATGATCCTACACAAGTTCTAAGGGGGTGGGCACTAAAGCAAATACAAGAATTTATGTGAAATTGTAAGGGGTATAATTTTATGACATTACATTTTTCCCCCACTTTAGCAAGCATACGAATCTATACTAATATGCATGCTAAAGGAAATCTACTAAACATAAATAAAATAATGATACCAAAAGGATACTGTAGTGGAAGCAAACAACTCTTCGAACCAAGGAAGAATGCCCCCAGGCTGAAGACCTACAAAACAAATGCATTTGAGAAGAAAGATCTATAGAAGACAACAATGTTAGAACATAAAAAACCATTACATCACAGGGTTAGAACATAAAAACACACACACATAGACACACAACAAACTAAAGGATTTGAGTTAACAAAGTGAAAGAGACCTTGATATAAAAGGTTGTCTCAATACTATGTGTCATCCCCAAATGAAGAAATAACAAACATAGAAGAATTATTAAACAAAGAAAAGAATGCAAGGACTAATTGCTTCAAGAGAAGAATGCACCCAAAAGTCAAGGAAGCAACCAATGTCAAAGAGTGAAAGAGCTATATGCTCAAGATGATGAAGACGTAGATCTTTGATCTAGTATCTACAATTGAGAAGAGAAGAGATAAAAGAATTTAAGAGGGGAATAAAAATTCCAAAGAGATGGCTTCATAGGTACTATCTCTTGGGGAGGATTGAAAAAATTCACCACAAATCCCCAGACTTATGGAAAGGTGAACAAAAGACTCTCTAGGTACTCTCTCCTACAGAGTTGAACAAACTACAATGGAGGCCCGTGGAAGAGTGGTGAATAGATCTCTTAAGATGAAAGTGCTTTACAGGTCCTCAAACTTGCAAAGAAGGAACCCTAGGTACTCTTTCTTGAGGGAAGCCTAATGATGGGGACTCCACAAAGTTGGATTGGGTCCTCACAAGTGCTCAGTCTTGCAAGGTAAGCTTGAATGGATCTATTCAGGCTACCCCCAAGCTAGATGTTGAGATATAAAATAGGTCTAGTCAGGTTGTCCCCCAGCTAGACGCTATAGAATTCATTTGAGATAAAAAAATTCGAAGGGGGTCCCTTGGGAACCCTTCAAGATATTAAGGGGCCCACTCAAGGGGACAATCCAATTGAAAGATAGAGAGAAGAGATGGGGTCTTGAGAAGGACACACATATCTAGAACAAGTTATCATTGCTCCCAACATATAGGGGAGGAGAACCATGCAAGATACTATAGAAGATACATGATAGAGGTAGATCTCAATATCACTTGCCATTTGAAGAAGAGGCAGGTGCATAAGCAAATAAATGAGTGATTCCACTAGAATCAAGAAGTTATATTTTATCCATCAAGGCCTTACATTTACTAGTGGAATGGCTAGGTACTCGATGGTATGCACAAAAGGAATTCTTTTATTTATCATGATTATGAAATTTCTTACATGTAGGAGAAGGAAGAGTAATCAAGTAGGATTTTAGAAGCCACAAAAAAATATTCTCTTGCTTAGATAAAGAATGAGGAGTAGAAAGAAACCCTTTCTCTCATGGAGAAAAGTTTGACTTATCACAAGAATAAGGCACAAAGACAATGGATAATGGTGGATGAATCAATCTAAGAGAATGAGGTTGAGCGGAAATCATGTCGCCATTCATCCATGGTTTCCGTCTAGATTGTTCATTCAAGAAACCAAGCCCCAAATTATGCTTATGAGGTGCACACTCTATAGGGACCTAAATTCCTTGTTCATTATACCCACAACCTTTACGCCCATAGCCATATTTAGAGACGAGCTTGAAGCTAGGGTGATAACGTGTTTGCAAATCTTGAGGAGGAGGATCCTCATAGAGAGCATTATTCCAGCAATGGGGATTATACTCCTCTATAGGATCACCATTAGCCTTCTTGATAGGATTTCCAAAATTATCCTTTTTAACATAAGCACGATCATCTTCCTTAGAAGGAAGAGGATCAACATTAAGGACATTACACCTATTGCTCACATTATCCTACGATACAGAAGAATAATCATCTTTGATAGCGGGTTTGGATGACGTTATTAGAAGGACTAAGTGGACTAGGTTGAATTTATATTCTCCAATGAAGGATTTGTAAAGTCTAAGGAACCCCAATCATCATCAAGACATGCATTCTTTTGAGAAGAGGTAGAAGGATAAAACTTAATATTTCTTGCTTCAAAAGGATCTTCAAGAACATCTCTGTTAAGAGTATCCTATGTAATAGGTACTACATGAGTAGACATCAACACATTGGAAGAAATTGAAGGGATAAGAGTAGGCACAAAAAAAACATAACTGGTATTTTTCATCTCACATAATTGCATAGCCTCAAGGTCAGCCCTGACTGTGACTACTCGATTATTGCAAATAAACTTAATAAATTTATGCAAGGTAGATGGGACTACACCCATAATATGAATCCACAGTCTATCAAGAAGAAGGTTATATGGTAATTTTTTCTAACATAACATATACAAGGGTGGGTATGGTAATAGGTCCCAACCTCAAAGGAAAAACTATCATTCCTAGGGCTTGTCAACCAACATTATCAAACCCATGAATGAAAACAAAAGAAGCATTAAGAGAAGATGAATCAATATTAATCTTAGGTAGTAGATCAATGCTACATACATTGAGAGTTTAATTAGCATCAATGAGAGTATTTATAATGCTAATAGCATTAATATGAACCATAATCATTAAAAGATATGCTTGTTTTTGCACATCTAGGGGAGGAAGTTCTTGCAGATAGAATGTGATATTTGGTGAATATGCACGAATATGAGCCATCAACACATTAACATCAGTTGGCCTAGTAGAGGTAGGTAAGAGGGTCTTTTACAAGGCTTCTTGGAGCATACCTTGATAAAATGGAGTAGACTGAAGCAATTCCCATAGTGAGATCTTGGTTAGAGTAATGCGGAGTTGCTCGACAAGATCATAATTACCAAGTGTTTTAGTCATGGGTTTAGGTGCTAAAGGAAGACTTGGATGAGAAGGTGGTGAAGAAGTAGGTTGATTAACATTTTGTTTATTCTTTCTAGTATTATAAGTATAGGCTACCACTCTATAAGAGGGAGCCTCAGAAAGATCAAGAGAATCACTATCAAATGGAACACCATTAATAGAACAAATCCTCATAGGAGACGTACTAGTTGAGGTTAAATAAATGACCAGTTTCTTAGGCCTTTTAGGGGTGCTAGAGAAATAGATGATATTTATGGATTCCTTACAACTCATAGATGAATAATTTGAATAAATATGCTTAGCATCTATCCTTGGAGGATCTGATGTGAGAGGAACTTCAACATTCACTAATGCATTATCTCTAGAAGAGAGTGCATTGGAATGAAGAGAAGGTAGATTAACATTAAGAAAATTAAATTAATGATTTCATCTTCTTGCAACAAGATATCCTTCAAAGCAAGAGGAATCTCATGAGAAGGATCAAAGATACAAAGTGGCATGGGTAAATCCAAGTCACTATCACATGCATAAAATAGAACATCATTAAAATTTTGAATATAATTAGATATTGAATTCATAAAAAAGGTATATTCAATTCATTTTGGATATAGGAACTTAAATATGATAAATAATGAATAAACAAGTCAACTGATCCATAGCAGACTAGGGGTGATAGAACTAAGAAAAACCAAAAATCCAAATTTCAGATTTTTTTGGGTATTTTCTAGGTTCTAGTAATTTGCATTTTCGAAGGTCTTTAGAGTAGAATTTGGGGTCAAAACTTGTGTTGGGGTAAATAAATTCTTAGTTTTTTGAAAAAAAATGTGTTTCAAGTTGGGTTCACAAAATGTAGAGAGGGGGGATTCACTACTCATGAGTTTCTTTATTCTCAAGTGAAATCCAAAGGGGTGAACTACCCTAAAATACCTTAAGGAGCAATGTGAGAGTTTGAGAATAAAAAAGAGTAGGTCACAAAGATTTTTGGACAGACTAGTGATTTCTCAGTTAAAGGACAATATTGCAAAACAAGGATGATAGTGCGACATAGTGGAGTCTTAGAGGCATATTGGTGTCTCATACAGACCAGAAATTAAGAATGTCATAGAAAACAAGAGGTTACTACTACTATTATAACTACTAAGAAAATATTGGAACATGAGAAAGTAACAAAATATAACATAATTTAAATGAAGTGAATTAGATGATAAGAGTAAAGAGGATAAGAAATATAAAATTCTCACAAGAACCCAAGTAATAAAGCCTCCAACACATGAATATCTTCAATACTTGCATATGTAAGATCAAGACAAAAATTTGTGGCTATATAGGGGTTTTCCTTAGTCAAACCCTCGTTTTGGTGTTCCCACCCCCATGAATAGCCAAATAGATAGAGAAAATGAACAAAGTGAGCAAATATGAAGTGATGCAAGCAATCCCCGCTCAAGGAGGAGAACCCATATCATGAAATAAAGATGCAATAAATAGGGGATGTGAGAAGTCCCAAGATGCTCGCAAGCACAATATAAGAGAGATATCAGCTACAAGGCTTAAGGAAGCCAAGGAGGGAGACAAAGAGATAGTTGTAAGAGCCAAGAGAGCTACAAAGGGCACTATGAGAATGCAAGAGTGTTGTTGTAGTGAGTTGTGAAATCCAGAGAGCAAGACCAAGAGAAGAGGAAAAGGTGAAAGCCAAATCTAAAAAGATCTAGAGAGAGCCAAATGAATTGAAAATATAGAATTTAAAGAGGGAATAGGAGGGAAAAGAAGTTTCTCAAGTGGTCATAAGGCATCCCAGGCCGTTACCATTGACAAAAGGAATTGACAAGTGGAAAACATGCTTGAAAATGGTCGTTTGAATGTCAAAATGTCATAGGACGCTAGTGCAGTGTGTGAACATCGGTGCGACATGCTAATGTCTAGACACATCATGCTACAAAATGATGAGAATGGGAAAAGCATAAGGTTTGATGCAAAGATGACATTAGAAGGTAGTTGCTCAAAAGGGTTCCCTGAGCATCTTGAGAAGGGAAAAGGGTTGATGTAGGGGTGGACTAAAATGAGTCTACACAAGTTCTAAGGGGGTGGACAATAAAGCAGATACAAGAATGTATGTGAAATTTCAAGGGGTGCAATTTTATGACATTATAGGTATCAAAGTAGAGGTTCCTTAGAAAGATCTTAACCACTTGAGGTAGATCTGAATGGTACACATGAATGGTGTCAAAGCTCCTATGTTTGATGGAACAAATTATGCCTTTTGGAAGGCCAAGATGGAATCCTTTCTCATTGGATTAGGGTTTGGTATATGGAAATTGGTTGAAAATGGATAAACTATGCCTAATAATACTTGGAAAATTGAAGAAGAGATCAAGGAATATGAGAACAATGGAAAAGAAAGGAATGCTATATTGAGTGAGCTTTCCTATTCAAAACTTACTTAGGTCATAAGTTGCAAAATTGCTAAAGAGGTCTGGGAGAAGTTGAAGAGAAGTTATGAAGGTGATGATAAGGTCAAGCAAGAAAAAATGTAGAATTTTAAGGCCATGTTTGAAACCCTAAGGATGTTAGAGGATGACTATATTACAAGCTACATGTACAAGGTGGATGGAATTGTCAACTCCATCAATGGTCCTGGTGGAAAATTGAAGAAAAATAAAGTTATGAAAAAGGTATTGAGAACTCTTCCTAAATCCTATAGTGCTAATTTTTCTACTATTGAGGAAGATCAAGATCTAGATCAATATTCTAGAGATTAATTTTTTTATGCTTTAACTACTTTTGAATTAAGAGAGTTCAACAAAGATGCTCCAAGGAAAGAAAATTCTTTTAAAGTCAGTAAGAAAGAGAGGAATGGTGAATCTGATCTGGATGATTTCAATGAAGTGGAAGTGAATTTTGTAAGAAGATTGAAAAAGGGCATTGGTAGATACAGAGGTAAGTTACCCTTCAAGTGGGGTTCACCCCACAGTACAACATTTGTTGCAACACTGTTTTGATAAGGTGGTCAGGAGTTCGAGTCTCATGGTGACTAGAGGAATTGGGCACACAACAGGCTCACCCATTAGTGGTTGTTGAAGACATCAACAAAGGGTGGAGTAATGAGTGAAGGTAGTTAGAGGTGTGGAGGTGGAAATGGGAGAAAGGAAAATGGTGGTAAGGATGGTTGCGAGAGTGAAGGCAGGCCAAGTGTTAGAGGTGGGACTGGTGGCAGAGGAGTGGAGAGGACAACAAAGTGGAGAAAAGGTGACAGTGAGAGAAAGAGTTAGATGGAAGGGGCAATGATGAAGGGAAGAGGAAGTAATAGAGAGGAGGAGTGGGGAGGAGGTGATGAAAGAAAGGTAGAGAGACTAGATAGAAATGGTAACAAAGAGGAGGAAGGTGTTGAAGAAAGGGGTATAGTAGAGAGAAAGGAATGGACTAGTGTTAATACCAAATAAACATGCATGAGGTCCCCCATAAATTGTGGCCTTATTGGTTCAAAGCTCCAGTCAAAAGCGATTACCAATCAAAAAAAAAAATTTACCCTTCAAGTGTTTCAATTATGGGAAGGTAGGCCATTATGCTTCAAAATGTCTAGATAAAGTTTCAAATGACAAACATAAAGATCATAAAGGTAAATTCATCAAGAAGAGTTATTATGTTAAAGAAGATAGTGATTATGAAGAATCATATTGCCTAGATAATGAAAGTGATGAATGCTTGTTCATGGATTTGAATGGTGGAACTAATTCTATTGATCTTGAGAGATGTGTGAAGGAAATTTCTCTAGAAATAGGTCATAGTATTGAAGGAACTATGTTAACTTCCTTTCATGCAAGAGATGAGAGAAACTATTAGATAATTTATAGCGGATATTCAAATCATATGACATGTGATAAGAGTAAGTTTTTTAATATTAAGAAATATGATGGTGGTTGTGTTAGGTTTGGTGATGACACATCTTCTAAGATCTATGGAAAAGGTTCAATTAGTATTGATGGAAAGAAAAAGACAAATGATGTTATTTATGTCAAGGGTCTCTCGCATAGTATTCTCAGCGTAGGAAAAATGTGTAGCAGAGGATACAATCTGGTGTTTTAGGATGATGGTTGTGAAATCATAAAAGGAAGATCCAAAATCTTTGTTGTAGAAGGAATAAGGAAAAAATGAAATGTCTATCAGCTCAAAAGTGCTAGTGGTAAGTTATTTATGACTCAAATCAATGAAAGTTGGTTGTGGCATAGAAGAATGTGTCATCAATTTTGAAAGCCTAGTAAATATCAACTCTACTCATGTTGTGAGAGAATTTCCAAGAAACAAAGCCTATGGGACCTTCTAAGGAATAGGTTCAAAACTAAGGAACATTCTACTATGGGACCTTTAGAGTTGGTGCTTACAAACCTATGTAGTCCTACTTGTTGAAAGCCACAAGACAACTAAGAGGGGGGGTGAATCAGTTGTCACCAAACACAAACTCAAATCTCAAACACTTATCAACTTCACATACAATTTTCAAGGAGTTTCAAAAACAGATAAGGAATAGGTTCAAAACTAAGGAACATTCTACTATGGGACCTTTAGAGTTGGTGCTTACAAACCTATGTAGTCCTACTTGTTGAAAGGCACAAGACAACTGAGAGGGGGGATGAATCAGTTGTCATCAAACACAAACTCAAATCTCAAACACTTATCAACTTCACATCCACTTTATTTTTTATTAAGTATGAAAATGAAATGCAAATAACAGAAAGCAATATCAACACAAGAAACACTATATTTAAGTGGAAAACCCTTGATAAGGGAAAAAAATGATGAAGATTAACTCACAATATAAAGTAATTCCAAAACCAAATACAAAGAGGCTCACTGCCTACAAATACAAAAGATAATAGAAAGATCCACCACAAGTTACACACATCCACAACCTTGATCAGAAGATTGTAGACACCATCAACTCACTACTTTTAGGAGTCTAAAACATTAAAGTAGTACTGCCTCAATTCACTTTCACACACTCTTCACTTCTCAAACTTGTGGCATACCTGATACTTTCAATTCACAACATCTCAACTTGTATTTATACCATCTTCAACCTTAGAAACTTTCTCCAAGGTTGGCTACACACTTCATTTACAAATTCAAATTAGGTTAGCAAATCAGCATTCCCTTGCTGGAAGAGAATGAGAGTGGACCAAACCAACACTTAACCAAGACCCAAAACAATGTCTCAAATCAATCACATGCTTCCTTAATTGATACTGATCCTTCACATGAAGTGTAGACACCAAGTCGCCCAAACCTAATGAAAACACAAGTGAGATTTGAAGTACATGCTTCTGCAATAAGAAGATAGCATGCAGACCACATAACACACTTCACCATGCACAGGAACACATCGTAGATACCTTCATATTCATTCGCATCAAGTGCAAAAACATTCAAACACAAAATGATTTCCATCAGTCCATCTAGACTGTATAGACACACACAACTTTGAAACTTGTCTTTCAGAGCACCAAACCACGAACACCTTTTCCAAAACATAGAAAAAATCATTACAAGCCTTCTATCAAATCCAAAAGACCTGAAGCAAACCAGCAAAGGACCGCGGAGTAGAAACATTTCTCCCAGTCCATAGACAAACAACTTTGCCAAACTAGTTCGCACACAGGTGAACACAACTGTAACTCCATCAAACTGGGAGCTAAAATCTAGGATATATCAACCAATGATGCTCATAAACAACTCTTCATATCCACATAAGCATAGGATCAACACAAAAGAAATTTGGAGCACAAACTAGAGCACATTCTAAACGCATACTCAACTTTTTCTTCACTATTTCTCAAAAGTGCTTGGAAAATCAATACATCAACACACCTACAACACCATAAAGATAGCTCGGTTTACTCACAACATCTCTACAACATCTCAACTCTACATGCACAACCTGCAACATTTTGGACTGTGTTGACATCAATGACAACATTAATGATAACACCACCAAACTCACTCATACTTAAAACGATCTCCCCCTTTGTCATTGATGGCAACACATGATGTGAAAAACCATCAAATACAACATCCATTCCATTCTTGCACTCTCCTTTATTTTTTACATTAGAAAGCCTACACAACATTCCTACACTCTCAATACTCTCTCTCCCTTTTTCATTCACTATTTTTCACATGAGACTCTCTCCCCCTTTGACATTAATGGAAAATTCCAAAAGCTCTTATCACTCCCCCTTAGGAGTGCACCCACACATCTCATATTGCAACAATGAAAATTTCTACTCCCCTTGTAGAGTAGACCCATTCATCAATCCAGGAAAATAAAGAATCTGTAGATCCACTGGACTGATGCACCTCCATGTGCAGATAGTTCAAATAAGGAGGGGAAATGACCCCCAACTTCTACCTAAGATACTCAAAAGTATCCTTTAGAAGAGCCTTAGTAAATATGTCTACAATTTGATCCTTTGTAGGAAAATACTCCAATCTGACTTCATTCTCCAATACCTTCTCCCTCAAGAAATGATATTTGATAGATATATGCTTTGTTCTTGAATGCATCTATAATGCCCCATCTTGTAACCTAAAGAATGTTGCATTGACTACAATAGTGTAATAAATTTTTTTTGTTAAATTGTAAACATAAACTTTATTATTGCAAACATTGAATAACATTTAAATTACATCATTAAAGATATAGAGAACAAATATGATTCTTGCTTTTCATAGCATTTATAATAACATTTACAATACTCATTTCCAAATGAGGTAGGTCATTTGTAATATGTAATTGTACACTTTTATATGACCTACCTCATTTGGAAAGGCTCTAAGCTTGCGCCTCGATTTGTTGGGCCATTTTAGATTTTAGAGAGGATTGGTCCTGTGGCGTATTGACTCGCCTTACCACCCAGTTTATCATGTATCCATGATGTTTTTCATGTGTTAGTTCTCAGACCTTATCATCTTGATATTTCTCATGTACTTGATTGGAATGCATTATAGGTAGAGGACAGACAACTGGCTTCAGAGCCCATGAGAATTCTTCAGCATCGGAAGCGCGTTCTCAGGGGTCGAGACGTTGATCAGGTGAGGATCCAATGGGATCCTAGTCTGATGAAGGCTCAACCCGAGACTTAGAAAATAACCCACAAACAAGAGACTAATTTTATTATTTAGAAAATGGAACTTCTTACATGTAGAGGATCTCAAATCCCCAAGTTCTATAACACATGCAAGTTACATAAAGCTACAGAATCACCCTTTCGCAATATACGAGCTTGTCCCCAAAAAGTTACTGAAAAATTAGAAACCTTCCCATAAATAGAGCTCCTCTTTAGTTTGGAGCCAAAAAAACATTCAAATTTGAGTTTAGGTGGTTTGGCGACAAAAAAATTACAACTTGAAGTTCAAATTTCAAAAGAACATTTGCAATTGTATCTTCTAGAAAGTGCGCCAACTTCCCGGGGCCATAACTTTTGATCCGAGACTCTGATTCGGGAACCGTTTGAACCATTGGAAAGGTCTCGAAGTCAATAACGCGCTCAAAATTTGCTACACCAATTTCAACAAGTTTTGGGGCCGATCCGGGAAGTCTAAGTGCCTCAAATCTAACTTAGAAGGTTTTTAGGTGCAAATTTGGGAAACTAAAACTGTAATATCTTTCAACCTAAGAATATAAAATAAAAACCATAAATTGAGAATTTCATTATGACGAAAAGGGTATCCAAAAATGTAAAAACACCTAAAAAATGAGAAACTTGAAATTTAACTATTTTTGGGTGATGCAAGATTGCCCTTACACCACTAGATGCTCCTACATCAGACACCCAGGGTAATTTGAGAAGTGACCCCATCATATCTTAGATGGGTGAGGAAAACCCAAATAGTCAACCTCTGCCTTAGGCAACCAGGATGAATCTTCAACAGGCCTTCCTTTCCATTTCACTAGATATTCTTCATACTGCCTGTTCCTGGTAGTCCTTCCCACACGACTATCCAAGATTTCTTCAATCTCCTCCTTTTTTGAAGTAGGTGTTGGAATCTCATACTGTTCCATTGTCGGCACTTCCTCTATGCCACCTTCATGATACTCTGTCAAATCTGAAATGTTGAACATAGGGGAAATGTGGAATCCATCTGGCAACTCTACCTCATATGCATTCCCTGAATCATGCCTCTTCAAAATTTTACAGGGACTGAACTTCTTCATCTTCAATTTGTTATATGTTCCCACTAGAAACATTTCTTTTCTCAAGTGGACCATCACTTCATCACAAATTTGAAACTCCTTATACCTCCTCTTCTGATCTGCCTTAGCCTTATACTGCATATTCATCTTGTTAATATGTTCTCTTACCTTCTCATGTATATCCTTGATGTGTTCTGCAAAATCTTTGGCTTCAACACTTATTTTCTTCTCTTGGTCCATCTTCCTCAATTCTGGAGCTGTCTAGGGCTACCTCCATACACAATCTGGAATGGTGATCTACCAGTGCTTATGTTGAAAGAATTGTTGTAAGAAAATTCTTCTTGGGGTAAGATCAAGTCCCATCCCTTGGGTTTATCTCCTACCAAACATCTCAGTAGGTTACCCAGACTCCTGTTAACAACCTCTGTCTACCCATATGTTTGTGGATAGTGTGCAGAACTAAACTTCAACTCTATCTCCAGCTTCTTCCACAAGGTCCTCCAAAAGTACCCCACAAATTTGGTGTCACGATCTAAAACAATACTCTTTGGAAAACCATGTAGCCTCACCACCTCTTTGAAGAATAAGTCAGCAATGCAGACTGCATCATGGGTCTTCTGACATGGACTGAAATGTGCCATCTTCGAAAACCTATCAACCACCACAAAGAATGAATCATTCCCTCATTGTGTCCTTGGCAAACCAAGAACAAAGTCCATACTTATATCCTCCCATGGCCTCTCTGGTACAGGTAAGAGCTGATATAAGCCTATATTCTGGCTCACTCCTTTAACCATCTGACATAACCTGTAGCTTTGTACAAACTTCTTCACATCCTGTGACAACTAAGGCCAATAATAATACTCACTAATAATGGCAATGGTCTTATCCTGACCAAAATGTCCTACAATTCCTCCACTATGCTTCTCCTTTATCAGGTTCTCCCTCATGGAAATCCTCGAGATACACAATTGACTTCCCTTAAATAACATGCTATCCTGGATTATAAAATCCAGCCACCTTGTCCTGTCCACTGTAATAGGTTCCTTGCAAGCTTTCCAAGCCTCTGCAAAATCAGAATCTTTTGTATACAGTGTCTTGAGTTCATTGAACCCGACCACTACAATCTGCATCTTTGTCATCAATGTATGCCTCCTACTTAAGGCATCTGCAACCCTATTTGAATTCCCACTCCTATGTTTCAAAACAAAGGTATAACTCTACAAAAATTCTACCCATTTCATATGCCTCTGATTTAATTTTTCCTGACTATTTAGGTATTGCAAGGCCTGATGATCAATATATAGAACAAATTCCTTCGGCAACAAATAATGTCTCCATTTCTTTAAAGCTTAAACTATCGCATAAAATTCTTGATCATATACAAAATACTTTCTCTTGGCATCATTTAACTTTTCACTAAAATAGGCAATGGGCTTACCTTCTTGGATCAACACTACTCCAATGGCACAACCACTGGCATCATAATCCACCTGAAACAACTTGTTGAAATCTAGGAGGGCTAGAATAGGTTGCTTTGTCACCTTCTGCTTCAACAGTTCAATTTTTTTTTCTGCTCCATTGCTCCACTTGAATTCTTTTCTATCCCCTCTCATTGTTTCAGTTAGGGGTCCACAAATACTACTGAAGTTTCTAATGAACTTTCTATAAAAACTAGCCAAACCATAGAAAGATCTCACCTCGGTAGCTGTTCTTGGGGTAGGCCATTTCAGAGTAGCCTTCACCTTCTCTGGGTACATCTTGAGACCTTTTGCTGAGACAACAAACCCCAAGTACACTAACTCCCTCTTCACAAAACTACACTTCTTCAGATTAATCAACAGTTTCTCTTCTCTTAACTTCTCAAAGGCTCTCCGAATATACATCAGATGCTCATCCAACATCTTACTAAAAATAAAAATATCATCTAAATACATAATAACAAAACTTTCCAGAAATTCCTTTAGTACCTCATTCATGAGCCGCATGAATGTGCTTGGTGCATTGGTTAGCCCAAAAGGCATGACTAACC
The DNA here is from genome assembly GCA_007258455.2 of Sequoia sempervirens. NCBI lineage: Eukaryota > Viridiplantae > Streptophyta > Pinopsida > Cupressales > Cupressaceae > Sequoia > Sequoia sempervirens. The sequence continues at coordinate 764,270,427 of VDFB02193867.1, read as the reverse complement.
ACTCATATAGGCTTTTTTTGGTCTTGAAGGCAATCTTCCATTCATCTCCATCTCGAATCCGGATCTGGTGATATCCACTCTTCAAATCAATCTTTGTGAAGTACTGAGCTCCTCTCAAACAGTCTATCAAGTCATCCTTCCTTGGCAGGAAAAATTTGTACTTGATTGTTATCTTGTTTATGGCTCAGGAATCTGTACACATCATCCACTCCCCATCCTTTTTTGGTGCTAGTACTACAGGTACTGCACATGGACTCAAACTCTCCCATATCAAACCCTTTCTCAACAACTCTTGAACTTTTCTGTTCAACTCCTCAATTTCTTATGGAGTCATTCTATGAGTTGCCTTATTTGGAAAACTAGCTCCAGGAATCGAGTCAATCTGATGACTGATTTTCCTTATTGGTGGTAAACCCTCAAGTACATTATCAGAAACAATATCCTGAAACTCATCCAACATCCCATAAACTTCTTCTAGAACCTTCTCACTATCCTCCTTACTCACTCTAGGAATCAATGCATAACACACATGCTCATGCTTCATACCTTCTAAAAAAATTCTTCCATCTACATAACAAATTCTAGCACTACTGTATACCTTTTCTTCGTCTCCTTCAGGGGTTTCAACTTTTGACGAACCCCATCTTTTGTCAAAGAATAAGTGTTTGCATGGCCATCATGTATAGCTCGCCTATCGAACTGCCAGGGCCTCCCCAACAACATGTGACATGCATCCATGGGGATGATATCACAGAGTACCTCATCATGGTAGCTCCTGATCTTGAACTTTACTAGGCACTTCTCATTGACCAAAACTTTGTGGTCTTTCTGCAACTAGGCAATCCGATACAAATGCAGGTGTCTTTCCATCTTCAGCTTCAACTTTGTGACCATCTCTTCTGACACCAGATTATTGGTGCTCCCACCGTCAATAATGACATGACAACATTTTCCATCACACTTGCACCTTGTGTGAAACAAATTCTTCCTTTGTTCTGGTTCCTTTTCCTCAATCACTAGGGCTCTCCTAATCACTAGGGCTTCTCCCCTTTCAGCGTCATCTGAATGTTCAGATTGTGCCTCCTCATCTGCATGCACAACCCTTCCATGACCTTCTGGCCTTTTGTCTGTCATTCCTTGGTGTTCTGGATATTCATAGGCTCGATGCCCTTCTTCACCACACTGGAAATATGTTCCTTTGAAACCACTTCTTCCAGATCCTTGTCCATATCTCCCTCGTCCTCTACCTCTTTGATCACCACTTTTTTTATCACAAGGGCGGTAGAAGTTTTCATTCCTTTGGCTTTGGCTGGTACCCACATCTTCACTTTTCTTTTCATCATCATTTCGGCTTCCTGAAGGTCTTCCACTGTCCCTTCCACTTTGACCTCCCCGTTGATGCAGGAGCATCCAGTGGTGTAAGGGCAATCTTGCATCACCCAAAAATAGTTAAATTTTAAGTTTCTCATTTTTTAGATATTTTTACATTTTTGGATACCCTTTTCATCATAATGAAATTTTCAATTTACAGTTTTTATTTTCTATTCCTGGGTGGAAAGATATTGCAGTTTTAGTTTCCTAGATTTACACCTAAAATTTTTTTGAGTTAGATTTTAGGCACTTAGATTTTCCAGATCAGCCCTGAAACTTGTGAGCATATTATTGACTTTGAGACCTCTCCAACGGTTCAAACGGTTCACAAATTAGAGTCTCGGATCAAAAGTTATGGCCCCGGGAAGTTGGCACACTTTCTAGAAGATACAATTGCAAATGCTCTTTTGAAATTTGAACTTCATATTGTAAATTTTCGGCGCCAAACTGCCTAAACTCAAATTTGAATATTTTTTTTGGCTCCAAACTAAAAAGGAGCTCTATTTATGGGCAGGTTTCTAATTTTTCAGTAACTTTTTGGGGGACAAGCTCGCATATTGTGAAGGGGTGATTCTGTAGCTTTCTGTAACTTGCATGTGTTGTAGAACTTGGGGATTTGAGATCCTCTATATGTAAGAAGCTTCATTTTCTGAATAATAAAATTATTCTCTTGTTTATGGGTTATTTTCTAAGTCTCAGGCTACGCCCTCATCAAGTGGTATCAGAGCGAAGTTTCCTTAAGCGTGTGGATAGATCGTTGATCATGAGGCAGTTCGCACCAGGACCGTGGTTGTGGGTCGAGGTCAAGAAAGATGCCTCCAAGAGTGATGCTTGGTAGGCATGGTGGTGGCAGAGATGGTCGAGGCAGCATAAATTCTGGTGGAAGAGATGTACTGGCAGCCCTCTAGAGACAGATTGACGCATTACAAGAGCAGTTGAGAAGAGGCTTAAACCCAAGGGAGGAAAGTGAGGATGAAGGAGAGGAAGAAGGTTCAAATGTAGAAGAGGAAGAAGAAGTAATTGATCAAGATCAAATGTGGCTAATAAGGGCCATTTCAAAAATTGGGAAAAGACTCAGAGCAAAATTCCCCAGTTATTCCAAAAGTTTGAACCCGGAAGAGTTGATCGACTAGATCAACGAGCTAGAAGAATATTTTGAGTATGAGGAAATAGAGGACCTAGATTGGGTGAAGTTTGTGAAAATGAAGCTGAAGGGCCATGCCAGTATTTGGTGGAAAGAGGTCCAGTTGGAAAGAAATTGAAGAGGAAAATGAAATATCACCAGATGGGATCTCATGGTAGAGAAACTGAAGAAGTAGTTCATACCAGTGGGCTATGAGTTAGATCTGTTGAAGAAATTGCAAGGGTTGAAGCAAGGAAGCAGATCTGTGAAAGAATATACTAAATATTTTCACAAGATAATCATCAGAATGGGCCACACAGAGGCCAATAAGGAGAAGGTAACCCGATATCTTAATGGGTTACGACCAAGCATTTAGGAGGAGTTAAGCCTAGTCAGAATGACCACTATTGAGGATGTGTATCAGTTTGCTCGGAAGGTGGAAGAGAAGCTGAACAAAAGATTTGATGGCAAGAAAAAAGGATGAGGAGGTCAAAGTGGAAGGGGTGATGGAAGACCTTCAGGAAGCCAAAATGATGATGAAAAGGAAAGTGAAGATGTGGGTACCAGCCAAAGCCAAAGGAATGAAAACTTCTACCTCCCTCGTGATCAAAATAGTAGTGATCAAAGAGGTAGAGGATGAGGGAGATATGGACAAGGATCTGGAAGAGGTAGTTTCAAAGGAACATGTTTCCAGTGTGGTGAAGAAGGGCATCGAGCCTATGAATGTCCACAACACCAAGGAAGGACAGAAAAAAGGCCAGAAGGTCATGGAAGGGTTGAGCATGTAGATGAGGAGGCCCAATTTGAACATTCAGATGATGCAGAAAGGGGAGAAGCCCTAGTGATTAGGAGATCACTGGTGACTAAGGAAAATGAACTAGAATAGAGGAAGAATCTATTTTGCACAAGGTGCAAGTGTGAAGGAAAATGTTGTGATGTCATTATTGACGGAGGGAGCACCAATAATCTAGTGTCATAAGAGATGGTCACAAAGTTGAAGCTGAAAAGGGAAAGACACCTGCATCCATATTGGATTGCCTAGTTGCAGAAAGACCACAAAGTTTTGGTCAATGAGCAATGCCTAGTAATGCTTAAGATTGGGAACTACCATGATGAGGTACTATGTGATATTATCCCTATGGATGCATGTCACATGTGGTTGGGGAGGCCTTGGCAGTTCGATAGGCGAGCTATACATGATGGCCATGCAAACACTTATTCCTTGAAAAAGGATGGGGTACGTCACAAGTTGAAACCCCCGAAGGAGACCGAAGAAAAAGGTATGCAGTAGTGCTAGAATTTGTTATGTAGATGGAAGAAATTTTTTAGAAGGTATGAAGCATGAGCATGTGTGTTATGCATTGATTCCTACAGTGAGCAAGGAAGATAGAGAGAAGGTTCTAGAAGAAGTTTCTGGGATGTTGGATGAGTTTCAAGATATTGTTTCTAATAATGTATCTGAGGGTTTACCACCAATAAGGAAGATCAGTCATCAGATTGACTTGATTCCTGGAGCTAGTTTGCCAAATAAGACAGTTCATAGAATGACTCCAGCAGAAAATGAGGAGTTGAACAAACAAGTTCAAGAGTTGTTGAGAAAGGGTTTAATACGGGAGAGTTTGAGTCCATGTGCAGTAACTACAGTACTAGCACCAAACAAGGATGGGGAGTGGAGGATGTGTACAGATTCCCAAGCCATAAACAAGATAGCAATCAAGTACAGATTTCCCCTGCCAAGGATGGATGACCTGATGGACTATTTGAGTGGAGCTGAGTACTTCACAAAGATTGATTTGAAGAGTGGATATCACCAGATCTAGATTCGAGAGGAAGATGAATGGAAGACTGCCTTCAAGATCAAAGAGGGCTTGTACGAGTGGTTAGTCATGTCTTTTGGGCTAACCAATGCATCGAGCACATTCATGCAGCTCATGAACAGGGTACTAAAAGAATTTATGGGAAGTTTTGTTATTGTGTATTTAGATGATATTTTGATTTTCAATAAGACATTGGATGAGCATCTGATGCATATTCGGATAGCCTTTGAGAAGTTAAGAGAAAATAAACTGTTGATTAATCTGAAGAAGTGCAGTTTTGTGAAGAGGGAGTTAGTGTACTTGGGGTTTGTTGTCTCAGCAGAAGGTCTCAAGATGGACCCAGAGAAGGTGAAGGCTATTATGGAATGGCCTACCCCAAGAACTACTGAGGTGAGATCTTTCCATGGTTTGGCTAGTTTTTATAGAAAGTTTATTAAAACTTCAGTGGTATTTGTGGACTAAACAATGAGGATAGAAAAGAATTCAAGTGGAGGCGATGGAGGGCAAAAAGTTTTGAACTGAAGCAGAAGTGAAAGCAACTTGTTCTAGCCCTCCCATTTCAACAAGGTGTTTGGTGGATTGTGATGCCATGGTTGTGCCATTGGAGTAGTGTTGAGCCAAGAAGGTAAGCCCATTGCCTATTTTAGTGAAAATTTAAATGATGCCAAGAGAAAGTATTTTGTATATGATCAAGAATTTTATGCAATAGTTCAAGCATTAAAGAAATGGAGACATTATTTGTTGCCGAAGGAATTTGTTCTATATACTGATCATCAGGCCTTGCAGTACCTAAATAGTCAGGGAAAATTAAATCAGAGGCATATGAAATGGGTAGAGTTTTTGCAGAGTTATACCTTTGTTTTGAAACATAGGAGTGGGAAGTCAAATAGGGTTGCAGATGCCTTAAGTAGGAGGCATACATTGATGACAAAGATGCAGATTGAAGTGGTTGGATTCAATGAAATCAAGACACTATATGCAGAAGATCTCGATTTTGCAGAGGTTTGGAAAGCTTGCAAGGAACCTGTCACAGTGGACAGGACAAGGTGGCTGGATTTCATAATCTAAGATGGCATGTTATTTAAGGGAAGTCAATTGTGTATCCCGAGGAGTTCCATGAGGGAGAACCTGATAAAGGAGAAGCATAGTGGAGGAATGGTAGGACATTCTAGTTGGGATAAGACCATTTCCATTATTAGTGAGCATTATTATTGGCCTCAATTGTTACAGGATGTGAAGAAGTTTGTACAAAGCTGTAGGATATGTCAGATGGCTAAAGGAGTGAGCCAGAATATAGGTTTATATCAGCCCTTACCTATACCAGAGAGGCCATGGAAGGATATAAGTATGGACTTTGTTCTTGGTTTTTTCCAAGGACACAATGAGGGAATGATTCAGTTTTTGTGGTGGTTGATAGGTTTTCGAAGATGGCACATTTTATTCTATGTCAGAAGACCCATGATGCAGTCCACATTGCTGACTTGTTCTTCAAAGAGGTGGTGAAGCTACATGGTCTACTAAAGAGTATTGTTTCAGATCGTGACACCAAATTTGTGGGGTACTTTTGGAGGACTTTGTGGAAGAAGCTGAAGATAGAGTTGAAGTTCAGTTCTAAACACCATCCACAAATAGATGGGCAAACAAAGGTTGTTAACAGGAGTCTGGGTAACCTACTGAGATGTTTGGTAGGAGATAAACCCAAGGGATGGGACTTGATCTTACCCTAGGTAGAATTTTCTTACAACAATTCTTTCAACATAAGTACTAGTAGATCACCATTCCAGATTGTGTATGGAGGTAGCCTTAGAACAACTCTAAAATTGAGGAAGATGGACCAAGAAAAAAAAGTGCTGAAGCTGAAGATTTTGCAGAACACATCAAGGATATACATGAGAAGGTAAGAGAACATATTAACAAGATGAATACGCAGTATAAGGCTAAGGTAGATCAGAAGAGGAGGTATAAGGAGTTTCAGCTTGGTGATAAAATGATGGTCCACTTGAGGAAAGAAAGGTTTTGAGTGGGAACATATAACAAATTAAAGATGAAGAAGTTCGGTCCCTATAAAATTTTGAAGAGGCATGATTCAGGAAATGCAAATGAGGTAGAGTTGCCGGATGGATTCAACATTTCCCCTGTGTTCAACATTTCAGATTTGATAGAGTATCATGAAGGTGGCACAGAGGAAGTACCATTGATGGAACAGTGTGGGATTCCAGCACCTACTTCAGAAAAGAAGGAGATTGAAGAAATCCTGGATAGTCGTGTGGGAAGGAGTACCAGGAATAGGCAGTACGAAGTATATTTGGTGAAATGGAAAGGAAGGCCTGTTGAAGATTCATCCTGGTTTCCTAAGGTAGAGGTTGACCATTTGGGATTTTCTTCCACCATTTGAGACATGACGGGGTCACTTCTCAAATTACCTTGGGTGTCTGATGCAGGAGCATCCAGTGGTGTAAGGGCAATCTTGCATCACCCAAAAATAGTTAAATTTCAAGTTTCTTAGTTTTTAAATATTTTTACATTTTTGGATACCCTTTTCATCATAATAAAATTCTCAATTTATGGTTTTTATTTTATATTCCTGGGTGAAAAGATATTGCAGTTTTAGTTTCCTAGATTTGCACCTAAAAATCTTCCAAGTTAGATTTAAGGCACTTAGAGTTCCCGGATCAGCCCTAAAACTTGCTGAAATCAGTATAGCCAATTTTGAACGTGTTATTGACTTTAAGACCTTTCCAACAGTTCAAACGTTTCATGAATCATAGTCCCGGATCAAAAGTTATGGCCCTGGGAAGTTGGCACAGTTTCTAGAAGATACAATTGCAAATGCTCTTTTCAAATTTGAACTTCATGTTGTAAATTTTTGGCACCAAACTGCTTAAACTCAAATTTGAATGTTGTTTTAGCTCCAAACTAAAGAGGAGCTCTATTTATGGGCAGGTTTCTAATTTTTTGGTAACTTTTTGGGGGACAAGCTCGCATATTGTGAAGGGGTAATTTTGTAGCTTTCTGTAACTTGCATATGTTGTAGAACTTGGGGATTTGAGATCCTCTGCATGTCAGAAGCTTCATTTTCTAAATAATAAAATTATTCTCTTGTTTGTGGGTTATTTTCTAAGTCTCAGGCTATGCCCTCATCACCCATCCTTTTTGCTTGCCATCAAATCTTTTGTTCAGCTTCTCTTCCACCTTTAGAGCAAACTGATACACATCCTTAATGGTGGTCATTCTGACTAGGCTTAACTTCTCCTGAATGTTCGGTCGTAACCCCCATTAAGATATCAGGCTACCTTCTCCTTATTGGCCTCTATGTGGCCTATTCTGATGATTATCTTGTGAAAATCTTCAGTATATTCTTTCACAAATCTGCTTCCTTGCTTCAACCCTTGCAATTTCTTCAACAGATCTAACTCGTAGTCCACTGGTATGAACTGATTCTTCTCTACCATGATCCCATCAGTGATATTTCTTTTCTTCGATTTCTTTCAATCGGATTCTTTCCACCAAATCTTTGGCATGGCTTCAACTTCATTTTGCAAACTTAACCCAATTTGGGTCCTCTATTTCCTCATACTCAAAATATTCTTCTAGCTCATTGATCCAGTCGATCAACTCTTTCGGGTTTAGACTTCCAGAATAACTGGGGACTTCTGCTCTGGTCTTTTCCTGATATTTGAAATGGCCCTTATTAGCTGCATTTGGTCTTGATCAATTGCTTCTTCTTCCTCTTCTACATTTGAACCTTCTTCCTCTCCTTCATCCTCACTTTCCTCCCTCGGGTTTAACCCTCTTCTCAACTACTCTTGTAACGCATCAATCTATCTCTGGAGGGTTGCTAGTGCATCTCTTCCACCAACATTTCTACCACCTCGACCACCTCTGACACCACCATGCCTACCAAGCATCACTCTTGGAGGCATCTTTCTTGACCTCGACCCACAACCACGGTCCTGGTGCGAATTGCCTCACGATTGGCAATCTGTCCACACACTCAAGAAAACCGGCTCTGATACCACTTGATGAAGGCGCAACCTGAGACTTAGAAAATAACCCACAAATAAGAGAATAATTTTATTATTTAGAAAATAGAACTTCTTACATGCAGAGGATCTCAAATCCCCAAGTTCTACAATACATGCAAGTTACAGAAAGCTACAAAATCACCCTTTCGCAATATACAAGCTTGTCCCCAAAAAGTTACCCAAAAATTAGAAACCTGCCCATAAATAGAGCTCCTCTTTAGTTTGGAGCCAAAACAACATTCAAATTTGAGTTTAGGTGGTTTGGCACCGAAAAATTACAAGTTGAAGTTCAAATTTCAAAAGAACATTTGCAATTGTATCTTCTAGAAAGTGTGCTAACTTTCTAGGGCTATAACTTTTGATCCGAGATTCCGATTCGTGAACCATTTGAACCATTGGAAAGGTCTCAAAGTCAATAATGTAGTACCCCTCCATCTATGCTTATGTTTTCTGTTGCTATGCTTTCATACTGTTAGACCTATGATGTTTTGTTTAGATATTTTGATCGCTGGTTTTGAGCGATAGTAGATTATTTTGTGACATGATGATACTTGATTGATGATTATTATTTTCAGACATGATATGATTTAGTGTAGATGTTATTTTCAGTTGTTATTGCTATGTATATGCTTATGATGGACTAACAACATTTATTTCGTCAGTTTGCTATGAAGTGTATTGGTGTGGAGAACAAAATCATATCACTCGCTTGCGAGTGCCCTGCGATATCTGTGATTTTCTCCGCACGGTGTGTTTGTTTAATGTTTTATATATATATATATATTTGTATGCAAGTTATTTGCTTGGTTGCAGGATTTACAGGTACATGACACCGACTCCACCTGTGTAATCAGGTCTGAGCGTGTCAAGACTCAACGGAAATGTTGAACGGGAGATAGTAGTTAGGTTTATCCTAGTCTAGTTTTAACCTTGGTCTTAGTACATTGTCAGTTTTCAGTTTTGAGTCATAGGTTGTATTGTATTTTCTATTGGTTAAATCGTTTTGAAAAGGTAAATATTGGTTAATTTTAATGTTAGTTATTGTGCTTTAATTATTGTTATTTAATTAATATTTAAATGTGATTGAAATTTACTTACTTGATAAGTTAATTCATTAATTAGCTTATTTGGTTAAATGGTTGGTCTTAAAAGGATTTAACTATTTTAATTAAATAAATTAATTAATTAAATTAAATTATTAAGTGTGTAAATTATATTGCATTTAAAAAAAAATTAATTAGAAAATTAAATTGTATTTAAACGATTAGAAAATTAAATTAAATTAAAGTAAATGCATGTGAATGGCAAATTGATTTTTTTAAATTTTAAATTTAATAAAATTGAAATTACATGCAAAAATTTGAAATGGAAAAATTGCCGAGAAGTGGAGAAGATATTTTTCTCAACCACTTCTCGACATGTGTGTGAGTGCCATAATTGCATACAGTTGTTGAAATTTTCTTACGGAGGTTATTGTGGATCTGGGATTTTGCACGAGGTTATTCAATTTCCTCACAGGGAAATTTTCTGAGTACTGACAAAAATTCTTTTACTGTGTTAAAATCCAATTTTTTTTAGAAGTTGTGATCTCTCTGTATTTGGATTGTAAATCTTGTGGAAGATCTCTTGGTGGGAGGATCTCTTGTGTTGGTTGAAAAAGATTTTTGGGAATATTATGCGCTTCAGGCAACAACAGAGGCAACAAAACTTTATTCTACAGTAACGGGAAAAATAGGTACTTCTCTTTGTGATTAAATTAATTTCTTTAAAAAAAACTGAGTGTATGTCTGAATATGAAAGCTGTAATTTCTTTCTGAGAAAATTTAGAAATTAAATCTGTGAATTATGATTTCTTTTCTGTGAATAAATTAAAGCAAAACAATAATTTATTTTATTAGTAGAAATCTACAGAAAAGTTGATAGAATCTTAGAAGAATTTCTGGTTAAAAATTATCTGTTTATATTAAAGAAATTTCTGGTAGAACCTACAGAGGAAAAATTTTATGATTTGAGTTAGAAACCCTCTGTAAAATTGAAGATGAAACTCTCTGATTTAGAAATAAAAGATCTTGATAAATTCTGTGAATCAAAAACCTCTGGTAAATTTACCAGTAGTATTTCTTTTTAATTGTTGAATTCTTGATCTTCCAGCAATTATTTAGTATTTAAAATTTTTACATGGAACTGTATACTGTAATTTTGAAAAGATTGTTATTTTTATTTTTAAAATAAATAAATAAAAATCCTGATGAAATCGCCGTACGGTGAAATTTCATACAGGAGTTTTTATATAAAAAAATTATGTATATATGTGTGGGGCTGGGGCTACCACAGCCGCCCCACAAGGGATGCGGACTGTGGGCAGTCGCTGCCCACAGCCTGCGGCCCTGTGGGGAGGCTGCGTAGCAGCCAAACCCCCTCATAGGGAATGGCACACAACAATGCTGCGAGCCATTAAACATGTTTTAAATTAAATTTTATTCTTTTCTTTTTTTGTTTTATATATATTATTAATACTTATTTTATATATAATATATTTAAAATATATTGTATATAATATATGTTATTAAAATATATAATATATGTTTATTAAATGTTTAAAGAATTTATTTGGTATAATAATTATAAAATAATATAATTAGTAAAATAAAATAATTACTTAAATAAAATATATATATTTAAGTGATTGTCATATTTTGGAACAACTAATAAGAATATATAGTGAAATTTGATTTTATTAAGTGAATATTTTTATTAAACCAATTGGTGATTATGTTATTATATGAAATTGAGATAATGAAGATTAGTTTTGAGAACACAACTTTATTATATATTGACAAGAAAAGAATTATAATCTGTTGATTTAACTTCTTGATATTTCTTTTAGACTTGACTAGATTTTGTAAATCTTAATTATAGATGCTTATTTCCCCTTGATTTGCTTTAAAATTGTATTTTCTTTTGTTGGGCAAAAAGGGAATTTTTTTTTTTTTATGTGATGTTAAGTCTTCCAGAAGTGGTCATTCTTGGGAAATAAAATTTTAATTTGGTTTCATGTGTTTAAACAAGTTAGGGTAGTGCACTTGATTTTGTGAATGAATAGTAGTGTATGTTGTGGTATATTTGGTTTTTATATGATCGATTTGTGCACTTTGTCTACCCTAGTTAGTGAATTTAGATTCTTTTGTTATGTTTAGGGGAGTGGCTATTTGTAAGGGCCGACACACAAAGTGGTGTCAGGGTAACTTACAAATAGTTAACTAAGTCAGTGATAATTAAATGACACAGTAGTTAGATCTAAAACACTTAACAAGATTTTAGTGCCTCACTTATGACTCATGACTACTACAGTCATGAGTATAAGTTGAGAAGGCCTGGAATGGCAAATCAGTGTCTCGTTTCCTTAAGAGACATTCGATTCCACAACTATATACAATAGGGGCCAGGTTTCATAAGAGGTTACCAGGGTAACACAAGGACTGTGGGTCGGAACCTAGGAAGAAACACCAGGGTAACCATTGCTACGTTGTGATGACACTCCACCTAAAATAACAGTTAACCCTATGTTGTAAATTCAATTGTCAAAATTTTTGAAGCAATGTAACCAATAAATTGTTTGTACTAGTGTTTAGGGTTAGTAGATTAGGTCTAGGTAACCTTATTACTATCTCCTAGCACAGGGGTGTGGACCTACGGGTACCACATGGTTGGGTGGAACGTGCACCTTACTCCGTTGGGTCCCCAGTTTGATCATGGCATTGAGAGCTTCATGGATGGAGAGCTCGCACTTGGATCTATGTTTATTTCAACATTGTATATTGTAAACTTGTATTTGAAAACATCCCTCAAATGTATAAGAGGTGAACAATGTAATTGTAATTGTAACTATTATTTGAACTACCTCATCAGATGGATGAGTATTGTAATATCATATCAAATGCAATGTATGGAAAAACATGCTTGTACTTTATTATGTTATCTTGAATGGAAATTTATTATTACGCAATGTTTATCTTTATGTTATTAATTAAATGTGCAATGCGAAATACTTAAGTCACTTATGGAAAACTCAAAGTAGTGTAACGTCGCTTAACCTAAGAATGTATGCAATTAATTAACTTAGTATTAATACTTAAAAAAAAATTATTACACCTTTATAACACATTTGCAACATTCTTAGGTTATTAAGACGGGGCATTACAGATTGGTATCAAAGCCAAGGTTACAAACACTGGGCGCTCTGGGTAATCTCGAGCCCATTAGGTTGACCTAGTACGTTGTGTCGCAACTGATAACCTTGGTTGAATAGTATCTAAGACTCGTAATTGTTATGTGTAGGAGCATGCCTAGGCGAGGATGAAGAGGTCGTGGTAGAGGTCGAGGTGGAGGCCGTGGGCCAATCCCTCAGGTTACTCCCCCTCCTATCCCTCACCATAGTGAACAGGCAGAACAGATGGATCAGAGAAATGAGGGACAAAATTCCGAACAGTCAGCAGTTGAGGGTTCTCAGATATGTCCACTTTTAGAGGAGGTCCTAGCTCATCTTGGACCTAGACAGGTAGATGAGCAGGAGGTTGTGAGAGAGAGGGATAGATCCCCTAGGAGAGTAGAGGACACAACACATCATGATTCTATTATTGCTGGTCACATGAGGGATTTACTGAGAGCACGTCCTCCTATCTTTGATGGTTCAGGAGGAGGATTAGAGGTAGAGACTTGGCTATTAGATTTGGGTAGATGCTTTGCCATGCACCCTTACCATAGCAATACCCGTGCCAAATGCGCTATTATGCACTTGAGAGGATTTGCCTCTACTTGGTGGCGCCTAGAGGAGCAGAAGCTCCATATAGATATTGGTTATGTGTCTTGGGAGATGTTTCTTGAGAGGTTCAGAGCTTGGTTCTTGTTGGAACACTGGAGGCAATGTAGGGCTGACGAGTTCTATGATCTATGTCAGTTAGCTCTCTCTGTAGAACAATACGAATGTAGGTTCTATGAACTCAAGCAGTATGATGGTATTGGCGATGATGAGCCTATGCTAGTACAACATTTTATCAGGGGCTTAAACGCCCGCATCAATGGTGGTGTCCGAGTCTTTGAGCCAAAGACTATGGAAGTCACGGTGGAGAAGGCTCGCATAGTTGAGGAGAACCTTATTATGGATTTAGGTGGGCACATAGGAGTGCAGATTGGGAGTGCTCCTGCAGTAGGTTTTAGTCCATGGGGTGGACAGGCTCAGATAGGGGGTTCTTCCAAGAACCAACAGACACCCACGAAGGGTGGGAAGCAACAACAACAAAGAACACCTCAAAAGAACAATAACCCTCAACCCACGATAGCAAAACAGTCCTCAAATAGGAAAGGTGCATGTTGGTGGCATAATAAACACAATAAGCGAGATCGGCTGCATGATGCTAAATGCTCTGTCGATAAAGTGTTGCTCCAGCAATCAATGCACCTTGGTGGCGGAGAAGTTTAGTAGAAACACGATCCACGAGGTTGACATTATTCATGTGGGCGGCGCGACTTGTAGCTGGGCGATGTCCGTCAGGAGGTTCTCGGTTATGGGCCTCAACCTCGGTTTGAGCCTCACGGTGGGAGAATGCGGGGCCAGGCTACTCCCCGGTATATCTGATGATTAATGACGCCAAGCCGATCCTGCAGTCTGGTGGTTGAATCACCAGTAAGTTAAGTAATTGTTAGTGTTTCTATACTTTTTGATTCTTGGGCCACCTATCGCTGTTTCAGCGACCATTGTTGTTGTGTAGTCTATGAGTAAGCGGTAAAGCAAAGGTGGTAAATGGCAAGTTGAATTCGCCTCTGGGGTGAAAGTAGCAGTAGATAACTTAGTCCATAACTATGAACTTAAAATAGGTACGTTATCTACCTTAGTTGATTTATATATTACTCCCTTAGGATCGTACGATATAGTGTTAGGTATGGATTGGTTAGCATCTTATCATGCTGTAATTGACTGTCGACTTAAGACAGTTAGTTGCATTGATGATTTAGGTGTGAAAGTAGAAATCATAGGTGTTCAAAGACCTATATCTTTGCGGATGATATACGCTTTATGCAGTTAAAGAGATAATCTTACGTCGGGGAGATATATTTATTTTGCAACAACGATTCTTGATTAGATAAAGAGGTGAGAGTCGAAGTATCTCTTGATGATCATCCTATTCAAAATTAGTGGATGTGTTCCGGTGACGATGGAATGCCGAAGAGGATATGGAGGCTTTTAGAGTTGACTGGTTCACCGGAGGTGAATATATCTGACCCTTGTAGATGTGACTCAAAGTTAAGAACCGTGTCGATTTGAGAGGAATTTTAGAAAAGTTTATTCATCTAGTGTTTCCTTGGGGAACTGTTATCTTCGTAAGAAGAAGATCTCTTAAAACCGTGACTACTCACTGAACAAAATTCGATTAAGAATCGTTATCCTTTGCAGAATGATGATCTTTTTGATCAAATTAAGGGAGCTAATGTGTTCTCTAAAATTGATTTGAAATCTGGTTATCATCAATTACGTATAGCTGAAGCAGACATTCATAAAACTACTTTTCGAACTCGTTATGGGCACTACGAATTCACAGTAGTACCTTTTGGGTTAACGAATGCACCTTCAGTATTCATGAGTTTAATGAATGGTGTATTTCGTACATACCTTGATCTCTTTGTCCTGGTATTTATCGATGACATTTTAGTCTATTCGAGGAACATGAAGGAACATGAAGAACACTTGAGATAGGTTTTGCAATGTCTAAGAGAAAATCAATTGTATGCAAACCTGAAGAAGTGTGACTTCTTTCAACCTGAAATAAAATACCTTGGACATGTGATATCTGGAAAAGGTATTGCTGTGGATCCTGCAAAGATCCAAGCTATTGTGGATTGGCCCACACCTACTAATGTAGGTGAAGTTCATAGTTTTATGGGTCTAGCTAGCTATTATAGACATTTTGTAGAGGGATTTTCTAGATTAGGTCATCCCATTACTTCTCTTCAGAGGAAAGGGAAAAAGTTTGTTTGGACAGAACAGTGTCGGTTAGCTTTTCAGACTCTTAAATAAAAGTTGACTAATGCGCCTATACTCATTGTTCCTGATCCTACTAAGGATTTCGTAGTATGTGCGGATGCATCTTTAGAGGGTCTGGGAGCAGTTTTGATGCAAGATGGGCGTGTGGTTGCTTATGAGTCTCGCAAACTCAAGGACCATGAATTAAACTATCCTACTCATGACCTAGAACTAGCTGCGGTAGTGCATGCATTAGTTCGTTGGAGGCATTTCTTGTTAGGTCATCATTTCGAACTTCATACTGATCACCGTAGTTTGCAATACATCTTTACGCAACCTAACTTGAATGCTAGGCAAAGACGGTGGATGGAGTTTTTGTGTGAGTATGATTTTGAAGTAAAATACGTTCAAGGCAAAGAGAACGTAGTGGCTGACGCTCTTAGCCGATGTCGACATGAGATCTCTGCTACTACTCTTGAAGTAGATTTGAGAGGTCAAATAGTAGCTGCACTTCCTACTGATAGATTATATTAGGAAGTGAAGTCAGAAATTGAATCAGGTAGACCCTTAGAAGGTCGATTTGAAGGTTATGTCCTAGAATCAGATGGTGTATTACGACATTTAGGTCACATCTATGTACCTCATGTAGAGAGTCTTCGTACATTAATAATGACTGAAGCTCATCGAGCTCCGTATTCAGCTCATCCAGGAGTTAAGAAAATGCATGCCGATCTTCGACAATTGTATTTCTAGCCTGGTATGAAACGTGATATTGCTGATTACGTCTCGAGATGTCTTGAATGCCAGCGAGTTAAAGCTGAGCATCATCATCCTGCTGGATTATTGCAGCCACATCTCATTCCTGAATGGAAATGGGATATTATATCCATTGATTTTATTGTTGGGTTACCTACGTCATCACATCGACATGATGCCATTATGGTAACTGTTGACCGATTGACTAAAGTAGCTCACTTTTCACCTATACGTTCATCTTACAATGCTTCATCCGTAGTAGGATATTCATGGAGGATATCGTTAGATTACATGGGATTCCTCATAGGATTATATCGGATAGAGATCCTCTATTTACTTCTGCCCTATGGACTTCATTACAACGTGCTTTAGTTACACAGTTGAACTTTAGTTCAGCCTATCATCCTCAAACTGATGGACAAACTGAAAGAGTCAACCAAATATTAGAGGATATTCTTAGGATGTATGTAATGGACCAACAATCACGTTGGGAGGATTACTTGTACTTAGTAGAATTCGCTTACAACAACAGATATCAGAGTTCCATAGGTATGCCACCATTTCAGGCATTGTACGGTCATCCTTGTCGAACTCCACTTAGTTGGGATCGACTTGAGGATAGAGTATTACTTGGACCTGAGATGCTTCGTGACATGGAGCAACACATTGACTGTATTAGAGAGCATTTGATAGCAGCTCAGGATAGGCAAAAGAAATATGCCGATGCACATAGGATCGATCGACAGTTCGCTATTGGTGATAGAGTGTTTCTTCGAGTGTGACTGCGAAAGAGTCCAATCCGTTATGGAAAAGGCTCTAAGCTTGCGCCTCATTTTGTAGGACCATTCAATATTTTAGAGAGAATTGGTCCCGTGGCATATCAACTTGCTTTACCATCCAGTTTGTCTCGTATTCATGATGTTTTTCATGTATCAGTACTTAGACCATATCACCCTGACATATCTCATGTACTTGATTGGAATGCGTTACAGGTAGAGGACGGGCAGCTGGCTTTGGAGCCCGTGGCCATTCTTTAGCACCGGATGCTCGATCTCAGGGGTCGAGACATTGATCAGGTGAGGGTCCAATGGGATCCTAGCTATGAGACTTCAGCTACCTGGGAGGATGCGACACGCATGAGGGAACTTTATCCCTATCTGTTCGCAGGCTTTCAGGAGCAAGCCTGATCCTAGGGGGGAAGGATGTAGTACCCCTCCGTCTATGCTTATGTTTTATGTTGCTATGCTTTCATACTGTTAGACCTATGATGTTTTGTTTAGATATTTTGATCGCTGGTTTTGACCGATAGTGGATTATTTTGTGACATGATGATACTTGATTGATGATTATTATTTTCAGACATGATATGATTTAGTGTAGATGTTATTTTCAGTTGTTATTGCTATGTATATGCTTATGATGGACTAACAACATTTATTTCGTCAGTTTGATGTGAAGTGTATTGGTGTGGAGAACAGAATCGTATCACTCGCTTGCGAGTGCCCTACGATATCTGTGATTTTCTCTACACCGTGTGTTTGTTTAATGTTTTATATATATATATATTTGTATGCATGTTATTTGCTTGGTTGTAGGATTTGCAGGTACATGACACCGACTCCACCTGTGTAATCAGGTCTGAGCGTGTCAAGACTCAACGAAAATGTTGAACGGGAGATAGTAGTTAGGTTTATCCTAGTCTAGTCTTTAACCTTGGTCTTAGTACATTGTCAGTTTTTTAGTTTTGAGTCATAGGTTGTATTGTATTTTCTGTTGGTTAAATCATTTTGAAAAGGTAAATATTGGTTAATTTTAATGTTAGTTATTGTGCTTTAATTATTGTTATTTAATTAATATTTAAATGTGATTGAAATTTACTTACTTGATAAGTTAATTCATTAATTAGCTTATTTGGTTAAATGGTTGGTCTTAAAAGGATTTAACTATTTTAATTAAATAAATAAATTAATTAAATTAAATTATTAAGTGTGTAAATTATATTGCATTTAAAAAAAAATTAATTAGAAAATTAAATTGTATTTAAACGATTAGAAAATTAAATTAAATTAAAATAAATGCATGTGAATGGCAAATTGATTTTTTTAAATTTTAAACTTAATAAAATTGAAATTACATGCAAAAATTTGAAATGGAAAAATTGCCGAGAAGTGGAGAAGATATTTTTCTCAACCACTTCTCGACATGTGTGTGAGTGCCATAATTGCATATGGTTGTTGAAATTTTCTTATGGAGGTTATTGTGGATCTGGGATTTTGCACGAGGTTATTCAATTTCCTCACGGGGAAATTTTCTGAGTACTGGCAAAAATTCTTTTACTGTGTTAAAATTCAATTTTTCTTAGAAGTTGTGATCTCTCTGTATTTGGATTGTAAATCTTGTGGAAGATCTCTTGGTGGGAGGATCTCTTGTGTTGGTTGAAAAAGATTTTTGGGAATATTATGCACTTCAGGCAACAACAAAGGCAACAAAACTTTATTCTACAGTAACGGGAAAAACAGGTACTTCTCTTTGTGATTAAATTAATTTCTTTAAAAAAAAACTGAGTGTATGTCTGAATATGAAAGCTGTAATTTCTTTTTGAGAAAATTTAGAAATTAAATCTGTGAATTATGATTTCTTTTTGTGAATAAATTAGAGCAAAATAAGAATTTATTTTATCAGTAGAAATCTACAGAAAAGTTGATAGAATCTTAGAAGAATTTCTGGTTAAAAATTATCTGTTTATATTAAAGAAATTTCTGGTAGAACCTACAGAGGAAAAATTTTATGATTTGAGTCAGAAACCCTCTATAAAATTGAAGATGAAACTCTCTGATTTAGAAATAAAAGATCTTGATAAATTCTGTGAATCAAAAACCTCTGGTAAATTTACCAGTAGTATTTTTTTTTAATTGTTGAATTCTTGATCTTCCAGCAATTATTTAGTATTTAAATTTTTTACATGGAACTATATACTGTAATTTTGAAAAGATTGTTATTTTTATTTTTTAAAATAAATAAATAAAAATCCTGATGAAATCATCGTACGGCGAAATTTCATACAGGAGTTTTTATATAAAAAAATTATGTATATATGTGTGGGGCTGGGGCTACCACAGCCACCCCACAAGGGATGCGGACTGTGGGCAGTCGCCGCCCACAGCCTATGGCCCTGTGGGGAGGCTGCGTAGCAGCCAAACCCCCTCACAGGGAATGGCGCACAGCAATGCTGTGAGCCATTAAACATGTTTTAAATTAAATTTTATTCTTTTCTTTTTTTGTTTTATATATATTATTAATACTTATTTTATATATAATATATTTAAAATATATTGTATATAATATATGTTATTAAAATATATAATATATGTTTATTAAATGTTTAAAGAATTTATTTGGTATAATAATTATAAAATAATATAATTAGTAAAATAAAATAATTACTTAAATAAAAAATATATATTTAAGTGATTGTCATATTTTGGAACAACTAATAAGAATATATAGTGAAATTTGATTTTATTAAGTGAATATTTTTATTAAACCAATTGGTGATTATGTTATTATATGAAATTGAGATAATGAAGATTAGTTTTGAGAACACAACTTTATTATATATTGACAAGAAAAGAATTATAATCTGTTGATTTAACTTCTTGATATTTCTTTTAGACTTGACTAGATTTTGTAAATCTTAATTATAGATGCTTATTTCCCCTTGATTTGCTTTAAAATTATATTTTCTTTTGTTGGGCAAAAAGGGAATTTTTTTTTTTTTTTATGTGATGTTAAGTCTTCCAGAAGTGGTCATTCTTGGGAAATAAAATTTTAATTTGGTTTCATGTGTTTAAACAAGTTAGGGTAGTGCACTTGATTTTGTGAACGAATAGTAGTGTACGTTGTGGTATATTTGGTTTTTATATGATCGATTTGTGCATTTTGTCTACCCTAGTTAGTGAATTTAGATTCTTTTGTTATGTTTAGGGGAGTGGCTATTTGTAAGGGCCGACACACAAAGTGGTGTCAGGGTAACTTACAAATAGTTAACTAAGTCAGTGATAATTAAATGACACAGTAGTTAGATCTAAAACACTTAACAAGATTTTAGTGCCTCACTTATGACTCATGAGCTACTACAGTCATGAGTATAAGTTGAGAAGGCCTGGAATGGAAAATCGGTGTCTCGTTTCCTTAAAAGACATTCGATTCCGCAACTGTATGCAATAGGGGCCGGGTTTCGTAAGAGGTTACCAGGGTAACCCAAGGATTGGGGGCCAGAACCTAGGAAGAAACACCAGGGTAACCATTGCTACATTGTAATGACACTCCACCTAGAATAACAGTTAACCCTATGTTGTAGTAAATTCAATTGTCAAAAATATGGAAGCAATGTAACCAATAGATTGTTTGTACTAGTGTTTAGGGTTAGTAGATTAGGTCTAGATAACCTTATTACTATCTCCTAGCACGGGGGGTGGACCTACAGGTACCACATGGTTGGGTGGAACGTGCACCTTACTCCGTTGGGTCCCCAGTTTGATCATGGTATTGAGAGCTTCATGGATGGAGAGCTCGCACTTGGATCTATGTTTATTTCAACATTGTATATTGTAAACTTGTATTTGAAAATATCCCTCAAATGTATAAGAGGTGAACAATGTAATTGTAATTGTAACTATTATTTGAACTACCTCATCAGATGGACGAGTATTGTAATATCATATCAAATGCAATGTATGGAAAAACATGTTTGTACTTTACTATGTTATCTTGAATGGAAATTTATTATTACGCAATGTTTATCTTTATGTTATTAATTAAATGTGCAATGCGAAATACTTAAGTCACTTGTGGAAAACTCAAAGTAGTGTAACGTCGCTTAACCTAAGAATGTATGCAATTAATTAACTTAGTATTAATACTTAAAAAAAAATTATTACACCTTTATAACACATTTGCAACATTCTTAGGTTATTAAGACGGGGCATTACAAATAACGCGCTCAAAATTAGCTACACCAATTTTGGCAAGTTTCGGGGCTGATCCGGGAACTCTAAGTGCCTCAAATCTAACTCAAAAGATTTTTAGGTGTAAATCTAGGAAACTAAAACTGCAATATCTTTCAACCCAGGAATAGAAAATAAAAACCGTAAATTGGGAATTTCATTATGACGAAAAGGGTATCGAAAAATGTAAAAGCATCTAAAAACTGAGAAACTTGAAATTTAACTATTTTTGGGTGATGCAAGATTGCCCTTACACCACTGGATGCTTCCGCATCATAGTCATGAGGCATCTGCTACTTGGGAGGATACGACACGCATGAGGGAGCTTTATCCCTATCTGTTTGCAAGCTTTCAGGAGCAAGCCTGATCCTAGGGGGGAGGATGTAGTACCCCTTCATTTTGCTTATATTTTTTGTTAGCATGTTTTCACTTTGATAGACCCTAGTACTTTGTTTTTATGTATTGATCGTTGACATTAGAGCGATGGTGGAATTATTTTGTAATGTGATGATACATTGTATGGTGGTAATTATTTCTGACATGCTT
The DNA here is from genome assembly GCA_007258455.2 of Sequoia sempervirens. Lineage (NCBI taxonomy): Eukaryota > Viridiplantae > Streptophyta > Pinopsida > Cupressales > Cupressaceae > Sequoia > Sequoia sempervirens. The sequence goes on along the minus strand of VDFB02193867.1, from coordinate 764,248,765 downwards.
TAAGTTAGCATAGATGTTTACTTGAGATGTTATTGCTATATATATGCTTATGGTAGATTAATTGTTAATGAATGTATGCTCTTAAGTTTATGTGAATTAAATACATGCTATGTTAAAAAAAATTGTCATCTATGGGAATTTCAAGTAGTGTGTCGTCGCGTTTCTTAGGGAATGTTTGCAATTAGTAAAGTTAATGTGTACACTTTTAAAAAAAAATTATTACACTATCATAGTTAATGCAACATTCTTTAGGTTACAAGACAGGGCATTACAACATCACTGGATTCTTTGAAATGTTTATAGCACTTGTATTTTCATAGAAGATAGGGATAGGCTCATCACATATCACCTCTATATCCTTCAATTTTTTCTTCATCCACAAAACCTGTGTGCAGCAAGATGTGAAGCAATGTACTCAACTTCTGTAGTGGATAAAGGAATTGAATCCTATTTCTTACTTAGCCATGAAACAAATCTTCCTCCAAGAAAGAAAGCACCACCACTTGTACTCTTCTAGACATCCACACAACCAACCCAATTTGCATTAGTGTAAGCACTCAAAATAAAATTAGTATCCTTAGGATACCACAAGCCATAATCCAGAGTACCTTTTAGATATATGAATATCCTCTTCATAGTTGTAACATGTGCTTCTTTAGGTTCTATTTGAAATCTGGCAACCAAACATACTACATGCATGATATCTGGTCTAGTAGAAGTAAGATACAACAGTCCACCAATCATAGATTTGTGCATGCTCTGATCAACTTTAGGAGATTCATCATCTTTACTCAGCTTACATCCAATCACCATAGGGGTACTAACTGGTTTGGAGTCATCCATTCCAAACTTCTTCAACAACTCCTTAGCATAATTTGATTTTGAAATGAATATCCCCTTATTAGTTTGATTTACTTGAAGTCCAAGGAAGAAATTCAACTCACCAATCATAGACATTTCAAACTCTTTTTACATCTCCTCTGCAAATATTTTGCACATACCTTCATTTCCTCCAAAGATCTATATGAACCAATTCCAACATTTTGGTAGTTGAGTTCTCTTTTCCTTTAAAATTGCATCTTGTTTGTTTTCCCAACTGACAACTCCTGCAAACAATATTGGTAGGCTTTGTAATTTTGGGTAGATCCTGAACAACCTCTCTTGACCTAATCGTAATCAATTTATCAAATTTTACATGTCACATCCCTCGATGCCATAGCCAACTTTCATTAACTTGAGATACAAGCCATTGGCCATCAACACCCTTAAGCTAGTAAATTTTTCCATATGTTCTCCTTCTTGCAGCAACCATAGTTCCAGAACCTTTGTTGATCACACAAGTATTATATTGAAACACGAGGTTGAATCCTTTGCTACACAATTGTCCAACACTCAAAAGATTATTCCTTAATCCCTTAACATAATAGACATCATCAGTATTGTATTTTCCATCAAAACTAATTATTCATTTTCCAACAATCTTTGCACTAGAATCATCTCCAAAGATGACTAATCCACCATCATATTTTTCAAGTTTAGTGAACTTACTTTTATCTCCAGTCATATGATTAGAACAACCATTTTCAATCACCCAATAGTCTTCATCTTGTCTAGCATGAAAGGTAGTAACCAGAGTACCTTCCATCTCATCCTTCATGTTCTCTGGACCACTTTCCCTTGCACATCTTCTAGAGTTAGTAGAAACTAATGTATTCTCTAAGGATAGAAACAAGAATTCATTATCATCACCCTCAAAATTAGATTCATCATCAGAAATCCCAACATCTTCTCTAACATAGTACAATTTCTTAAACTTCTTATCCCTTTTTTCTTTATTATCTCTATTCTTCTTGTGTACAACTCTATCTGGACATCTTGAAGCATAGTGACCAATATTTCCATAATTGAAATATTTAAAAGGCAACATACCTTTGTACTTACATATACCTTTCTTCAATTTCCTTGTAAAATTTGCTTCCAACACATTTGAACCATCACCATCTAGTTCATCTTCTATCTTAGTAGCTTTAAAGGTTGATTTTGTCTTCTCCTTTTCCTTTCCAAATTTCCTCACTTCAAACGTAGTCAAGGTGCCTAATAGTTGTTCTTTAGTAAAATTCTTAGGATCATACACTTCCTCAATAGCTGAAACCTTATCACCGTAACTCTCTGGTAGAGTTATCAAAATCTTCTCCATTACATCTTCATCAGTCAGAGTACCACCTTGATTTTTCACTTCATTCACTGTAATATCAACCCTCTAAAAATAGCTTGCAATATCTTCACCTTCTTTCATTTTCAAGTTCTCATATCTATTCTTAGCTATTAGCTTCTTTGATAGTTTCACTCTATCATTTCAAAAATTTCCAAACTTCAAAAGTAGTTCCCAAAGAAATAGCTTTTGTTCACTCAGTATTAGATAAAGCACTGTAGATTGCATACCTTGCTTTCTCATTTTCCTTATAGGTAGAAATCTCATCTATAGAAGAAGGACTACTTGTCAGTGCAACATACTTTGTCTCAAAAACTTTCCAAGTCTTGTAACCAAGAGAGATTATGTAACCTCTCATCTACACTTTCCAGTCATTGTATTTAGATCCATCAAACATAGGGATTTACAATTTGTGTGCCATCTAATCACCTCAAGTGGTTAAGATTTTCACCAAGGAACCAAAGCTCTGATACCAATTGTTGAAAGGTGCAAGACAACTGAGAGGGGGGAGTGAATCAGTTGTCACCAAACACAAACTCAAATCTCAAACACTTATCAACTTCACATTCACTTTATTCAATTATTAAGTATGAACATGAAATGCAAATAACAAAAAGAAATATCAACACAAGAAACACCAAATTTATGTGAAAAACCCAATAAGGGAAAAACCATGATGAGTATTAACTCACAATATAAATTAATTCCAAAACCGAAGATAAAGAGGCTCACTACCCAAAATACAAGGCTCACTACCTATAGATAGGACTCATTGTCCAACAAGGAGGATCACTACCTACAGATACAAAAGATAATAGAAATATCCACCACAACAAATTACACACATCCATGGCCTTGAATAGAAGATTGCAGACACCATTAGTTCACTGCTTTCAAGATTCTAACACATTGAAGTATTGCCTCCTTAATTCACTTTTGCACACTCTTTGCTTCTCAAACTTGTGGCATGCTTGATACTTGCAATTCACAACATCTCGACTTGTATGTATACCATATTCAACCTTAGAAACTTTCTCCAAGTTTAACTACACACACTTCATTTACAAATTAAAATTAGGTTGGAAACTCAACATTCTTGCAGTGGAAGAGAATGAGAGCAGACCAAACCAACACTTAACCAAGACCCAAAACAACATCTCAGATCAATCACATGCTTCCTCAATTGATACATATCCTTTGCATGAAGTGTAGACACCAAGTCATCCAAACCTAATGAAAGCACAAGTGAAATTTGAAGTACACACTTCCACAACAACAAGATAACATGTGGACCACATAAAATGATTCACCATGCACAAGAACACATATCAAATACCTTCAGATTCATCCGCATAAAATGCAACAACCTTCAAACACATAACATTTTCCATTAGTCCATTCAGACTGTATAGACACACACAAAAACTCTGAAACTTGTCTTCTCGAGCACCAAACCATGAAAGCCTTTTCCAGAACATAGATAACATCATTACAAGACTTCTATCAGATCCAAAAGACCTGAAACAAACTAGTGGAGGATTGCAGAGTAGAAACATTTCTCCCAGTCCATAGACAAACAACTCTACCAAACCAATTCGCACACCGGTGAACACAACTTTCACTCTCCATCAAACCAGAAGCTAAAATACATGATATATCATCCAATGATGATCATAAAAAACTCTTCAAATCTGAACAAGAATAGGATCAACACAAAGAAAATGTAGAGCACAAACCAGAACACATTATGAACACATACTCAACTCTATCTTCACTATTTCTCAAAAGCACTTAGCAACTCAATACATCAGCACACCTACAACACCATACATCAGCACACCTACAACACCATAAAGATAGCTCCACGTAATCACAACATCTCAACTATACATGCACAACCTGCAACATCCTAGACTGTGTTGGCATCAATGAAAACATTAATGACAACACCACCAAACTCACTCATACTTGCAACACTACTAGATCTAGAAGCCCTCAAGGTGACAAGAATTTTATGTTGTTAATAGATGATTACTCTAGAATGACTTGGGTAACCTTTCTCAAAGAAAAATTAGAAGTTGTGGATAAGTTTAAAGCATTTAAATATATTATTGAGAATTAAAAAGACTTGAAAAATAAGTGCTTAAGGTTTGAAAGAGGTGGTGAGTTCACCTCAAATGAGTTTAATAGTTTTTGTGAAAATCGTGGGATAAAAAGATATCTGTCAGCTCCTAAGACTCTACAGTAGAATGGGGTTGTGGAGAGGAAGAACAAGATAGTTTAGGAGGAAACATAGACCATTTTGAAGGAATAAAATCTACAAAATTTATGTTGGAGAGAAGCTATTCATACTGCAGTTTACATTATCAATAGAGGACAAGCAAGAGTGAATAGTCCAAAGACCCCCTATGAGCTATGGTATGGAAAAATTCCTACTATGAATTATCTCAAAGTTTTTGGAAGTAAATGTTATATCATGAGGGATGAAGAAAACTTAGGAAATTTTGATGCAATAATAGATAAAGGAATCTTCCTTGGATACTCTACAAAGAGTAAGGCATGTAGGTGCCACAAAAAAAGACTAAAGAATATAATTGAAAGTGCAAGTGTCAGAGTGGATGAAGAATCACATCATCTCAGTGTTGATATAAGGATATGAATCTAATGAACCCCTTTACAAATAAGAAGAAAAATAAGAAGAATAAAAAGAGATGCTGGTGGAAGAGGAAGAAGCTTTGAAAAAGATCCCTAAGACTCCTAAGTATGTGCAAAAAAATCATTTTGAGGATCAAATAATTGGAGACAAGAGTAAAGGTGTGTTGATAAGAGGAAAAGTTTCCATGATAGAGGAAGAGGTAAATTTTTGTTTACTCTTTAAGATAGCACCTAAAATAGGTATTCAAGCATGCAGGGATGCAAATTGGATCAAGGATATGGAAGAATAATTGAGGCATATTGAGAAGAATCGAACATGGGAACTGGTCCCAAGACCAACAAACAAGAATGCGATAGGAACTAAATGGATTTTTTGGAAAAAGTTGAATGAGGGTGAAGAAGTTATCAAAAACAAGGCTAGGCTTGTGTGTAAAGGCTGCTCACAAGTGGAAGGAATAGATTTTGAAGAGACTTTTTCTCTAGTGGCAAGAATGGAGGCTATTGGGATGTTTTTGGATTTTGCAACACATAAAAACCTCAAGGCATATCAAATGGATGTAAAGTCTTCATTTTTGAATTGTGAGTTAGAAGAGAAAGTCTACATTAAACAACCGAAGTGTTTTCAGTTATCAAAAGATATTGATATGGTCTGCAAGTTGAATATGGCATTATATGGGCTCAAACAGGCTCCTAGAGACTAGTATGCAAGATTGGACAAATACTTATTGAAACAATATTCAAAAAGGGTACCATAGACAACAATATTTACTTGAAAGTTGAGGAAGATAAAATCTTGATTGTGTTGTGTATGTTGATGATATAATCTTTGTAGAAAATGAGACCATGTGTAAGAAGATTGTAGAGGAGATGCAAAATGAGTTTGAAAATTCAATTCTTGGGAAGATGAATTTCTTCCTTGGGCTACAAATTAGTCAATCAAAAAAAGGTATATTCATTTCACAATTAAAATATGTAAAGGAAATGCTAAAGAAGTTTGGGATGGAGGATTCTAAGCCAATATGTACTACCATGGTTACTGGTTGTAAATTAAGCAAAAATGATAAATCTTCTAAGACATATTAGACTAAGTATAGATCCATGATTGGGTGATTATTATATCTAACTAGAAATATACCTAATATTATGCATGAAGTATGTCTTGTGGCAAGAATTCAAGAAGATCCTATGGAGTCATATGCGGTAGCAGTTAAAAGGATATTTAGATATTTGAAGTGCACTCTAGACTATAGTCTATGGTATTCTAAGGATACTAATTTCTCCTTGAGTGCTTATACAGATGCAGATTGGGGAGGTTGTGCTAATCACAAAATAAGTACAAGTGGAGGTGCTTTCTTCCTTGGAAATAGGCTAGTTTCTTGGTTAAGAAGCAGGATTCAATGTCATTATCTACTACAAAGGAAAAATACATTGTTGCAACATCTTGTTATACATAGGTGTTATTGATGAAGTAGACATTGAAGGATATCAAAATATCATATGATGGAACTATTCCTATCTTATGTGATAATATAAGTGTTATCAAAATTTCAAAAAAATTGGTCATGCATTCAAGAACAAAGCATATCTCTATCTGGTATCACTTTCTAAGAGAGAAATTTGTTGAGAAGGAAGTGAAGCTAGAGTATGAACATACAAAGAATCAAATAGCAGAGATTTGCACAAAATTTCTTCCAAAAGATACATTTGAGTATCTCCGACAAAAGCTAGGGGTTATTCCCCTCCTTCTTTCAACTAGATGCATAAGATTATGCACCTATCCAGGGGATAAATTCAAGATATATTCCTTGTCTTTGACTAATGGAGGATACCTCTCAGGGGGAGTAGGTAGTTATGTCTTTGGTTGGTATAGTTAGGGGGAGAGAGAAGATATGTATTCTTTTTCTTGTGCCTAAAGTGTGTAGGCTTTTCCCTTTTCCATCGATGTCAAAGGGGGGAGAGAGAGAAGTATTAAAACTTAGAGGGAGAGAGAAGTGGAGAGTTGAAGTAAGGGGGAGACTTGTTTGAGTATTGGAGATATAGAGTTGCTTTTATTGTTGATGGTTTTTTAGTAGATGTTGCCATCAATGAAAAAGGGGGAGATTGTTACACTATGTTGTCATAAGTATTGTCATTGATTTCAACCTCTGGTATGGATATGTTGAGAAGGTGTGCATGATGTTGAGTAGGTGTTGCAGATGCAATAAGGTCACTTGATTTCCAAGTGATTTTAAGACTATACAAGGCAATTGGGAAGTTCTTTGTATTTTTCTCCACATTTCTTCATTCTTGAAGATGTTCTTATGTGGTTTGAAAGTGATGATTAGTGGTCTTTGAAGTTGTTATATCAATATTTTCAAGTTCTGGATCATGTGGCAGTGGAAGATATATTTGACAGTGTGTTGGATTTCCTATGGCTTGTGAAGAGGGACATCTGGGAGAAATGGAATTGCTCTGAATTTCTCCACACTAAAGTTTCTTGTCTTGTAGATTTGGGAATGTGCTAAATTTCCTTGTACCTATCTTCCCTTGGCTTGTTTAGTTTCCAACTGCTCCAAAAGCTTGGTTCATGAGTTGTTCTTAGTGGCAATTTGACTAGTTGTATAGGATGATAGTATTCTCAAGTTTCATGTTTTTGTGCAAGTGTATTTGAGTATTTTGTTGATGTTGGAATATTCTAGGAAGTTGTCTAATGTTCTACATGGTTTGAAAAAAATTTTAGGCTTTGGAGAAGTGTGAGTTTGGTTTCTTGGTAGAGTTAATGTCGGTTTGGCCAACTTAGGATGTTAACATTGTTTGTGGAAGTGCTTCATGGTTTGTGGAAGATTGGTGTAGTGCGTTGATGTAGATTTGGGTCTTGGTTAAGCCTTGATGTGGTCCTCCCTCATTTCTTTCCACTACTGAATTTTTTGGTGCCGACCTATTTGGTAGTTGCACATTTGAGGTGCATATGTTTCATTGGAGCCAACCTAGAGAAGGATTTTTGAGGTTATAGAAGATATATATGCAAGGTTAATTTTTTGGAGATGTGTGTGGTATGGAATGATGTGTGTATGATAATGTATTGAGATCAGAATGAAAGAAAGAATGCATAAGACTATCGAAAGCAGTGAGAAGGTGTCTATATTTTAGTGTGCTAAAAGTTGCTAGAGGAAATGTGCCGAAGGTTGCGGATGGTAAAGAGACATTATGGTGGATTCTCTAGTTTCTTTGAGGTAGTGAACCTCCTTGTAACTATTTCTTTGTAATCTGGAAGAAGTGATCTTCCTGGGTAGTGAACCCTTGGTGGTGAGCCTTTCTTTTTGGACAATGAGTCCTTTGGGTAGTGATCCCTAGGTAGTGAACCTCTTTAATTGGTTTTTTCTTTCATATAGTGAGTTAATCCTCACCGTAGTTTTTCCCTTATAGGGTTTTCCACTTAAAAATATGGTGTTCTATTGTGAATGATTGTGGATATGTTGTTTCATTTGTTTATTTTCATGCTAATACATAATAAGGGGTAGAAGGTTTTAATGCACAACCGATTCACCCTCCGCTTAGTTGTCCTGTGTGTCTAACACTCCCCACTCTAATCCTTTCAAAATTGGATAAGAGTCGATTTTATTGGGATTTTAAAGTTTCAAGGTTGCTCATTCCTACATACCTTCCTTTCAATCTTGAATCCTTACTGTAATCCTTTAAAAATAAATTGTGTTATTTGTCACCTTACTAGGTTTTGGTTGTATCTATCCTTTATTTTCCTTCTTATCAATCTTGAAAACCCACTTAGAAATCTTTTGGAAGTTGCTAGGTGTGAAGATTTCCAACCTTTCAGATTGTTAGGATTTCCCTTATATTTGTGCCTCCTTTAAGCATCCCTAATCCCCAAATTCTAAAGGTTAATTTTTTCCTAAGAGTTGTTTTGTCAAATTTTGAGAGTTTCACATTTTGTGATTGCATTCTTTTGGAATTCTCTATCCTTACAGCTTTAAAGTATTATAAAATCCTAAGTCCTTTTTATTTGTTATAATTTTAGACTTATTCATCCATCCATCCTTGTTGGACTTGTGATCTTGGTTTTTCATTCTCTAGTACCCCAATCCTTGCATGTGATATGATTTCCTCCCACACCCGACAATATGAAAATATGTTGATTTCTTTGTGTCCTATTAGTTTTAAAATTTTGGCCATCTCCTATTTTGGTGCCACTTTCTATGCACCCCCAATGGTCCAAAACTTTATTGAAGTGTTTTGAATTTCACCCAAGTATTTTTTTTAAAGTTTAATAATTTCTCTTACCTTCCTACCATCCCTTTCTTGATTCCTTTATAGTTTCTCTTTATGTTTCAAAATTTTATAATTTTTCATCCATCCATCCCTTTTGAACTTTTCATCTCAGTCATACCTTCCTTAAAAGTATGATTCCCTAACATTAATCTAGTCCACTCCAAATTTCCTCCAGGTGTTTTGGAATTTTTACCATTCCCCTGGTACGAACTCTCTTTCCCCCACCCATGGTAGGTTGTTCATAGGGATCCCAATGGCCTAATAGTTTGATGGATCCACTTTTCCTTTATTAGAGGTTTACAAAATTTAATGCCATGGATGATATGTAGGAGTAAGAGCTAGTGATAAGAAGATTGAAACCCACATACTATTCCAAAGGAATTTTTTAAAGGGTTCGAGTATCAAATGTGGTAGTGTTGGGTACATTAACTTTCCCACCAACTTTCCATTATTTTTTTAGTGAAATTCATATTAGAGGTGACACCTGCATATGGGAGTTGGAATCCCATACTCCAAAAATCAGATCCAATGTTTCTCATCCATGCCTCAGCCATTGTTGTAGGACCCAAGGTTTGACAAGCCATCTCTAGGCTATTGTTTTACTATTTTTTTGGTCATTTTGCTTGTCCTTGCATATAAATATACACAACAATGATTAGAGGTGATGTTCGTTGAATAATGATTGACTCCCATACTCCTTGGAAATGAAAAATGTATAATTCATGGTAGATTTAGGCTTGAAATATCATAAAGTTCTAACAAGAAGACATGTTGTAACCTGTAGTGATAAAAGCTTATTGTTTCCCAAGGTCCTCATACAATTATGTAAATTTCCTCTTCTAGGTGACCTACAAAATGGTATATATAGATTCATTTGCATTTCAAAGGAGAGCTCTCACTTTTTTTGGAGGATAAAAATAAAATAGTCTTCTCTATAATATTTTCTTATTTTCAAAAGTCTAAATTTTATAATGTGTATGCCTTGCAATTAATAAAGACTACAAATTTTTCCTCCTCTTGCAATTGTTGTATAGTGTATTCTTTGAGTTTGAGTTTCATAATGTGGATATGGTCACTTGTAGTCTATTTAATAATAATTATGTACAATTCACCCCTCTTTTAGTTGTATTCTTTATATCTTTTTACCTTTTAACAATAATTGGTAGCATCTAGGTTTAGTAAAGGAACCGACCTTTCCTATAGGTCTAATCCCATTAGTATGTTCCCACACCTTGAGATTATTCCCATTGTATCACATGATTTTCAAACAAGTTCAAAAAATGGTAAAAATCCAAGAGATTAAAAACTATAAGTAATATTTCATTTCTTTTTGTTTTATTTTCTTGGCCATTATGAACACTTCACTGTTATTTTTTTTTCTAAACCTATAGTAATATTGTGACGATTAAAAACCACAAAAGAATATTACATAGTGTAATGTACTAGGTTAATAATGTGGATGTTATTTTAATAAATATATTTCAAAAGGATATGAAAAAAACTTATCCTTTGTTACAACTTTTAAATTAGCTTCCTAAAGAAGAAATCTATGGATTGAAAGTAGTCTTCTAAAAAAACTATATAATATAGATAAAATACACTCATATTTTATGGGGATTCACTTCAAACCTTGATTGTTTTATCCTTTGAAATATATTTTGGATTAATCTCTTGAGCTTGGTAGGGATCAAAGTATAGAAGAGGTTAAAACTCTCTTATTCATTAGCCTTTTCCAATCCTTGAGTCAAAACTAGGCACATCTTCCATGCGCATGGTTTGGTCATATCAGTCACAACTTGATAATAACCTTAGAGTTAAGGGTCAATATAGAAAAATCCACCAAAAAAAAGTAACTCTACTAGGTATAGAGTAAAAATAAAATTTATTGTTTGCATGATTAAGCCTTCTTTATTAAACAATTTTTCTTGAATTTTTTTTTGTGCTTATCCTTTCCATTTGTATTTCCCTAGAAAGGATGGTGAGTATTTTAATAATTTCCATAATTTGTCCTTCTTGGTAATTTCCTATGCCTATCCTTTTGAGCTCATATTTTTCCAAATATCTTTCTAACACTATGGTGACACTAAATGCCAACTTTCAATTCAAATTAGAAACGTGAGTTCCAAATTATTATATAAAAAAACCCAAAAAAATAATAAAAGTTGATTTTGAGGGCCCAGATGAAATATTTTAGCTCCAAAAAAGTGTTGAAATGGCCACCAACCAAGCTAAGCTCAGTTAGTAATCCAAACAACTCCTCATAACCCATATTCTTGTAAAATATGATGATGTAACCAAACAAACTTTTAACAATTTTTTTCCATTATAGATAAAATAAATTCAGAAACTAAAAATTGCTTTCAAACCAATTTGTTCAATTATCCATCAGTACTTCTATAATTAAAGAGAACACCCTTGTTGCAAAGACAGTTGCTATTGCACCAAAAGATCAACCTATTAATGCCCAATACAACCACCAAAGTTAATGAATACACGGGAGGCGGTTAAGCCATGTCACAAACCTGAGCACTGTGTTGCACAACACAAGGAGACAAAGGGTGCACACCTTGCAACAATACCCCCCAACGCAAGTGAGGGGTTCAAACCCATGACCCAAGCTTTGATACCAATTGTTGCACCAAAAGATTGACATGTTAATGCTTGATACAACTACCAAAGTTAATGAATACATGGGAGGTAGTTAAGCCATGTCACGAACTTGAGTGTTGCACTACACAACATAAGGAGACCAAGGGCACATACCTTGCAACAACCCTTATATCTAAAAATTTGAAAAAAGCAAAAAACAAAATATTACTATTTTTGGCATTTTTTGGCAATTGTCATAATTTGTCATTTTTAGTAATTTCACATGCCTATCCCTTTGAGCTTGGGTTTTTTGAAATGTCTTCCTTACACTATGGTGACACTAAATGTCCAATTACAACTCAAATTGGAAACATGAGTTCCAAATTATTAAAAAAACTTTCTAAAACCCAAAAAAATAATAAAAAGATAATTTTGAGGGTGTTGAGATGAAATATTTTGGCCTCAAAAACCTATTGAAATGGCCACCAAATGAGTTGAACTCAGTCCACAATCTAAACATATCCTCATAATGAATATACTTGTAAAATTTGATGATGTAACCAAACAATCTTTTAGCAGAGTTTTGTCATTATAAATAAAATAAATTATCCTAAAACTAAAAATTGCTTTCAAACCAAGTTTTTCTATTATCCATCTCCATTTCTACAATGAAAGAAAATTCCCTTATAACTAAAAAGATGAGAAAAATAAATAAAAAACCCGAAAACCATCATTTTTTATAGTTTTTAACAATTGTCACAATTTATTATTTTTGGTAATTTTGCATGCCTATCCCTTTGAGCTTAGATTTTTATAAATATCTTCCCAACACTATGGTGGCACTAAGTGTCAACTTACAATTCAAATTGGAAATGTGAGTCCCAAATTATTAAAAAACTGAATTTCTAAAAACCTAAAAAAAGAAGTAAAAGTTGATTTTGAGGTCCCAAATAAAATATTTTAGCCTAAAAAAGTGTCAAAATGGCCACCAACCAAGCTAAACTATGTTCACAATCCAAACAACTCCTCATAACTCATCTCCTTGTAAAATTGGATGATGTAACCAAAAAAAATTTTAATAGAATTTTGCCATTTATAGATAAATAAATTCAAAAACTAAAAATTGCTTTCAAACCAAACTGTTAAATTATCCATCCTTGCTTCTACAATGAAAAATATGTTGTTCTTTGTTCCCTATTTTTGGTTGTCCTTGTTGACAAAAAGTCTTGTTGACAATTGTGATACAACTGTTACAGTACTTGGTTTATATATGGTTGACAATGGTGATACAATTGATATAGTACTTGGTTTATAAATGGCATCATGATATATGTTCAGTATGGTATTGGTGCTCTTTGATGCACTATATTGTGTTGATGCAATTGATGCTCTGTATACTTGGGAAGTGGCATTCACATTGTAGTGATACATTGATCTTTGGTTATGTACACTTTGACATTCTTTTTGAATAGGTTGCAGTTCTTATTAGACAAACCATAGTTTGATCATGGCATTTACAGTGGAAAGGTTCAGGATGGTTTGTTACTTTTATAAAATTCTTGGTTTATGTTTAATCATATCTTTCATAAGGTATTGATATCTTATGCATACTTGTCATATAAGGGTTAATGTTTTGTTTGTATTTCTAATGACAAAATATTAGTCACTTATTTGGCACAAGATGAATAAGTTTTTAATAACTTATTATATATAAGGGTTAACATTATCAAGCATTATTACAAAGTCAAAGTTTGGAAAAGAAGCTTAAAGTTCATTGTGTGGCTTTGACTAAGTCATGGGGCAGTTGGAATACTCTTGATAAGATTCATTTGTAAAAGGTTTCTTCATGGTCATGAGGTATTATTTGTACAAGCACCAAGAAAAATTATTAACACAAACATCATTATTGATAAGTGTTGAAAAATGAGGTTTTTTCTTAGCTTAATACTCTGTAAAACTTTATTATTGCTGATCTAAGTAAGCTTTTTCTTTGTTACATATATTCTTTGTGGGTGATTATCTTGATTAATCCATTTTATTGTTGTAGAATGTAGATAGAAGCTGATAGAAGAACTAGACAAGATATTAGAAATATTACACAAGATATAATGTGGAGAAACCCTTTCAGGAAAAAACTCCACCAAGAATTATTCTATTATTCAATCTCTAAAATACAATAGCTCCAATTCTTTCTTGAGAATCCTTCTTCTCTCTTTACCAATCTTCTTCACACCTGCAAATAACAATTATCAAAACTCTCTTCAACTTGAATGAATTATAGAGGCAATAAGAAATCTTGTAATCTCCAAAAGATGACAATTATAATGCCCAAGCTCAAGCCCTAGAAAAGGTACACCATATTGCTTCAAGTTGAGTTATTCTGTTAAGACTAAAGCTTACAACATGCGCTTCATCCATTTGGGTGTCCCAAACTTAAGCTACAACTCATCCTTCACTTTGGTGATAATTCCAAAGCTCCTCCTCAAAGATGGCACCCAAAAGTAATCCTACTTAAGTGAGCCTTCATAAATATCTTATCATGCAAGAGAGGTAAATCCAAGAAAGCATCTTGGGTGCCCAAGTTAGCTCCAAGTGATTTCTAGTTAACTGAAACATTTACTCAACACCATTCATGCAAGAATGGTCATCCCCTATTAACTGGAGGTAGTCCCTCTTATCTGTCATACAACTCAAGTTATTAGCCATGCATTCCAAGTTAACCGAAGTTAACTAACATACAACTGAAACTAACTGAAGAAAACTAAACCATAATTGTACTAACCTAAACTAAACTAAAATAAACTAATTCTAAACTAAAATGAACTGAACTAAACTGAACTAAACTAATTTTAATTGAACTAAACTGAACTTCATGCATGCAAACATCAAACCCTAACTCCAAGGATCTTTACATGTATTGAAAATTGTTCTCTTACTTTGAATAGTTAACTGAACTTAAGGTGAGTGTCACCTTACCATGTGGGTGTCCCATGTGCCCCTATTATTTAGGAACTTACAATGGACGCCCTCACATACTCCCTACAATTAGAATTAATTACAAATGTCAATAATCATGATTATTTCATCAAATATTAATCTCATCCTAATATTAGTGTTGTTGAACACATTCCAAGAATCTAGGAGATACATGAAATAATTAATGTTTAGGATTTGCAATTAAATGGCATCTTATTTCCAACATTCTCCCACTTGACATTATACATTAAAATTATTCTAAACAAGGAATAATAAATTTAAATCAAGTATAGGACTCAAGGCCAATGGCCTTCCTGCACCATGAGAACTTATTTGTAGGAACTGGGTTCATAAGATAATCTACAACATTAATCAAATTGTCAAATTTTTCAATTAATACTTTGCCACTCTCAACCATTTCTCACACAAAGTGATACTGAACATCTACATGTTTAGTACGAGCATGATACATAGGATTTTTGGCTAAACAAATAGCATTCTGACTATCACATTCAAGCCTGACTTGCTTGCAATTAAAACCAATACCTGACCCAAGTCTTTGTAACCAAACTACCTCTTTAGAGGCATGTGTGGCAGCCATGTAATCTACTTCTATGGTGGGAAAAGCAACTGTGGGCTGCCTCTTACTCATCCAACTAACTGCAGCTCCAAACAAAGTGTACACTTAACCACTTGTCAACCTCCGACTATTTATATCTCTTGCCCAATCTGAATCAACAAACCCCTATATGTTCAATGATCTATTCATAATATCAATATTATTAGAACCATGATAAACTAAATAGTAATCTAAAGTCCCTCGTAAATATCTAAACACCCTCTTAACATAAGTCCAATGTTCTTTACCAGGGTTAGACATAAACCTACTAAGAACTCCCACTGCTTGTGTTATATCTAGTCTCGTACATACCATTGCATACATTAAACTATCAATTGCACTAGCATACAGAATTTCAAATATTTCCTCAAAATCAAAATCAGATTTAGGACTTATATCTAAACTTAACTTCATGCCAGCTGGTAAAGGAATATTAACTAGTTTACTATCCTGCATGTTAAACCTTTTCAAAATAGTATCAACATAATTGTGCTGACTTAAGCAAATATTTTTATTACCTCTATCTCTATTGATCTCCATACCAAGGATATATTTTGTAGCCCCTAGATCTTTCATCTCAAATGTGCTTGAGAGTTGTGCTTTAAATTCTCTAATCATTAACTTTTTGTTACTAATAAACATGTCATCAACATACAAGATAATAATTAAAAGTTGATCATCAATCATTTTTATATAAACACAATGATCTTCCTCAGTCCTAACATAACCAATTTTTAATGTGAAAGCATCAAACTTCTAGTACCACATTCTAGGTGACTATTTCAATCCATATAAAGATCTCTTTAACCTACAAACCAATTCTTCTTTTCCTTTTACAACAAAACCTTCAGGTTGCTTCATATAAATCTCCTCATCAAGATTCCCATGCAAAAAAGCAGTTTTCACATCCATTTGCTCAATTTCAAAATCATAAGCAGTAGCAATAGATAAGAAGAATCTAATAGAACTTCATTTAGCAATAGGAGAGAAGATTTCATTAAAGTCAACTCCCTCTCTCTCGGAGTAGCCCTTGGCTACTAATCTAGCCTTGTACCTTTCAAGATTACCATTTGCACCAATCTTCTTTTTAAAGATACATTTACAACCAATGGCCTTTCTATCTTTGGGAAAACTCTCAAGATCCCATGTGTCACAAGTATGCAAGGATTCCATTTCCTCATGCATAGCTTGTGACCAAAGCTTGTTCCCATTTGAGGATAAAGCTTCCTTGTAAGAACTGGGTTCATCATTAGTACTCATTAAAGCAAAAATACAACAAAAATTAGGTGGGCTATACCTATCAATGGGATTTTTTTTTCTTGTGGATCTCCTCAAAGGAGTTTCTTCTTGTTCCTCACTATGCTCATCTTGAGCATCTATTTCAGAAGAACTCTCTAAACTCTCCTCTTCTAATCCATCCAATTGTTCTTCAACATGTGCATCTTGTTGCTTCTTAGTATTTGTCTCAAAATGCACTATTTGAGAAGTATCCTTCTCCTTTAGTTGTTCTTCTTTTCAATAAGCTCTAAATTCCCTGAAAATAACATCTCTAGATAAAGAAACTTTTCTTGTTAGTGGATTCCAAAGCTTGTATCCTTTTACATTTTCACCATAACCTATGAATATGCATTTTTGTACTTTAGGATCTAATTTATATCATTTTTCTTGAGGCACGTGAACAAAAAAATCACAACCAAAGATCCTTAAATGTGCAACACTAGGTTTCTTACCTAACCACATCTCATAAGGAGTTTTAACTTTAATAGATGAACTAGGGGATCTATTGATTAAATAAAAAGTACATAATTCTTTAGCCCATAAGGACCATTCAAGCTTAGCACTACTTAACATACTCCTAGCTCTTTCCATTAAGGTTCGGTTCATCCTTTCTACTACTCCATTTTGGTGAGGTGTATATGGAGTAGTTTTCTGTCTCACTATTCCAGCATGCTTACAATAATCATCAAATTCCTTTGAAAAATACTCACCACTATTATTTGATCTCAACACTTTTATCTTATGATCTAAGTGTTTCTCAACCAAAGCCTTAAATTCCTTAAACTTATTAAACACATCAGATTTGTTATGCATAAAATATATCCAAGTGTATCTTGAGACATCATCAATAAATGTGAAATAGTATCTAGATTTTCCAATAGAGTCAATATCCATAGGACCCATTACATCTGAGTGAATAATATCTATAATCTTTTAGCTCTATTTGTACCACTAGGAAATTTAGATCTAGATTGCTTTCCAAACACACAGTGCTCACAAAAGTCATTTTTTCCAATATTATAATTAGGCATACTATCAACCAAATTTTTATTAAGAATGGTCCTAAGACCTTTGTCACCTATATGGCCCAATCTATGGTGCCATATCATACATGTATTTTCAGCTTTAGTTACATTTGATAAAATATTTACATTGGAGGTATTCAACTTTTAAAAAGTCCCAATCCAAGATCCTTTAGCAACCACCATATTCACTTTCACCAATCTGAAACCACCTTTTTCAAATGTCACATGCATTCTAGAATCATTAAACATAGAGACAAAAAGTAGATTCGTTACAAGTCCTGGAATATGTAAAACATCATTAAAGGTTTTAACACTACCATCACTAAAACACAATTTTACCTTTCCTTTGCCAACAACCTTTGTTGTGTTGTTGTCTCCAAAGAAGACATCTCCTCCATCATATGTAGTATACTTAGAGAACCACTCCTTTCTAGAAGTCATATGATAGGAGCAACTTGAATCAATAAGCCAAGAGTTATCAACAACAGTATTAGAAGAAATGACTAATGCATCAAAACTATCATCAAATTTTTCTATAGAAGCATCAGTACTCTTCTTCTTGCTCTTACAATCCTTTTTAATATGTCCAGGTTTTTGACAATTCCAACACTTTACCTTACTCTTACCAAGGGTTTTTGAATATCCTTTAGACTTACTCTTTCCTTTCTTGTCTACCTTAGATTCCTTCTCTTTAGGCCTACCTATTACAAACAAGGCATATTGGGAGCTAGTTTTAGATTTCCTCCTCATCTCCTATCCTTCTTTGGATCTACACCATTACCACTAATTGAAACTATTATATTTTCCCAAGAATCTGGTAAAGAGCAAAGCAATAAAATGCATTTATCCTCATCCTCAAGCTTTACATCCACAGATGCTAACTGATTGAGATTAAATTGAAAGCATTTAAATGTTGTGCTATTGAATCACCATCTTTCATTTTCGATGAATATAACTGCCTTTTCAGATACAAATTATTTGTTAGACTCTTTGTTTGATAAATATCTCATATTCTTTTACAGAATTTATATGCACTAGTTTCCACTAAAACATTTAAAAGAACAACATCAACAAGACACAATCTAATTGTTCCTCTTTCCTTTTTATCTAACTTAGCCCAATCTTCATCTAACATAGTTGTAGGTGTCTTTGTCTCATTATTAACCGCCAACCACTTATCTCTTTCTTCAAGAAGATCTTCCATTTTTAATTTCCACATTTCATAGTTAGAACCATTGAACCTTTCAATATCTAACCTTGAATTCATTGTAGCAAAAACTTAATTCCAAAATCAGAAAATTACTAAAATAATAAGAGCTCCCACTAAACCAATAAATCCTTCAAACTTTAAGAGAAAGTTGTCCCAATACTCTACCCAACCTCAGCTCTGATACCAAATGTTGAAAAATGAGGTGTTTTCTTATCTTAATACTCTATAAAACTTTAATATTGCTGATCTAAGTAAGCTTTTTCTTTGTTACATATATTCTTTGTGGGTGATTATCTTGATTAATCCATTTTACTATTGTAGAATGTAGACATAAGTTGATAGAAGAACTAGATAGGATATTAGAAATATTACACAAGATATAATGTGGAGAAACCCTTTTGGGAAAAAATTCCATCAAGAATTATTCTATTATTCAATCTCTGAAATACAATAGCTCCAATTCTTTCTTGAGAATGCTTCTTCTCTCTTTACCAATCATCTTCACACCTATAAATAACAATTATCAAAACTCTCTTCAACTTGAATGAATTATAGAGGCAATAAGCAATCTTGTAATCTCCAAAAGATGACAATTACAATGCCCAAGCTCAAGACCTAGAAAAGGTATGCCATATTTCTTCAAGTTGAGTTATTCTATGAAGACTAAAGCTTACAACATGTGCTTCATCCATTTGTGCATCCCAAACTTAAGCTACAACTCATCCTTCACTTTGGTGATAATTCCAAAGCTCCTCCTCAAAGATGGTTCCCAAAAGTAATCCTACTTAACTGAGCCTTCAAAAATATCTTATCATGCAAGAGAGGTAAATCCAAGAAAGCATCTTGGGTGCCCAAGTTGGCTCCAAGTGATTTCTAGTTAACTAAAACATTTACTCAGCACCATTCATGCAAGAATGGTCATCCCCTATTAACTAGAGGTAGTCCTTGTTATCTATCATACAACTCAAGTTATTAGCCATGCATTCCAAGTTGACTCAAGTTAACTAACATACAACTAAAAATAACTGAAGACAACTAAACCACAACTGAACTAAACTGAACTGAATTGATCTTATTTGAACTGAACAAAACTTCATGCAAGAAAACATCAAACCCTAACTCCTAGGATCTTTACATGCATTCAAAAGTGTTATCTCTTACCCCAAATAGTTAACTAAAATTAAGGTGAGTGTCACCTTACCATGTGGGTGCACCATGTGCCCTTATTATTTTGGAACTCACAATGGATGCCCTCACATACTCCTTACATTTAGAATTAATTACAAATGTCAATAATCATGATTATTTCATCAAATATTAATCTCATCCTAATCTTAGTGTTGTTGAACACATTCCAAGAATCTAGGAGATACATGAAATAATTAATGTTTAGGATTTGCAATTAAATGGCATCCTATTTCCAACAATAAGAGCATAATCATGTGAGCAGTTTTAAAAAAAAAAATCATCATACTCTTTAAAGGAATCATTAACAAGACTTTCTTTGATATCAAGGATTTTTTTGATAAAGGCTATTGAATTTGGGTTTAATACTCATTATGAGTATCTCTTGGCATATTCAAGGCCAAGTTCATTATTGAATTTGTGGGTGTTTGATTAGGGTTTCATTTTGTTCATTTGGAAAGTGTTTCGAAAGCATAAACTAAAAGTTTTTTTAGCTCCTAGTCTTCAAACCCTAGCTGACTCTGCTAGGGAACAACTTGTTGGTTTCTTCTGGTAACTATGATGGCTCAGGACTATGGTGATTATGTGGCTTCTGTTAGCTTGGAATGTGAGGTGATAGTTGTTTTTCCTCGCACAAATTTTGAGGTATTTGGTTTTTCAGATTGATGGGTAAGTCTTTTTCACCTTGCTCTATTTATTCAGAAGGAAAATTCTTAAAAGAGGCTAAAATTGTGTTAAGGTAATAATGAGGATTTGACTTTGGTCATTATGTTCTTTTTTGAAAGGGTCTTATTTTTAATAGAACAACAAAGAATTTAGCAATTTTATAGAAAGTAGTTTTTATTTTTATTAACTCTGTAATCATTGGTTATTATGAAAATTTTAAATTGGTTGAACTTATTTTTGAAAATGAGAAAAATCTCTGAATGGCAATTGAAGGGTTTCTATAGAAAAATATTTTTGTATCTTCTCCTTAAATGAGAAGAATGGGAAGATGTTCAAAGTTTTGATTATTATTTATATGTGACTTAGTCACAGTGGTGTGTGTTCAAATGAAATGAGATAACAATTTTGAAAAAGACATTATTATTTTAGAAAGCATTGGTGGGCAATTTTGAAGACAGTTAACAAGTTACATGTGGCATTATTTGAAAGGAAGTTTATAGCAGTTACCATTCTTGGAATTTTTATATAAATAGTGATTTATCACTATTTGATGTTTGGTGCTTTCACAGAGTTATCATGTTGAATGGATAAACATAATTTAGTAAAGAAGTTTTGCAAGCAATGTGAAAAATAGATTGTATAAATTGATATATTTGATATTTTAAAGATTCCAATAAATGAATCTTTAGAAGACTAAGTGTATTGGGTTGAAAATGAAATGTGATTTTTAGTGAAACAGAGTGATCCTTTGTAGTTGAATTATTCTCTATTTAGAAATGTATAGTGAAGTTAAAATGATCAAGTCAGTGAGACATATTGATCATTGCTAGTGAGGATTGTGTTGCTAGTGAGACATTTTTTATTAAGCTAGTGAGGCAATTTTTGAGTGGTTTTGATTCCCCGTGAGGGTTTTCCACTCCTGAAATCTCTGTCATTTCTCTTTTGTGAGTTCTATATTTTTCATGATTATGGTATTTCATTATACTTTCATAGTTGTGGTTTTATGAATGTTTTATACACACATATTTCCAGTTTATAACTCAGTGCATAAAAAAATTACTAATTTCAAAAATAAAAGTTTTTTAGAACACTGAGTCACCCCCTCTAAGTGTTCTATGTACTCCAACAATTGGTATCAGATCCATACCCTTCCACAAAAGTCTAACCAACTTAGGGAATTCTTAGTGGAGTACTGGTTGTCATGGGAAAGAGGAATAGGAATAAGAAGGAAAAATCATAGCTTGCAAAATTAGAAATGCCTAAGGAGAATCCACATCATGTAGAAGAAAAGATTTCTAATATAGAAATGGTAACTACTATAAACTTCCTTTCAAATAATTCCACATGTAACTTGTTAATTGTATTCAAAACTACCCACCAATGCTTTCTAAAATAATAATGTCTTTTTCAAAATTGTTATCTCATTTTATTTGAACACACACCACTATGACTAAGTCACATCTAAATAATCATCAAAAATTTGAACATCTTCCCTTTCTTCTCATTTAAGGAGAAGATACAAAAATATTTTTCTATAGAAACCCTTCAACTGCCATTCAAATATTTTCTATTTTTCAAAAAGAAGTTCAACCAATTTAAAACTGCCATAATAACCAATGATTACAAAGTTAATCAAAACAAAAATTTCCTTCCATAAAACTACTAAATGCCTTGTCATTTTGTTAAAAACAAGACCCTTTCAAAAAAGAACATAATGACCAGAGTCAAATCCTGACTATTACCTTAACACAAGTTTAGCCTCTTTTAAGAATCCGCCTTTTGAATAAATAGAGCAAGGTGAAAAATACTTACCCATTAATCTAAAAAACCAAATACCTAAAAATTTGTCTGAGGAAAAACAACTGTCACTTCACAATCCAAGCTGATAGAAGCCACATAGCCACCATAGTCCCGAGCCATCACAGCTACCAGAAGAAACTGACAAGTTGTGCCCTAGTAGAGTCGGCTAGGGTTTGAAGACCGAGAGCTAAAAAAAATTTTAGTTTATGATTTTGAAACACTTTCCAAATGAATAAAATGAAACCCTAATCAAACATTGACAACTTCAATAATGAACTTTGCCTCGAATATGCCAAGAGATACTCATAATGAGTATTAAATCCAAATTCAATAACCTTTATCAAGCAAAGCCTTGATGACATCAAAGAAAATCTTGTTAATGATTCCTTTGAAGAGTATGATGAAACATTTTCAAAAACTGCTCACATGATTATGCTCTTATCAATAATAATTTTTGTGTTAATAATTTTTCTTGGTGCTTTTACAAATAATACCTCATGACCATGAAGAAACCTTTTACAAATGAAGCTTAGCAAGAGTATTCCAACTGCCCCATGACTTAGTCAAAACCACATAATGAACTTTAAACTTCTTTTGCAAACTTTGACTTTCTAATAATGTTTGATAATGTTAACCCTTATATATAATAAGTTATTAAAAAATTATTCATCTTGTTCCAAATAAGTGACTAATATTTTGTCTTTAGAAATAGTGACAAAACATTAACCATTATATGAAAAGTATGTATAAGATCTCAATACCTTATGAAAGATAAGATTAAACATAAACCAAGAACTTTATAAAAGTAACAAACCATCCTGAACTTGTCCACTATAAATTCCATGATAAACTATGATCTGTCCAATAAGAACTGTAACCTGTTCAAAAAGAATGCCAAAGTGTACAAAACCAAAGATCATTGTATCACTGCAATGTGAATGCCACTTCCCAAGTATACAGAGCATCAAGTGCATCAATGCAACACAGTGCATCAAAGAGCACCAATACCATACTGAACATATATCATGATGCCATATATAAACCAAGTACTGAATCAACTGTATCACCATTGTCAACCATATATAAACCAAGTACTATAACAACTGCATCACCATTGTCAACAAGCCTTTTTGTCAACAAGGACAACCTAAACTAGGGAACAAAGAACAAAAAACTCCCCCTTTTTCCTTGGTGACAAAAACACAAACCTCTCCCCCTGTTTTTGACATCTAAGACAAAGGAAATATCAACACACACCAAATTGCTTCCCCTAAAAAAGTATCCTAAACACTCTAGAAGAAAAGAATCATGTATAATATAAACATGGATACTGTGAGATGGTAAAATCATAAAACACAATGCCATCTAAATCTAATATGAAATAGCATAGATTAGGCACCCATTGTCAACATAAGAATAGAAACCATGAAGATCAAACATTGTCACACAGACATATTGTTGCACCTATGAGCATAAAAACTCTATAACTACAAAATCAAAGCACTGCAAGCTTCATGAAATATTGTCAAACTAAGTATAGAGATAGTTAGAGTGAACATAGACAGTCATAGTACATGGAGAGCTAGCATATATAACATCACAAGGAGCATACAAAGTACTAGCAACATTGTCAAGAAAACTAGCTAACCACTATAACTAGTATTGCACTATTTCCAGTTGAATCAACAATGTACAAAGTTTTGTCACAAAAATAATCTCATCAAAAAAATATACCTCCTCATACATTAGATTGAGCAAATTGTTCATTAGATTGAGCAAGAATATCAAGAAAATCAAAGTGCAGTAGACATTGTTTGCATTTAGTATGATTCAACTATCAAGAGTAGTAAAGCATGCTAACAATATGTCAATCAAATCAACCAAAATAACTAAAAACTCAAGTGCCATGGATAAAAGATAAAACTAGAAATCTCCCCCTATCTGAATGCATGAGGGAAACAACTAAAATCACTATCAGATCCCTTAATCACTGTCAACATGTAATTTGTAGCATCAAAATATCACTGCAACATTGACAAAGAAATATTCATTATGTAACTATAAAAAGGAGCCATATCAATAACATATAACTAGCAATGAGCAAGGAACAATACCATTGTCATCAACATGTAATTTTTGTTACTGTCCAATGCAATTTCATTATTAAACACTATGCAGACCAACAGTCATATCAATGAACTCAATAAACTAACATCATATAAATATTATAGTGACAAGATGTCACTTGTATCACAAATGTCACCTGTACTCACTTGTACCATATAAAAAACCATGTAAACTGACAAAGCACTATTATCACAATGATGTCAGCATGACAAAATGTCATCACAACCAAAAGATCCATGATATCACTAGAATGCTTCCTTTATGTAAGTAGCTTGAATACATTGAGTTTGAATGTAGCACTACAACAACCATTGTCAAAAGATTGATTCATGAAGATATTAAAAAATGAAAGTCATTAAAATCAAATGTTGTATCATTATTTTGGTATACTTGCTAACACACTATTCCACTACACCGCCCTATTACTGTATTCTCAAAGACTGCATTACAAAGTCACAAACTGAATTAGCACATGAAAGAGTCAATCACAAATACAAAGGCACTATTTGAAAATTGTCATAAGAATTATGTGACCAAAGGTATCAACCACAAAAAATTGTTCAAGTAGAATCACAAGTCAAAGCAATAGGAACAAAGAACATATATGACATGGGTGCAAGAAGATCAAAAATTACTGTACTTGATTACCCTTATTGAAAATGTATCTTGTCATACTATTTTTTCTTGTAACATGTCAAACACAATCAACTCACCATGACCATGTCACTGCTTCATACTAATTACCCAACCTTAAACACACTTAAGACAACAAATCACTGCTTCAAACTAGCCATCCTCAAATACATGCAAATCATCAATCATGCTAACTGTCAGAGGTCAAAGTATATCATTGCATCATCATAGAGTACTACAAAACTCACAGTAGTCTTCATAAACCTTATAGATTACTCTCATTGTTAATAGATGTTGCATTTCAATCTCTTACTGTATGTTGTCACTATATACTACTAACAATGATATTGTCATATAGATCTAAGTGCTATTGCAGAGTATACACTCCCATATAAATTTCATAATGTTGATGACAATAATGGGTTTCATATTCTTGACTATTACAAGACAACTTTCTAGAATTTGAATGGGAATAATTGTCGTGTCTACATTCTATGTTGCTTCATGAAAATAGTTTAACAGTTTCATAATCAAACATTCAACTGTCCTCTCTAAGGGGGTAAATAGTAAAGCACTGAATAGCTCCACCTTACCTCATGCTCATCTTTTAGGCACTCTGTGAAGTATCTTGTGTGGTATGTACAAGATTATTTTTTCCTTCTTCTTGACTTTTTTTTCTTCTCCACACTAACTTAGGTTTTTTATTTTCCTTGCTCAAGATATTCTCTTGCTTTTGCTTAAACATGCATTCTCTAGATTGTTTCATCAACCTTCTTCTACACCATTGTGCTTTGTGACCAAACATATTGCATCTATAACATAAAATATTGTAGTCTAGACCAAAAGAAGAATAGTTTCTTCTAAAAATTTTGTCAGAACTTTTATTGACATTATTTACATGATCATGTCTTTCATAGAACCAACAATTACTTGCTACATGACCAAATTTGTGACATTTATAACATATAATACCATTGTTTTCTTTTGACAGCTTACAAGAACTTTTATCCTTATTCCATCCAAAATCATTCCTAATATAAATTTTGCAATATCTAGTTCTATGACCATAAGCATGACATGAAAAACAATAACCATGAAATTGAGTATAATTGTACCTCATAGAATGATTTTTCCTGATAGGTGGAGGTCGTGAGTATTTATTGGTTCTTCTTCTTCCAACATCAACAACTTTCTCTTCTGATTTCTTCTTGTTTTCACTTTTTGAAGCAGCAACATGTTGTCCTTGACTATTATTTTTCTTATCATCTTAAGCAGATTCACTAGTTGATGCTTCCTTCTTGTCATTTGATCTTCTAAAGCAATCATATAGATCTATTTTTTTCTTAGGGGTTCTTCTAACTTCAAAGCATTTTCCTTTTTCATATCCCAAACCAAAATAGTTTTTTTGATTCTTTTGACTACTCAACATGTTATCCAATGCATTAGTACCTTTCTCAAACTTCTAAATCTTGAAGCTTTCAAGATCTTTTCTCAAGGAAACTATTTTACCTTCAAGCTTTTGGCACTCACTTGTTTTAATTTCCAAATCTGATTTAGTTACTTCTACTATTCTCTTTCCTTCTTCAACCTTTGTGTTCAAGGAGATGATCAACATGTTAGAATCTTCAATCTTCCCATCTAGTATCTGCCTTTCCTTCAATACTTGATCTTTTAGTAGAGATATTTCTTCAATCTTTGTTTTCAATGAACTAATTTTAGATTCTAATCTTTTACAATTGTCTTCCTTATTTATCTTGTATGCTTCTTTTATCTCTATCTTTAGGCTAATAATAGGTTTATTAGACTCTTCAAGATCTAAAATTACCTTGTTCTTGAAGTCTTTTTCATATAGAAGTTGGTCTTCTAATCTTTGGTTCTCTTTCCTGAGTTTTTTAATCTCATCTAGGGCAACATGGAATTCTCCCTCAAAATCAATTTCACACTCTTCTATATTTGATTCATTCATGTCCACCACAAATTCATCAAGTTCTATACTAGACATCTTTTCTTCTATAGGCTATGGATTATCCTTAGGCATTTCTACTTTTGCAAGCTGTGATTTTTCCTTCTTATTCCTATTCCTCTTTCCCATGACAACTCGTACTCCACTAGGAATTCCCTAAGTTGGTTAGACTTTTGTGGAAGGGTATGGCTCTAATATCAATTGTTGGAGTACAAATATCACTAAGGGGGGGTGAGGGTGAATCAATGTTCTCTATACTCCAACAAAAGAACCCCTTTATATCTAAAAAACTAAACAACAATAAAAAAAATTACCATTTTTGGCAATTTTGGACAATTGTCATAATTTGTCATTTTTGGTAATTTCACATGCCTATCCCTTTGAGCTTATATTTTTCCAAATATCTTTTTATCACTATGGTGACACTAAATGTCAACTTACAATTCAAATTGGAAACATGATTTCCAAATTATTAATTTTTTTAAAAGAAAAATCAAAAATAGTAAAAATTGATGAAAGATTTTGACCCCAAAATGTTGAAATGGCCACCAACCAAATTGAGCTATGTTGGCAATCCAAGCAACTCCTCATAATGTATCTCCTTGCAAAATATGATGATGTAACCAAACAAACTTTTAACAAAATTTTACCATTGTCGATAAAATAAATTTAGAAATTGAAAATTTCTTTCAAACCAAATTGTTCTATTATCCATCTTCACTTCTACAATGAAAAAGAAACCAGGCTTATATCTAAAAAACTAAAAAAAAAATCCAAAAAATTACCATTTTTGGTAGTTTTTGACAATTGTCATAATTTGTCATTTTTGGTAATTTCACATGCCTATCCCTTTGAGCTCAAAATTTTCCAAATATATTCCTAACACTATGGTGACATAAAATTTCAACTTACAATTTAAATTGGAAGTGTGAATTCAAAATTATTAAAAGAACAACTTTCTAAAAACTCTAGAAAATAGTAAAAATTGATTTTGAGCATTCAGATGAAAGATTTTGACCCCGAAAAAGTGTTTAAGTGCCGACGAACCAAGTTCATCTCTATTGAAAATCCAAACAACTCATAATACATCTCCCTATAAAATTTGATGATGTAGCCAAACAAAGTTTTAACAAAATTTTACCATTATAGATAAAATAAATTCAAAAACTAAAAATAGCTTTCAAACCAAACCTTTCTATTATCCATCCCCGCTTCCACAATGAAAGAGAAACACTCTTATATCTAAAAACCTGAAAAAACAAAAACCCAAAAATTACCATTTTTGACATTTTTTATAATTGTCATAATTTGTCATTTTTGGTAATTTTGTATGTCTATCTCTTTGAGCTTGGATTTTCAAGTATCTTCCTAACACTATGGTGACACTAAATTTCAACTTACAATTCAAATTGGAAATGTGAGTTTCAAATTATTAAAAAAAACTTTCTAAAAAGAAAAAAATAGTAAAAATTGATTTTGAGGGCCCAAATAAAAAAAATTTAGTCCCAAAAAAGTGTTGAAATAGCCATCAACCAAGCTAAGCTTGGTTGGAAATCCAAACAACTCTTCATAACACATCTTCTTGTAAATTTTGATGATGCAACCAAACAAACTTTTAATAGAATTTTATTATTATAGATAAAATAAATTCAGAAACTAAAAATTGCTCTCAAACCAAACTGTTCTATTATCCATCCCTACTTCTACAATGAAAGAGAACACCCTTAAATCTAAAAAGCTTAAAAAACAAAAACAAAAACAAAACAAAAAAAAATTACTATTTTTGGCAGTTTTTGACAATTGCCATAATTTCCCATTTTTGGTAATTTTGCATGTCTATCCCTTTGAGCTCATATTTTCCAAACATCTTCCTAACACTAACACTATGGTGACAAAATTCCAACTTACAATTTAAATTGGAAAAGTGAGTTTCAAATTATTAAAAAAATAACTTCTAAAAACTTGAAAAAAATAGTAAAAAATGATTTTGAAGATCCAAATGAAAGGTTTGGGCCCCAAAAAAGAGTCAAAATAGCCACCAAATGATCTAAGCATAATGGGGAACTCAAACAACTCATAACACATCTATTTATAAAATTTGATGATGTAACCAAACAAACTTTTAGCAGAATTTTGCCATTATAGATAAAATGAATTCAAAAACTAATAATTGCTTTCAAGCCAAAGTATTCTATTATCCATACCCACTCCCACAATGGAAGAGAATGCCCTTATATCTAAAAAACTAAGAAAAAAACAAAAAACAAAAAAAACTCAAAAATTATCACTTTTGACATTTTTTGGCAATTATCATAATTTGCTAAATTTTTGGTAATTTCATATGTCTATTCCTTTGAGCTCAAATATTTTCAAATATTTTCTTAACACTTTGATGACATTAAATGTCAACTTACAATTCAAATTGGAAACATGAGTTCCAAAATATTAAAAAGAACAACCTTCTAAAACTTAAAAAATAGTAAAAATTGATTTTGAGGGCCTAGATGAAAGATTTTGGCCTCAAGAAAATGTCAAAATGGACACTAATTGAACTAAGCTCTATTGGAAATTTAAAGAATTCCTCATAATGCATGTCCCTATAAAATCTGATGATGTAACCAAACAAACTTTTAACAAAATTTTACCATTATAATAGATAAAATAGATCTAGAAGCTGAAAATTGCTTTCAAACCAATTTTTTTCTATTATCTAACCCTACTTCTACAATGAAAGAGAACACCCTTTATCTACAAAACTAAAAAAACAAAAACCCAAAATTACCATTTTTGGAAATTTTTGACAATTGTCATAATTTGTCATTTTTTATAATTTTGCATGCCTATCCCTTTGAGCTTGGATTTTTCCAAATATCTTCTTAACATTATGGTGATACTAAATGTCAAATTACAATTCAAATTGGAAACATGAGTTTCAAAATATTAAATATATATATATATAGTAAAAGTTGAATTTGAGGGACTGAAAAAGTGTCAAAATGGCCACCAACTGAGTTGAGCTCAATTGACAATCCAAAAAAATCCTCATAATGCATCTCCCTATGAAATCTGATGATGTAACCAAACAAAATTTTAACAAAAAATTTTCATTATATATAAAATAAATCTAGAAAATAAAAAAATATTTTCAAACCAAACTATTTTATTATCCATCCCTACTTCTACAATGAAAGAGAATGCTCTTATATCTAAAAAACTAAAAAAAATACAAAAAGACCCAAAAATTACCATTTTTGACAGTTTTTTGACAATTGTCATAATTGTTAGAATCAATGAATAGATAGAAACAAAGAAACAATAAACATAAACAAAGTGTGTCCCTATTTTTTCCTAAGAAAAATATGGGGTGTGTATGCAAGGCATAACACAACGCAAAGTACTACAATAGGAATCATATGTACTTTAAATTCCTATCTCTTTCCTTCACTACAATAAACATAACAATGCATTAGGATGATTGAAAGGTCAACCAAATAGATTCCATAACTTCATAGTACCTAATAGTAAAAACCTACTACAAAATACACAAATATCACATTAAATATCCACAACTAATTTCTCTATGTAACATTGTTGGTAAATGAATTTGTCACTATGAAATGTATTATGACTTGCCCAATGGAAAGTGGCAAAACATTCCAATAGTTGGAGAGATTGCTTATGAAATCATAATCTTCCTCTATGTTTGAGAGGGGAAGCTCCCTTGTATGATACGATTTTGAGATCTTTGGTGTAATTTTCACTAGAAAGTACTAAAAAAATTTGAAAAAGGTCTAAAGACAAACACAATACAAAATGACCTAGAAAAAACATAGGAATTCTATGTAGGTTTTGTAATCTTATTT
Organism: Sequoia sempervirens; assembly: GCA_007258455.2. Taxonomy (NCBI): domain Eukaryota; kingdom Viridiplantae; phylum Streptophyta; class Pinopsida; order Cupressales; family Cupressaceae; genus Sequoia; species Sequoia sempervirens. Next base: position 764,217,701 of record VDFB02193867.1, on the reverse strand, counting down.
AAAACTTAACAAGATTCATCACAAAAATTAGACTCTACACATAAGAGTTTTATGAGAAAATTTAGACTATGAATGTTAACATATCCAAAAAGAGGTACCAAGAAATGGGAATGTCTAACATAAATCTTAGGAAACATGACTAATCACTTTCAAAAACATGATTTAGGATACCAAAGGTGATCACCAACTTAACGTATGAGAAGATTAATAATGACACATAGAAAAAACCATGAATGTACCTCAAAAAATGCTTTCCTGTTACTTTGCAAAATTGTAAAATTTCAAAATTCCTCATGCAAATTTGTGAGAACCAAAAAGTCCCTTTACAATAACACAAGCCTTGTATATATATGACTTTCCTGGTAACTAATTCATAACTAATTTGTAACTAACTAGGTAACTACCTTTATATTTTGAGAGAAATAAAATAAACTTTACTATACTTATAAATCTCTCAACTTTTGTATAAATAAGGTTCATTTCCTAACTTATTACAATATGAGATAAAAGTCACTTTTTACAAGATAATGCTAAAACAAAACTAGTGACTTATGAATTGGAAATCTAAGAAGAAAATTGTACAATTAGATTCATTGAGAAGCTCCCTTTCTTCCATCTATACCATCCTTGATGTTTTTTGTACAAGTTCCCTATACTTCAAGTTGCCTCTAATTGGAAGATTCTGCTCTAAATATTATGAATAACTTAAGAGCTTGAGCCGCAGGCTTATTTCTTGGAATAATTACATTGCTCATCCTTAGCTTCTAGGTAGCATGAATATTTTGAATATCTTCTGAGCTCTAATAATAATAAGGTACACGACCATTACACATATCAAGAGTGACTGAAATGCTACTCAACCTCTTCATCACCTCCATATTGAAAACCTATCTATTAAATGATTATGTACTAATCATATTTTCAAATTTACTCTTAATAGGTTGAGCATCCATATCCTAAATTTTATCTCTTCTCAATTTATCTATGTTGAGTGATAGGAGATCATCTTGAATCTTTGTTTTTACTTTTTTACAATTTGCAAAAAGTTTCTCTTTTTATATCAAAAATATGATTAATGGTTATAAGCTTCCATTCCAAACTTTGAACCACATATCAAATTTATTCTCTTCACTACTCATGAAGATCTTCTCAATAATTAAGATATTAACATCTACCTTGTTCATCTCCTAGAGGTCTTTCAAAATTCCTTGCCACACTGACTCTTCTTCTCTCATCTTTCATAGTTCCTTTGTAATTTCATCTTTTTGAACATCTACTTTTTCAAAAAATTGCTTTAGCTTTCTGTAATGCCTGTTGTGCAAACCCCAAAGGACAAAACAATGCACACATTTAAAAAAAAAAAAAATACAAAGTAAACATATAATGAACCATTAACCATAATCACATTATACAATAACATCATAACATCAAGTCCTTTGGGGTACACGAGGTCACATCGCAAGACCAACTCATAACGAAAAATACACATAAGGCTAAATAACTTAACTAATCTTACATTCATCATAAACATTAAAATAACTGTTTACAAAGATAACATCCATATATCTATAAGCATAAGTATAAATAAATCACATGATACAAACCATAATAAATCTCATAATTCATGAATGGTTACAAGGGTGCAAATACAATACATCATCTTTTAATACATTACATGTTCACAATATATGAGATACAATAAAACCTCCCATACATGTGGGATATATACATAATACAAAGAATGACAGAAATACAAGATGAATATCCGGTACAAGCTCCATCTGAAAGATACCATGAAGAATGAATGTTGATGAGGAACCCAACAGGTGTGGAGCATGTTCCACCCGACCACGTGAGTTTTTTAGAAAAACCCACCCCCTGTGCTCAAAGGTGACAAGGAAGTAACCATGACCAAGAATGCCACAAGACTAACTCCAATAAAGAATATCATAGTAACAAAACTCCAAAAACAACAATAAAGGTTACATAGATCTTAAATGACAATAACCAAGATCCAATCATAGTAAACACAAGACCATAAAACACATCATAGATAAACCAAAAGCAACAACCATAATCACTTTCCAAGTAAAGCCAAGACAACAATCATAACACACTTCTAGAGGCAACCAAGAAAATGAGCATAAGGGAAACTAGTGGAGAGTGTCATCACATAGCCTACATGGGTTATCCTGGCCCTTCCTCCAACATGAGGTGTCGCCCCCATCTATGGTTATCCTGGACCTTCCTCCTACTTGAGGTGTCGACCCCATAGGGTGACTCATGTGAAGCCATTAACCTCTCTTGATGACGAGGTAACAACTTTTCCAACCACGGCCTTCTAAGTCTACCATTAGTCTATGATAGTCCTAATGGATAGACGAGGTATCCAAGATTATCTTATTATGTTATTACTACCCATCCACCTAAGTTCTATTATTAGGTTTTCACTTGTTAATCTAACTCTTACGTGGGTTATCTTGAGCCCTTCCTCCTTTCGAGGCACTGGCCCCCATGAAGAGTCATTCTCCCTGGAGACTCCAAAACAATATCAAAAGCAAGGGTTGTACCATAAAGAACAAAGCATTAAATCTCAACAAATGACATGCGAGGCATTACCCATCTCGTTAAAACACATAATCAAAGTCTCAACAAAATCCCGTACACCCCTTTCAAAATAATGATACCAAATATATTGCCAGATCAAGAGCACTTGAAAAGAGAACAATAATTAACAATGAAATAAAGCCTCTGGAAGCCTAAGGTATACAATATCCCTAAATGGGTTCCTAAACCAAATTGGGTTCCCACACCAAACAAGTCAAAACAATAAGCAAAAATAACCAACTCAATCTAACAAGATTCTATAATGCAAGTAACATAACAATATCCATAATTTGATTTATTTCATTCACAATTATCCAATAAGATTTATTTCCCAATTCAATGAAATAATTTTGAAGATAACATTTTGATAATAATTCTGTTATGAATACAATTAGACTATTTCCATAGAATAAAATTATAGTCATATTCATAATTTATATTTATAAGAGAAATCAATATGTCTTTATAAATAAAACAAATCTATATAAACATTTTTTTTTTTTTAATTTATATATATAATTTTTATTTTTAACTAATTATTCTGGCCTCATCAATTATTTTTCTAGTATAAAATATTCCAAAACAAAAAAAAAACATATAATAATATAAATATATATATATATTAAAATATATTAATATACATATAAATATATATATTAAATATAAAAGGAAATTAAATAAGCTCTTGTCATACGCGGACTGTGCACAGCAGTCTCTACGGCTGTTGTACATAGCAGTCTGTAGGACTGTTGCGCATAACAGTCCATGCAGACTGTTGTGGGCAGCCTAGCGCAGTCCACTGGGAAGAGGGGGAGGGTACGACCAGTGCCATCCCTTCCCTTCAACCCAAAAAAAAAATATATTTTTTTTTTAACAAACAAACACCGATACAAAATAATTCGGCCCAAAGCCCTCAAATATAGTTAGCCCAAACACAATTTCAAAATGAATAAAATATTCAAATACATATATATATATATATATATTTATAAAATATTTAAATACATATATATATGTCAAACAATACATATTCTTTTCAGTAGTATATTCACAGTATATATATATTAAAAAAAATAACATTTATTTTAGAGGGGAAATAATTTTTCCATAACAAATCATAGACATACTGGACATTTTTAGAGACCCAAGTAAATTTCTTTCATTTGTTTGTTACCTAGAAGATTTCTAAAACCCCATATGATTTCTTTTCTTTTACAGAATAACATTATTTATTTTTACTAATTCAGAGAAATCAAAAGGACAGAATGGAACTTGGAGTCCTATGTTTGTTGAAGAATTGATGAAGCTTTTCTTGATTCCAAACAGTGTTTTTGAAGAGCTCCCCTTTCTTCCTTCAAAACTTCTCCACCAGATTTCCTTGATAAATTCTCTAATCTAAAATTTTAATCCAGAAAAGCCTCTCTTCTAGAACAATGAAAAATAAATAAATTCTACAGAGAAAGAATAAGAGAGGATCCAATTTCCATAACTCCATATCTTTTTTGAAACTTTTGTCAATCTTCCCGTGAATGAAAACCTCTCAATTTTGCTATTAAATAAAAATATATCTTCTTCTTTTTTCCAAAAATTCAAAAATCATAATTAAAAGAAGTTTTCTATTTCATCACCAGCTTTTTAGCCAAAATCTCAACATTCATTGGTCCTTTTCTTCTTTTCTTTCTTTTCTTGATTTTTTTTCCTATTCAAACAACACTTTTTGTTTTAAGTTTGATTTTGCAATTTATACTTGCAATTCACACAATTTTACTTATTTAATTATTTTATTCCATTAATTATCCTTAACATGCTATTTTAATTAAATTATCAAAATACTAATTTTAAATAATTTAATTTACACCTTTCCATTTATTTATCTTTAATAAATTACATGGCTTTTAATTTAAAACTTTTATATTTTAATACAAACTATCCCAACACTATTATTAACATTTATTATAATCATTTAATTATTTAAATTACATCATACAACAATACCAACGTAAAACAGATAACACAATTACTTTCACACAAACAACTATTATAAACTACAAAAATGACAAAGGTCAAAGACGCACAATACCACTAAACATAAAATAGGTTGGAAAACTTGGGATGGGGTGACTTCCTTGTCATCTCTGTTTCAACATCATGCCCATTGAGACTCTGTTCCTGCAATTCCTGCATACAACCAAGATGTGTACAACATTTATATATATATATATATAAATATGTCTTTATAAATAAAACAAATCTATATAAACATTTTTTTATTTTTATTTATATATATAATTTTTTTTTTAACTAATTATTCTGGCCTCATCAATTATTTTTCTAGTATGAAATATTCCAAAACAAAAAAAACATATAATAATATAAATATATATATATATATTAAAATATATTAATATACATATAAATATATATATATATTAAATATAAAAGGAAATTAAATAAGCTCTTGTCATACGTGGACTATGCACAACAGTCCCTATAGCTGTTGTATGTAGCAGTCCGTAGGACTACTGCGCATAACAGTCCATGCAGACTGTTGTGGGCAGCCTAGCGCAGTCCACTGGGAAGAGGGGGAGGGTACGGCTAGTGCCATCCCTTCCCTTCAACCCAAAAAAAATATATATATTTTTTTTTAACAAACAAACGCCGATACAAAATAATTCAGCCCAAAGCTCTCAAATATAATTAGCCCAAACACAATTTTAAAATGAATAAAATATTTAAATACATATATATATATTTATAAAATATTTAAATACATATATATATGTCAAACAATACATATTCTTTTTAGTATTATATTCACAATATATATATATATATATTAAAAAAAAAAACATTTATTTCAAAGGGGAAATAATTTTTCCATAACAAATCATAGACATATTGTACATTTTTAGAGACCCAAGTAAATTTCTTTCATTTGTTTGTTACCTAGAAGATTTCTAAAACCCCATATGATTTCTTTTCTTTTACAGAATAACATTATTTATTTTTACTGATTCAGAGAAATCAAAAGGACAGAATGGAACTTGGAGTCCTATGTTTGTTGAAGAATTGATGAAACTTTTCTTGATTCCAAATAGTGTTTTTGAAGAGTTCCCCTTTCTTCCTTCAAAACTTCTCCACCAGATTTCCTTGATAATTCTCTAATCTAAAATTTTAATCCAGAAAAGCCTCTCTTCTAGAACAATGAAAAATAAATAAATTCTATAGAGAAAGAATAAGAGAGGATCCAATTTCCATAACTCCATATCTTTTTTGAAACTTTTGTCAATCTTCCCATGAATGAAAACCTCTCAATTTTGCTATTAAATAAAAATATATCTTCTTCTTTTTTCCAAAAATTCAAAAATCATAATTAAAAGATGTTTTTTATTTCATCACTAGCTTTTTAGCCAAAATCTCAACATTCATTGGTCCTTTTCTTCTTTTCCTTCTTTTCTTGACTTTTTTTCCTATTCAAACAACACTTTTTATTTTAATTTTGATTTTTGCAATTTATACTTGCAATTCACATAATTTTACTTATTTAATTATTTTATTCCATTAATTATCCTTAACATGCTATTTTAATTAAATTATCAAAATACTAATTTTAAATAATTTAATTTACACCTTTCCATTTATTTATCTTTAATAAATTACATGGCTTTTAATTTAAAACTTTTATATTTTAATACAAACTATCCCAACACTATTATTAATATTTATTATAATTATTTAATTATTTAAATTACATCATACAACAATACCAACGTAAAACAGATAACACAATTACTTTCACACAAACAACTATTATAAACTGCAAAAATGACAAAGGTCAAAGATGCACAATACCACTAAACATAAAACAGGTTGGAAAACTTGGGATGGGGTGACTTCCTTGTCATCTTTGTTTCAACATCATGCCCATTGAGTTAATTTGATGCTTGCCCTATCCTACCAAAGCAGGTGGAATCGAGGCTCTGTTCCTACAATTCCTGCATACAACCAAGATGTGTACAACATGTATATATATATATAAATATGTCTTTATAAATAAAACAAATCTATATAAACATTTTTATTTATTTATTTATATATATAATTTTTTTTTAACTAATTATTCTGGCCTCATCAATTATTTTTCTAGTATAAAATATTCCAAAACAAAAAAAAAACATATAATAATATAAATATATATATATAAATATATTAATATACATATAAATATATATATATTAAATATAAAAGGAAATTAAATAAGCTCTTCTCATACGTGGACTGTGCACAACAGTCCCTACGGCTGTTGTACATAGCAGTCCGTAGGACTGCTGCGCATAACAGTCCATGCAGACTGTTGTGGGCAGCCTAGCGCAGTCCACTGGGAAGAGGGGGAGGGTATGGCCAGTGCCATCCCTTCCCTTCAACCCAAAAAATATATATATATATATATATATTTTTAACAAACAAACACCGATACAAAATGATTCAGCCCAAAGCCCTCAAATATAGTTAGCCCAAACACAATTTCAAAATGAATAAAATATTCAAATACATATATATATATATATATATATATATTTATAAAATATTTAAATACATATATATATATGTCAAACAATACATTTTTTTTTTAGTAGTATATTCACAGTATATATATATATATTAAAAAAAATAACATTTATTTCAGAGGGGAAATAATTTTTCCATAACAAATCATAGACATACTGGACATTTTTAGAGACCCAAGTAAATTTCTTTCATTTGTTTGTTACCTAGAAGATTTCTAAAACCCCATATGATTTCTTTTCTTTTACAGAATAACATTATTTATTATTACTGATTCAGAGAAATCAAAAGGACAGAATGGAACTTGGAGTCCTATGTTTGTTGAAGAATTGATGAAGTTTTTCTTGATTCCAAATAGTGTTTTTGAAGAGCTCCCCTTTCTTCCTTCAAAACTTCTCCACCAGATTTCCTTGATAAATTCTCTAATCTAAAATTTTAATCTAGAAAAGCCTCTCTTCTAGAACAATGAAAAATAAATAAATTCTACAGAGAAAGAATAAGAGAGGATCCAATTTCCATAACTCCATATCTTTTTTGAAACTTTTGTCAATCTTCCCGTGAATGAAAACCTCTCAATTTTGCTATTAAATAAAAATATATCTTCTTCTTTTTTCCAAAAATTCAAAAATCATAATTAAAAGAAGTTTTCTATTTCATCACCAACTTTTTAGCCAAAATCTCAACATTCATTGGTCCTTTTCTTCTTTTCTTTCTTTTCTTGATTTTTTTTCTTATTCAAACAACACTTTTTGTTTTAATTTTGATTTTTGCAATTTATACTTGCAATTCACATAATTTTACTTATTTAATTATTTTATTACATTAATTATCCTTAACATGCTATTTTAATTAAATTATCAAAATACTAATTTTAAATAATTTAATTTACACCTTTCCATTTATTTATCTTTAATAAATTACATGGCTTTTAATTTAAAACTTTTATATTTTAATACAAACTATCCCAACACTATTATTAACATTTATTATAATCATTTAATTATTTAAATTACATCATACAACAATACCAACGTAAAACCGATAACACAATTACTTTCACACAAACAACTATTATAAACTGCAAAAATGACAAAGGTCAAAGACGCACAATACCACTAAACATAAAACAGGTTGAAAAACTTGGGATGGGGTGACTTCATTGTCATCTCTATTTCAACATCATGCCCATTGAGTTAATTTGATGCTCGCCCTATCCTACCGAAGCAGGTGGAATCAAGACTCTATTCCTACAATTCCTGCATACAACCAAGATGTGTACAACATGTATATATATATATATAATCAAACGCATTACGTCGTGAGAAGGAATCGCAGCATAATAGAGCACTCACAAACAAGTGGTGCTACACTATCCCCTCACCAAAGCTATAATTCCAATTACAACATCAAGTATAAAATAACATTGCTAAACTAAACTGATCACATCATATCATCATAAAATGATTACTAATCCACTGCATCACAATGTACTACTAAAATCAAATTAAACATCACCAAACCAAATGTAACCATAATGTCATATCATAATATCCATGTCATCAAATAAAGTAGCATAACCATCAAGCAGTCTACATAATGTCATATCATAATATCCATGTCATCAAATAAAGTAGCATAATCATCAAGCGGTCTAAACTATCCAATCCACCAATCCAACCAATAAACAGTAACTATCAAAGTCTCAAAGTATCCAGCAAAACCATAGAAAAATAACAAGTCCAAACAACAACATGATGGGTATTACATCCTCCCCCCATGAATTTTGCTTACTCCTGGAAGCTAGTAAATAGGTAAGGATAGAATTCCCTGATACGGGAGGCATCCTCCCATGTTGTTGAAGTTTCATCGTTGGGGTCCCACTGGACCCGCACCTGCTCAATATCCCTACCTCTGAGGGTGAGTCTCTTGTGTTGTTGCACGACCATGGGCTCAAGAGCTAGCTTCCAGTTCTCAACCTGTAGAGAATTCCAATCAAGTATGTGAGTAACATCAGGAAAATATGGCCTAAGGACTGAAGCATGAAAAACATCGTGAATCCATGACAAACTGGGTGGCAAGGCCAGGAGGTAGGCAACATGACCAATTCTTTCTAACACCTCAAATGGCCCTACAAAGCATGGCACAAGCTTAGAACCCTTTCCATAATGAATAGGGCTCTTCCATGGATGCACTCGAAGAAACACTTGATCTCCAACTGTAAACTGTCAATCAACTCTGTATGCATCAGCATACTTTTTCTGCCTGTCTTGAGCTGCTACAAGATGCTCTCAGATGTGAGCTATCTACTACTCCATATCTCAAAGCATTTTAGGTCCAAGAAGAGCCCTATCCTCTAATCGATCCTAACTCAAAGGGGTATGACAAGGATGGGCATACAAATCCTGAAATGGAGCCATGTTGATCGAACTATGATAATCATTATTATAGGAAAACTTGACCAAGTGCAAATAATCTTCCCAACGTGATTGTTGGTCCATGACATACATGTAGAGCATATCCTCAAGCACCTGATTGACTCTCTTAGTCTAACCATCTGTCTTAGGATGGTAGGCATAACTAAAGTTCAATTGAGTCCCTAAGGACCACTACAAAGATGTCCATAGCGTAGATGTGAATACCAGATCTCTGTCAGAAATAATTTTGTGTGGTATCCCATGCAATCGAACAATGTCTTCCATGAACACCCTGGCCACCACAAAAGCAGTATAGGAAGATTGGATAGGAGATAAATGGGCTACCTTGGTCAGCCTGTCAACAGTGACCATGATAGCATCGTGCCGCCTAGAAGACATAGGCAAGTCGACAATGAAATCCATAGAGATAATGTCTCACTTCCATTCTGGAACAAGATGAGGCTGCAAAAAACCTGCCGGATGATGATGCTTAGCCTTAAGCCTCTGACATTCTAGACATCTAGCTACAAGATCAGTGATATCACACTTCAATCCTACCCAAAAATATAGTGAGCGTAGATTTGCATACATTTTCTTAACTCCAGGTTATGCTAAATAAGGTGCCCAATGGGCTTCAATCAAGATTAGGGTGCGAAGACCCTTTGTAGGAGGTACATACATTTGGCCTACATAGCGCAAGACACCATCTGAATCCAATGAGTAACCAACAAATTTTCCTTCTAAAGCTCTGCCCGACTCAATCTCATATTTCACCTCTTGATACCAATTGTTCGAAGGAAGAGTTGTGAGGATCTGACTCCTCAAGTCAACCTCAAGAGCCATAATAGAAATCTCATACCTACGTCGACTCAACACATCCGCCACCACATTCTCTTTTCCCTAGATATACTTCACTTCAAAATCATATTCATACAAGAATTCCATCCACCTTCTTTGTCTTGCATTCAGGTTCAGTTGCGTGAAGATGTATTGTAGACTACGATGATCTGTATGCAACTCAAACCGATGCTCTAAAAGGAAGTCTTGCCATCTCACTAGAGCATGCACAACTGTGGCCAACTCAAGATCATGTGTGGGGTAGTTTAGTTCATGATCCTTAATTTTTTGTGATTTATACGCAATCACTTGCCCTTCTTGCATCAAAACAGCCCCTAAGCCTTCCAAAGAAGCATCCGTACAAACTACAAAATCCCTGTCGGATCCGGTACTACTAAGATTGGTGCACTTGTTAGTTTTTCCTTAAGAGTTCAGAATGCTAATTGAAATTGGTTGGACCAAAGAAATTTCTTTCCTTTCCTTTGAAGAGAGGTGATAGGATGGGAAATCCTTGAAAAACCTTGGATGAACCACCGATAATAGCCTACAAGTCCCATGAAACTGTGAATTTCTGAGACATTTGTGGGTGCGGGCCAATCCACAATGGCCTAAATATTTGTAGGATCAACATAAATTCCCTCACCTAAAATCACATGGCCCAAATATTGAAATTTAGTCTTAGAAAATTTGCACTTTTCCAGGTTGGCAAACAACTGATTGTCCCTCAAGCACTGTAGCACCTATTTTGGATGTTCCTTGTGTTCTTCCATAGACCTGGAATAAATCAGAATATCATCGAGAAACACAAGGATGAATCTATCCAAGTATGTTCGGAACACTCCATTCATTAAGCTCATGAAGACTGAAGGTGCATTTGTTAACCTGAACAACATCACAGTGAACTCGTAATGTCTGTATTGAGTGCAAAATATTGTTTTATGAATATTTGCAACTGCAATCCACAACTGATGATATCCTGATTTGAGATCAAATTTAGAAAATACCTTTTCCCCTTTTATCTGATTGAAAAGATCATCAATTCTGGGCAAGGTATATTGGTTCTTCACCATTACTTTGTTCAACTGCCTATAATCAATACACAAGCAGAGAGAACCATCCTTCTTCTTTACAAATATCATAGGTGCTCCCCAAGGGGAAACACTTGGGTGGATAAACCCCTTAGCCAACAACTCCTCCAATTGTAGATGGAGTTCTTGAAGTTCCTGTGTTGTCATCTGATATGGAGCTTGAGATATCGGCTCAACTCCAAGTACCAGATCAATCCTTAAATCTATACCCCATTTTGGTGGCATACCAGGTATCTCACCCAGAAAAATTTTGAAAACTCCTTAAGGAGAGGGTAATCATCTAATGACACCCCTCGACTATCCTCTGACTCCAAATCACTCATTGATACCACAAAAAGCTAACAACCCTATCAAAAATACCTTTTTAAATTTCATGGAAGAGATCATTCACAATGAAATGGGCCTTTGAATTCCCATGATCTCCACCTCCTTTCTAGAATCATCAATGCACCACATTGCTTTACAGTGATAGTCTATCATAGCACGGTGTGCACTCAACCAATCCATTCCCAAGACGACATCATATGAGCCAAATGGTAGGATTCAAAGGTCCACTTTAGTTGTCAATGCCCCTATAATTAGATTACAACCCTGCACAAGCTTCTCTACAACAACCTTTGACCCTGAGGCCAATTCAACCTGCCATTTTACGCCTTGACTAGTTGCCACCAGTCTACATCACTCAACTACTGAAGGAGATATACAAGAATCAAATGCACCAAAATCAAAGAGTATAGAAATGCTAGTGTTATGCAACACACCTGATGTCTCAATGATAGTGCTTTGGTGGTCTACCTATCAATTATCCACTATCGCAAAGACACGATGAGCTCTCCCTACGTCGCCCACTGTTGGCTCTGACCCAGCTCATCTCTGATTAAATCCTAAGGTGCTCTTTTGTGGACACAATCTAGTGATATTCCCTTGCTAACCACATGAGTAGCAACTAGTACTTCTACCAAACCCTCTGCCCCCTAATGGAGCATTTGACTATTGAAAGCTTCCTCGACTCGGTGTTGACTGAAAACTAGGTGCGGGATACTCAAAACACTCCTGACGAGCTTGGTTTCGATTTCGATCCCTACAAAACTGAGAGTTGCCACCCTACTAAGATTGAGAGTTTTTATGCTTCGGTTGTGACTACTACTGTTGATGTTGCTGCTGCTTTTGACCCCCTTTAGAGGGTGCATACATGTTCCTAGAAGATCCTGCAGCTTGTGTCTAACCTCTGTGAGTGCTAAAACCAAGTGTAGGTGCACTGCCAATCTACACTCCAATGTGACCACCCAAGTCCATGGCCAAATTCTCATCTACCAAATGAGCCTTTTCAACTGTAATTTCCATCATCTTTGGTTCGAAGACTTGCACGCCACCACTAATTTGGGCATTTAAGCCTTGAATAAAATGCTACACTAACATCCCTTCATCATGGTTGATCCCTGCATACTGCTTCAATTCATAGAATTGTTGTTCATACTGTTCAACAGACATCGACATTTGCTTAAGGTCATGAAACTCATTTTCCTTGCATTTCCTCCAATGATCTGAAAGGAAGCAAGCCCTAAACCTATCCAGAAATAACTCCCATGTGACCATGTTGATATCCAAATGTAACTTTTTCTCTTCTAGCCACCACCAAGTGGATGCGAAGCCTCGCAGATGCATGACTTCACACCGAGCTTTGGTATTGCTACCATATGGGTGCATCGTGAAGCATCGATCTAAATCAATTAGCCATGTTTCCTCTTCTAGACCTCCTCTAGAACCATTGAATGTAGGTGGGTGTGCTCTCATCAAATCTCTCATATGACCAACTATCACTACATCCTGATCTGTCATTATTTCCCGCTGCCTCGACAACCTTTCCCTTTCTCTCTCAACCCATTGCTCCTCCTCTGGCCTGGGTCCCAACTGATCAAGAATCTCCCACAAAAGGTGTTGCAACTGTCCATCTAAATCAGGTTGTTTTGGGTTTAGACCACTGCCTGATGGATTTCTTTGAACACTCTTTCGTTCCTCATGCTTTGAACCATGGGAACTAGGAGTTGATGGACTTTTCTAGTTTGCTCTATGACCAGCACCATGGCCTCTTCCTCAGCCATGTCCTCTACCTTGAGTCATATTTAGACTGCACATCAAGATAAAGGTACAAGTGAGCTCAAGAGTCAAATGCAAAGGTTGCCTAATGGACATAACTACCTAGAGACCCCAGCATTTGCAAACCTTGGCTCTGATACCAAGTTGTAACACTTGTCATGCAAACCCCAAAGGACAAAACAATGCACACATTTTTTTTTAAATAATATAAAGTAAACATATAATGAACCATTAACCATAATCACATTATATGACAACATCATAACAACAAGTCCTTTGGGGCACGTGAGGTCACATCGCAAGACCAACTCATAACGAAAGATACACATAAGGCTAAATAACTTAACTAATCTTACATCCATCATAAACATTAAAATAACCATTTACAAAGATAACATCCATATATCCATAAGCATAAGTATAAATACATCACATGATACAAACCGTAATAAATCTCATAATTCATGAATGGTTACAAGGGTGCAAATACAATACATCATCTTTTAATACATTACATGTTCACAATATATGAGATACAATAAAACCTCCTATACATGTGGGATATATACATAATACAAAGAATGATTGAAATACAAGATGAATATCTAGTACAAGCTCCATCTGAAAGATACCATGAAGAACGAACATTGATGGGGAACCCAATGGGTGCGGAGCACGTTCCACCCGACCATGTGGGTTTCTTAGAAAAACCCACGCCCCATGCTCAGAGGTGACAAGGAAGTAACCGTGACCAAGAATGCCACAAGACTAACTCCAATAAAGAATATCATAGTAACAAAACTCCAAAAGCAACAATAAAGGTTGCACATATCTTAAATGACAACAACCAAGATCTAATCATAGTAAACACAAGACCATAAAACACATCATAGATAAACCAAAGGAAACAACCATAATCACTTTCCAAGTAAAGCCAAGACAACAATCATAACACACTTCTAGAGGCAACCAAGAAAACAAGCATAAGGGAAACTAGCGGAGAGTGTCATCGCATAGCCTACATGGGTTATCCTGGCCCTTTCTCCAACATGAGGCAGCGGCCCCCATCTATGGTTATCCTATTCCTTCCTCCTACTTGAGGCACTGGCCCCATAGGGTGACTCATGCGGAGCCATTAACCTCTCCTGAGGACGAGGTAACGAATTTTCCAACCACAACCTTCTTAGTCTACCATTAGTTTGCGATAGCCCTAATGGATAGACAAGGTATCCAAGATTATCTTATTATGTTATTACTACCCATCCCCCTAAGTTCTATTATTAGGTTTTTCACTTGTTAATCTAACTCTTATGTGGGTTATCTTGAGCCCTTCCTCCTTTCGAGGCGTTGGCCCCCACAAAGAGCCACTCTCCTTGGAGACCCCAAAATAATATCGAAAGCAATGGTTGTACCATAAAGAACAAAGCATTAAATCTCAACAAATGACATGCAAGACATTACCCATCTCGCTAAAACACATAATTAGAGTCTCAACAAAATCCCGTACAACCCTTTCAAAATAATGATACCAAATAACTTGCCACATCAAGAGCACTTGAAAAGAGAACAACAATTAACAATGAAATCAAGCCTCTGGAAGCCTAAGGTACATGATATCCCTAAACGGGTTCTTAAACCAATCTGGGTTCCCACACCAAACAAGTCAAAATGATAACATAACTATAAGAAAAAATAACCAACTCAATCTAACAAGATTCTATAATGCAAGTAACATAACAATATCCACAATTTGATTTATTTCATTCGCAATTATCCAATAAAATTTATTTCCCAATTCAATGAAATAATTTTGAAGATAACATTTTCATAATAATTCTGTTATGAATACAATTCGACTATTTCCATAGAATAAAATTACAGTCATATTCATAATTTATATTTATAAGAGAAATCAATATGTCTTTATAAATAAAACAAATCTATATAAACATTTTGTGTATTTTTATTTATATATATATATATTTAACTAATTATTATGGCCTCATCAATTATTTTTCTGGTATAAAATATTCCAAAACAAAAAAAACATATATATATATATATATATATAAATATATATATATATATATATTAACATATATTAATATACATATAAATATATATATATACATATATATATTATATATAAAAAGAAATTAAATAAACTCTTGCCTTATGCGGACTGTGCACAATAGTCCATACGAACTATTGTGGGCAGCCTAGTGTGGCCCACTAGGAAGAGGGGGAGGGTATGACTAGCGCCGTCCCTTCCCTTCAACCCAAAAAAATAATAATTTGAAAAAAAAAAAAAGACAAACGCCGATACAAAATAATTCATCCCAAAGCCCTCAAATACAGTCGGCCCAAACACAATTTTGAATTGAATAAAATATTTAAATCCATATATATATTTATATATTTATATATATACACTGTATATATATGTCAAACAATACATATTCTTTTCAATAGTATATTCACAATATATATATATTCAAAAAAATTACATTTATTTCAGAGGGGAAATAATTTTTCCATAACAAATCATAGAAATACTAGACATTTTCAGAGACCCAAGTAAATTTCTTTCATTTGTTTGCTACCCAGAAGATTTCTAAAACCCCATAAGATTTCCTTTCTTTTATAGAATAATATTATTTATTTTTACTGATGTAGAGAAATCAAAAGGAAAGAATGGAACCTGGAGTCCTATGTTTGCTGAAGAATTGATGAAGCTTTTCTTGATTCCAAACAGCCTTTTCGAAGAGCTCCCCTTTCTTCATTCAAAACTTCTCCACCAAATTTCCTTGATAAATTCTCTAATCTAAAATTTTAATCTAGAAAAGCCTCTCTTCCAGAACAATGAAAAATAAATAAATTCTACAAAGAAAAAAACAAGAGAGGATCCAATTTCCATAACTCCATATCTTTTTTGAAACTTCTATCAATCTTCCCGTGAATGAAAACCTCTCAATTTTGCTATTAAATAAAAATATATCTTCTTTTTTCCAAAAATCCAAAAATCATAATTAAAAGAAATTTTCTATTTCATCACCAGCTTTTCAACCAAAATCTCAACATTCATTGGTCCTTTTCTTCTTTTCTTCATTTTTTTTCCTATTCAAACAACACTTTTTGTTTTAATTTTGATTTTTGCAATTTATACTTGCAATTCACACAATTTTACTTATTTAATTATTGTATTACATTAATTATCATCAACATGCTATTTTAATTAAATTATCAAAATACTAATTTTAAATAATTTAATTTACACCTTTCCATTTATTTATCTTTAATAAATTGCATGGCTTTTAATTTAAAACTTTTATATTTTAATACAAACTATCCCAACACTATTATTAACATTTATTATAATCATTTAATTATTTAAATTACATCATACAACAATACCAACGTAAAACAGATAACACAATTACTTTCACACAAACAACTATTATAAATTACAAAAATGACAAAGGTCAAAGACGCACAATACCACTAAACATAAAATAGGTTGGAAAACTTGGGATGGGGTGACTTCCTTGTCATCTCTATTATAACATCATGCCCATTGGATTAATTTGATTCTCGCCCTGTCCTACTGAAGCAGGTGGAATCGAGACTTTGCTCCTGCAATTCCTATATACAACCAAGATGTGTACAACATGTATATATATATATATATAATCAAACACATCACATCATGAGAAGGAATCGCAGCGTAGTAGAGCACTCACAAATGAGTGGTGCTACACTGTCCCCTCACCAAAGCTATAATTACAATTACAACATCAAGTATAAAATAACATTGCTAAACTAAACTGATCACATCATATCATCATAAAATGATTACTAATCCACTGCATCACAATGTACTACTAAAATCAAATTAAACATCACCAAACCAAATGTAACCATAATGTCATATCATAATATCCATGTCATCAAATAAAGTAGCATAACCATCAAGCAGTCTACATAATGTCATATCATAATATCCATGTCATCAAATAAAGTAGCATAATCATCAAGCGGTGTGAACTATCCAATCCACCAATCCAACCAATAAACAGTAACTATTAAAGTCTCAAAGTATCAAGCAAAACCATAGAAAAATAACAAGTCCAAACAACAACATGAGGGGTATTACACTTTCCCAATGAAATCTAAAGCATCCGCTTTCATATGATCTTTGATAGTTTTTGATAATTGTCATAATTTACCATTTTTGGTAATTTCACATGCCTATCCCTTTGAGCTTGGATTTTTCCAAGTATCTTCCTAACACTATGGTGACACCAAATGTCAACTTATAATTCAAATTGGAAACATGAGTACTAAATTATTTTTTAAAAAAATCTAAAAACTTAAAAAAAATAGCAAAAATTGATTTTGAGGGTCGAGATGAAAGATCTTGGCTCCAAAAATGTGTCAAAATGACAACCAAGTGAGCTAAGCTTTGGTTGGCAATCTAAACAACTACTTATAACACATCTTGTCAAATTTGATGATGTAACCAAACAAATTTTTAGCAAATTTTTTCCATTAGAGAAAAAATAAATTTAGAAACTGAAAATTGCTTTCAAATCAAACTGCTCTATTATCCATATCTACTTCTACAATGAAAAAGAAACGCCTTATATCTAAAAAACTAAAAAAACCCAAAATTACCATTTTTTGTAGTTTTTGACAATTGTCATAATTTATCATTTATGATAATTTTGCATGCCTATCCCTTTGAGCATAGATTTTTCCAAATATCTTCCTAACACTATGGTGACAAGAAATGTCAACTTACAATTCAAATTGGAAATGTGAATTCTAATTTTTTTTTAAAAACAACTTTCTAAAAACTTGAAAAAATAGTAAAATCTGATTTTGAGGGCTTAGATGAAATATTTTGACCCTAAAAAAGTGTTGAAGTGGCCACCAACCAAGCCGAAGCTCTATTGACAATCCAAACAACTCATAATGCATCTCCCTTTAAAATTTTATGATGTAACCAAACAAACTTTTAACAAAACTTTTCCATTATAGATAAAATAAATTCATAAATTGAAAATTGCTTTTAAACCAAACTATTCTATTATCCATCCTTACTTCCATAATTAAAGAGAAACACTCTTATATCTAAAAATTTGAAAAAAACAAAAAACCCAAAAATTACCATTTTTTATAGTTTTTTATAATTGTTATAATTTCCCATTTTGATAATTTTGTATGTCTATCTCTTTGAGCTTGGATTTTCCAAATATCTTCCTAACATTATGGTGACACTAAATTTCAACTTACAATTCAAATTGGAAACATGAGTTTCAAATTATTAAAAAAATAACTTTCTAAAAAGAAAAAAAAAAAGTAAAAACTGACTTTGAGGACCTAGATGAAAGATTTATGCCCCAAAAAATTGTCGAAATGGACACCAAATGAGCTAAGCTTAGTGGGGAGTGGGTACAACTCTTCATAAAACATCTCCTTATAAAATTTGATGATGTAACCAAACAAACTTTTAATAGAAATTTGTTATTATAGATAAAATAAATTTAGAAACTAAAAATTGATTTCAAACCGAACTGTTCTATTAATCCCTGATTCTACAATGAAAGAGAATGCCCTTAAATCTAAAAATTGAAAAAAAAAAACCCAAAATTACCATTTTTTGGTAGTTTTTTACAATTCTCATAATTTGTTTTTTTTTGTAAATTCGCATGTCTATTCCTTTGATTTTCCAAAAATTTTCCTAACACTATGGTAACATTAAATGTCAACTTACATTCAAATTGGAAATGTGAGTTCCAAATTATTAGAAAAAAAACTTTATTAAAAACCAAAAAATTAGTAACAATTGATTTTGAGGGCATAGATGAAATATTTTAGCCCTAAAAAGTGTCAAAATGGACACTAATTGAGCTGAGATCTGTTGGCAATTTAAACAACTCCTCATAATGCATCTCCTTGTAAAATCTGATGATGTAACCAAACAAACTTTTAACAAAATTTTACCATCATAGATAAAATAATTCCAGAAGCTGAAAATTTCTTTCAAACTAAAGTGTTCTATTATCCATCCTTGCTTCTATAATGAAAGAGAACACCCTTATATCTAAAAATTTGAAAAAAACAAAAAAACCCAAAAATTACCATTTTTGACAATTGTCATAATTTATCATTTTTGATAATTTTGCATGTCTATCCCTTTGAGCTTGGATTTTTCCAAATATCTTCTTAACACTATGGTGGCACTAAATTTCAAATTACAATTCAAATTGGAAACATAAGTTTCAAATTATTAAAAAATAACTTTTAAAAACTAAAAAAATATAGTAAAAGCTGATTTTGAGGGCCTTGATGAAAGGTTTTGGTCTCGAAAAAGTGCCAAAATGACCACTAGCTGAGCTAAGCTCTGTTAGAAATCCAAACAACTGATCATAATGCATCTACCTGTAAAAATTGATGATGTAACCAACAAAATTTTAATAGAATTTTGTCATTATATAAAATAAATCTAGAAATTAAAAATTGTTTTCAAACCAAACTATTCTATTATCCATCTTTGCTTCTACAATGAAAGAGAATGCCCTTATATCTAAAAACCTAAAAAAGAAACAAAAAAACCCAAAAATTACCATTTTGACAGCTTTTGACAATTGTTTTTGATATAGGGAAAAATAGATTTTGAAGGGATTCGAAACCCTTTAACAAAAAAAGCAAGGTTGTAGAAAAGACAGCAAGCAACCAGTGAGAAAGACCAACTCCAAAAAGAGACCATTTAAGATTTACATTTAATATTTTTCTTATGGGAGTGGAGATTCATGTCAAAAGATGACCGAGAGGATTTATCTTTTTTTCCCTTAACAATGATCCAACCATCTTCCACTTCCATTGCCTTACCGTGCCATGCCAGCTCGCAAAAACCAGCAGGAAAAGTATTAGGAGTAAAATCTTGATTCTTTTGCATAGATAAGGACTTTTCTGAAGAGCCACCAGAAAAGGAAGCCGAGGCACCATCCCCTAAGAAGGTAGCCGAAGAGACAATAGGGGTTGCCTTAGCGACCCCACCAAATGAGACGACTGGAGGGGATGTCCCAATGCCCAAAGAATCAGAAGTAGCCACCTCATGAACTTTAGGGGTTTCAACAAGACGATCAGTTTTAGCAACCCCACCAGAAGAGACATCCAAATAGAATACCTCATGAGCTTGTGATTCTGAGGCAACCACCTTAGAAAAGCTCCTATGTTGATTAGCATTCTTCTCAATAGTATAATGTTTTTGAGAGGCACCTTTCCACCAAGAAGTTGAAGTTTTTTTCTCTAAACCACATTGTGTAGCAGCGTGACCAGTTTTAAAACACCTTCTACAGCGGAAGGGAATCCCTTCATAGTCCAAGGATTGAATCCAAGAACCCTTTGAAGTTTTAATTAAAATGTCAGCAGGCAGCTTTTGACAATTGTTATAATTGATAGAATCAATGAATAGACAAAAATGAAGAAACAATAAACATAAAAAAATTGTGTCCCTATTTTTTCTTGAGAAAAATATGGGGTATGTATGCAAGGCATAACACATCCCAAAGAACTACAATAAGAATCATATGTGCTTTAAATTCCTATCTCTTTCCTTCACTACAATAAACATAACAATGTACTATGATGATTGAAAGGTCAACCAAATAGATTCCATAACTTCATAGTACCTAATAATAAAAACCTACTACAAAATACACCAATATCACATTAAATATCCACAACTAATTTTTCCATATAACATTGTTGATAAATGAATTTGTCACTTTGAAATGTATTATGACTTACCCAATGGAATGTGACAAAGCATTCCAATAGTTGGAGAGATTTCTTAAGAAATTATAATCTTCCTTTGCATTTGAGATGGGAAGCTCCCTTGTATGATATGATTTTTAGATTTTTGGTGTACTTTTCACTAGAAAGTACTAAAAGAAAAGTGAAAAAGGTCTAAATACAAACACAATACCAAATGACCCAACAAAAAAACACATGAATTCTATGTAGGTTTTGTAATCTTTTTTAAAACTTAACAAGATTTGTCATAAAAATCAAAGACTACACAAAAGAGTTTTATGAAAAAATTTAGACAATGAATGTTAACATATCCAAAAAAGGTACCAAGAAATGGGAATGTTTAACATAAATATTAGGAAACATGAATAATCACTTTCAAAAACATGATTTAAGATACCAAAGGTCATCATCAACTTAATGTATGAGAAGATTAACAATGACACATAGAAAAAACTATGAATGCACCTCAAAAAATGCTTTACATGTGTTGGTGTGAATAAATGTCTTGTACCTAGTTAATTCATTTACTAGGGACTTAGGATACATATTCACATGTTAAGTTTACTTAGGTCCTAAAATTCTTTCTTGAAGACTTAGTTACCATGTATAGATCTTATCTTTTTGACTTTTATGTCAAGTTAGTTGTCTCATGTCATAAGATTAAGACACTTGTCATGATCTTGTCTAATCCTATGTCTCACCTTGTCTATATAACTAGGTGATAGCAGATGTAAATCATATTGATTTGTTGGATAATCAATTCCATTGTAATCTTGAGCATTGTATACTGATCTCTTTGTACTTTCCATTTGGCCTCTAGATCTTGGGTATTTACATAGCCAACTCTAACATCTAGTATCAGAGTAGGTTGGGTGCCATTGGATAGTATTTTTGGAGAGATCTTGAAAAGTTGAGTATGCTCTTCTCTTACATTGTATGATGATTTAGAGAATCAAAAACCTTGATAGAAATACCCTATTTTGGGGGTTTCCTCTTTTTGAATTTGCATTGCAGGGGCATTTTAGGAGTTTGTTGCATCATATTTGAGCTCACCATTATGTCTGAAGTGCCCAAGA
This sequence comes from Sequoia sempervirens, assembly GCA_007258455.2. NCBI lineage: Eukaryota > Viridiplantae > Streptophyta > Pinopsida > Cupressales > Cupressaceae > Sequoia > Sequoia sempervirens. The sequence goes on along the minus strand of VDFB02193867.1, from coordinate 764,195,195 downwards.
AAGTCAAATTTTCCTTTTGTTTCATCTAAATTGGGTATTGGAGGCCAAATTTGCAAGGGTTTGGAGATTGAAGGGGTTGCCAAATCTAGGAGGTAGCTACCACTTTGGAGCATTTTGAGTCAAAAAGGAAACCACCATCACGCTTAAAAGGTTGAGGAGACAAATTTTGATATCAAATTTTCCTATATTCTAAGTTGGGAGCTACCAAGGAAAAAAAAAATTGCCCAGGGAGTCATACCACACCCCAAGACACCATTATTGCACAAGGTGGTACAATTTTGAAAAAAAATAATAATTGTTTTAATTTTCTTTAAAAATTTCAAAAAATATATGTTTGAATTTTTTTTAAAACGTTTGCAAGTCTGCGACATGTAGTCATAGAGTACCACGGGCGTCTAGAGGGCTCCACATGGCCATGCCACATGACCCAATGTACATCCGCAACCCCACCCAGAGGTTAAATAAACTGGGGAACTTTTTAAAAAAATTGGTGACAAAGTTTAAAAATATCGATTGAATATAGAATATTCTAGCACATTTCTAGATTCTGGGTGATGAATAAAATAGAGAATATTCTATTCACATCAAGATTCCATCCACCAAGATTCTTCAAGAATATTTCGTTGAAAGAATATTTTGTCACAAGATTTCGCCACCTAAGCATATTTTGACACGAAGGAATATTCCATGTGACGTGTAGGAGGCCATCAAATTTAACCTAGCAGATTGCTGACATTAGCAACTTTTAAAGATTTTTTTGCCTCCTTCACTGTTGGAAATTTTTAAATTGAAGGGGATTTTCAAATGCTCATAACTTGATCATTCAACCTCTGTTTTTTTATTTTTTTATAATTTGGGGCAGCATTTCATGCTCTTCATAGTGGTGTAATTAGTTTTTGATTTTGGTGCTTGGTTTTTCTAGAAATTGAAGATTCTCATAGGTGTTGTTGAGCCATTCTAATTTTGGGAACTTCTGGGGCTCTATTCCTACTCCTGCAGTAACATTTTTGGGTTTTTTTTTAAAGTGCATATTTTTTTGTGTACTTTCCAATTGTGTAATCAGATTGATCTCATTTTATGTAAAAATTTCACTTTGATCTTGTGGACTTTTTGGTATTTGTAATCACTAAGATCAAGGCTATTTTGTTGTTTTTTGCATCTAGCAATTGTAAATGCGCTAAATATAAAGTGCCAAATCATATCTTGTTGGGGGTGTTTCTTAATTGAGTGATATGGGAGGGGTCTCTTGGTGCATTATTTTGATGTATTTTATTTTTCTCTTCTTTTCCATGGATCGTTCTAAGGTTCATTTGCTCACATCATATAATTATTCAACATGGTATCAAAGCAAAAAATTGGACTAAAAAGGTTAGTCTGAATAAATGTGATAAATTCATGGAGTATTCTAGAAATGACTGAAGGTCAATCTCTATATGTTGAAAATAAGGTACTTGAATCTACAAATGTAGATAAAAAGATTAAATGGATGATTGAACATACCACAACTTTCAGATTTCTTTGTAGACTAGTTTGTCAACATTTGTTGTTTCAAATTGAATCATGTAAGAATTCTCATGAATCTTAGAACAAATTGAAAACATTGTATGGTACTACAAATGAAGTAAGAGGCTATCAAATTGATAATGAATTGATGAGTCTTGATCTTAAGAACTTTGACAGCATCCAAGACTACATCACTAAGGTTAATTATCTAAGAGATCAATGCAAAGCATGTGGAATTGATGAGAAGGACATTTAGTTGGTCTACAATACAATGGACAAACTTGGTCTTGATTATGCTTCTTTTGTTTCTAGCTTTACTACTCATAGGTTGACTATGGGGTTGCATATATTACACCTTCATTTACATCATTTTTTGAGATGTTAATACATGAGAAACAAAAGATTATATCGATGGGTTTCATCAAGTCATCTAAATCTCATCCATTGTTGGCTAGCTAGGTGAAAGAATCAAATAAGAAACAAAATAAAGTAATGAATAATCCACATTCAAATCAAGCAAAGAATAAATTCTCTTCCAAAGAGAATTCATCTACGAAGGAGAAGACAACTTGTTCATATTGCAAGAAGCTTGGACATGATGAACATTCTTGTTATAAGAAGGATATTGATGAGTTGAAACATCTTCTAAAAAAGAATCAGATTGGTTTTCCTTCCAAAATGTCTTCTTCTTCTTCAAAACGGTCTAATAAGGACAAAGATCATGTTGGTTTGGCTTCTACATCAGGAAATAAAGGACAAGTTCTTTGTTCTTTTTAAGGTCATGGATCAGGGAGATGACTTCTATATTTAGGAACATCTCATCATATGGAATCTTCACAATCTATATTCTCTTCTTTTGAGGCGTGTGCTATGTCTCCTATTTTGATGTGAAACAATACATACACGAGTGTAATTGGGAAGGGATCTATTGATATTAGGGAGGGAACTTTCAATGATGTTTTATGTGTAGCTCATTTGTCAAATAATCTTCTTTCCATCTATCAGATCACACATGGTGGATATAGGAGTACTATGGAATTCGCTCCTAATTCAATTATCATTAGACTTGGAGAGTAGAGAGATTATTTCTAATGGGATGAGTTATCATTCATCTCGGTTGTACACCTTTCCATATTTTTCTTCTAACAATGACATTGTTACTTTGACTATTGATCACAATTTTAGTGTGAACCATGATTCAAAGGAGACATTTAGCTTCTTGAACTTGGGAGTTCTCACATCAGATCTTGTTCTTGAGCCTTGCATTTTATATCCTCCATCTACTATTACATTTGAAGATGCTTTTGTTGCTACATATATGGCTTCTTGTAATTCAATACATCAATATCTATATTATCTTCCAGCTACATCTACTTGGGATGCATATTTTTCATACATTGGTGGGTTGTTTGTTGAGTCACATATTTTAGATTTGGGAGAAACAATTGATTGAATTCATCTTCTCTTTGATGGAGATTATTCTTCTTTAGTTGTTGCAGGGGAACACTCTGACCCTCTTGTTCATTCTCTACATGATCATTCTTCACAGTTTGATGTGAGTGTGGATACTTTTGGAAAACATTTGGAGGAGGCTTCTTTGTCCTCAGAGGAGGTATCATTTTCTTTGGATTGTGTTCTACATCCATCTCTAGGAGATTCTAGATTGACATCTTTAGTTGTGTGGCCTAGAAAACTTGATTTTCTAGTGTGTCAACTTTTGGCATCAACATGGAGACACTTGAGCGTAGTTCAGAGACATCACATATCATTCTTCTTCCCACATCTTCCTTTTAGGAATGGGAATACATCCTGCATATCATCTTGGTTTTGTTTCTTCCTAAGGGGAGGAACATTATTTGGTGAGATTGGATCATCTTCAACATTCAATGTTGAGCTTTTATCATTACAAGAGACTCACCATTGAAGGGTGGGTTGCATGATCTCTCTTCTTCTTCTCTCTTATGGGGGATATTTTTCCTCACATGGGGTTTTTCCCCTCTCATGAATCATTGAGATCACTTTGTATTTCATCTCTCTTTTGGGGAGGAGTTTTTCCCACTAGCTTTTCTCCTTTTCTCTATTTATGAGAGATTGTATTTTCATTTTTACATGGGTACCTAACATGGCTTAGTAGCTGAGATCCATCCTTGCATCTTTACATCATTTGCATAATAATCTACTCCCTAAGTTGCACTTAAGGGGTTGTTGGTGTGAATAATTGTATTGTACCTAGTTAATTCACTTACAAGGGACTTAGGGGACATATTCACATGTTAAGTTTACTTAGGTCCTAAGATTCTTTCTAGAAGAATTAGTTGTCATTTCTAGATCTTATCTTTGAATTTTATGTCAAGTTAGTTGTCTCATGTCATAGGATTAAGACACTTGTCATGATATTTTCTAATCCTATGTCTCACCTTGGCTATATAACTAGGTGGTCTCATATGTAAATCATGTTGAGTTGTTGGATAATCAATTCCATTGCAATCTTGAGAATTGCATATTGATCTTTTTGTGCTTTCCATTTGGCCTCTAGATCTTGGGTATCTACATAGCCAACTCTAACACCATGTTACTATGAAAAATTATACAATTCCAAATCCCTTATACAAATTTGTGAGAATCAAAAAATCCCTTTAAAATAACACAAGCCTTGTATATATAGAACTTCCCTGGTAACTAATTCATAGTTGATTTGTAACTACCTAGGTAACTACGTTTACATATTGATAGAAATAAAATAAAGTTTATTATAGTTATAAATCTCTCAACTTTTGCAAGAATAAGGTTCATTTCATAACTTATTACAATATGAGATAAAAGACACTTTTTCTAAGATAACACTAAAACAAAAATACTAACTTGTGACTTGGAAATCTAAGAAGAAAATTGTATAATCAAATTCATTGAGAAGATCCCTTTCTTCCATCTATATCATCCTTGATGCTTTATGTATAAGTTCCCTATGTTGCAAGTTGCCTCTAATTGGAATATTTTCTCTAAATATTTTGAATAACTTAAGATCTTGAGCCATGAGCTTATTTCTTGGAATCATTACATTGCTCATCCTTAGCTTCTAGGTAGAATGAATATTTTGAATATATTCTAATCTCTAATAATAATTAGGTGCAAGACCATTACACACATCAAGAATGACTAAAATGCTACTCAACCTCTTCATCACCTCCCCACTAAAAACCTATCTATTAAATAATTGTATGTACTAATCATATTTTCAAATTTACTCTAAATAGTCTGAGCATCCATGTCTTGAATTTTATCTCTTCTCAATGTATCTATGTTGAGTGATAGGAGATCATCTTCAATCTTTGTTTTTACTTGTTTACAAGTTGCAAAAAAAATCTCTTTTTCTATCAAATTATGACTAATGGTTATAAGCTTCAATTCCAAACTTTGAAGCCACATATCAAATTTATTCTCTTCACTACTCATAAAAATATTCTCAATAGTTAAAATATTAACATCTATCTTGTTCATCTCCTAGAGGTCTTCCAAAATTCCCTGCCACACTAACTCTTCTTCTCTAATCTTTCATAGTTCCTTTGTAATTTCTTATTTGTAAACATCTACTTTTTCAAAAAATTGCTTTAGCTTTCCTAATGAAATCTAAAGCATTCACTTTCATATGATCCATGCATTTCTTAATTACTTTTCCATATAAATGGTATTTATGTGCACTTTCTACAACTTCCCTCTCAATGATTCCTTCAAAAATAGGAATTGTAGAGGTAGGGGCTACATCTATAGGTAAAGTATATGTATTCACAATGGAATTAAGATAAGATGTAAAGTCTTTCACTTGTTTGAGTTGATCCTTTTTATGCTTCTCATTCTCTATTTTTTGAATCAACTTGGTTGCAAACACTTGGAAAGTTGTGAATATCACCTTTGTGTGTTGAAGGGATAAGATTTACCTTGGTGATGTTAAAATCAATCTCCTTAGATTTTCCCATATTTTTCTCTAAGATAGGATGAGATACTTCAACAAAAATATTTCTAGATGAAGAATCAACTATCAACAATGATGTAACTTTGGTCTTCTTCGACTTGATAGATCTCTAAATCATATTAGAAATTGTTTCAATTTTTGGGGTAACAAGTTGAGCGACACTCCTTTTCTTACCAAGCTTCTTTGTAGCCATGAAGGAGCAAAAAATTTTGAAGAGATCGGAATGTTCATAGGCGATGGATAAAATGATGCATATGAATTAGAAACAAAAGTGAAAGAAGCATAATCAAGAAGTGCATTGATAGTTGGAAAAGATGGGGATTTTTTTATGGGAGGAGAATGAGGTACATCATGATAAGGAGATACAATAAGAACAAAAGGAGAAATAGTCAATATTTTATTCTCACCACTAGAATAGCCTTGAGAATCTATAGCCTCACTTTCTTTAGTTTCTTCTTGTATGGGGTTCAACTAATTTTCTCTTGGTTCTGGTCTCCACTTTATTTTTTGATCATCCCCTCATACTTCTAAAATCCTTAAAAAAAAGGGTTTTTATCATCACCACCCCCTTGTATATTTTTTTGAGAACTAGTGATCATAATAGAAGCTTGAGAAATGAAAGAGGAAGAGGAAAAACATTCATGTTTGTCATTTTTCCTCCTTGATGGATCATCCTTACTTGAAGATCTTGTGGTTGTGGCTTCAATGAATTTCTTCCTTACCCAATCTTCTAAACTCTTGAGAATATGAGTGGTTCTTTCACTAATTTCTCTGACTTCTTCATTCACCCAAATGAGAGGTGGAAAAGGTTATATTTGAATCCTTTTAAAATATAAGGGATCAATAAAATCTATTATGTCATCCTCAATTCCTTCTACATCCCAACGAAGCATGAAATCTATAATTTGTTCCAAAGTGAACCTCATACAATCTCTCTTTCACACTTCATAATCATCTTCACAATCCTCCCAAAAGTCTTTAATTTTGAAGAAGTGATAAAAACTTGGACCAAAATCTAAATTATCTTTGACATGAATTTTACTGTCGAAGGAGATCCTCATTGTGTAAAGGTACACACTTAAATTTGTTAATGATTGCTCAATATTTTGAGCATCAGTAGAAGATTTACACTTATAGTGACCAAGACCAATAAGAAATGAGATTCACATTTTCCTTTTTTATTTGTGTCTTTTATTAATCACTTCAATTTTATTACAAAGCTCAATCAAGATGACCTTATCATCCACATACTTGGGAATCTTGTACGGATATCCACGATATCCTTGTACTTGGATGTAAGTGAATTTTGGGAATTGGATGAAATAGCTACCATAATTATTGATGACAATAGTTGCTTCTAAAGATATTTTGAGTCTTGTGTTCCCTTGAAGTGTCCTTACTATCAACATAGTGAATGCATCATTCACTCTCCTGAATTGTTTATAACTTTGATACAACTTGAGTTGTGGATAAAAATTATAAATCTGAGTCATGTTACCATATGCAACTTTGGAGTGAAGACTTGGCCAAGTCTTCATAATGAAAATTGTATAAAAGAGATAAGATGTCATGCAAAAATGTTGATTCTCTTAAAAAAGGTAAATTGATTATGTAGATTATCATTGATAATTTATCCCCAATCAATAAACTAGTTTCTTGCACATATGATAATTATGAAAATATACATCCATTTTTTAGACTCATTAGAATCCTCATTTCCCATCAACTGGTGAAGTAGAACAATCTTATTGGAGACTTCTTCAATGAAGAGTGACCTATGTAGAAACTTTAGAAGCTAGGATTTTCCTCCTTTTGATACCTATAACTAATTCCTTTCTATGGTGTTCAAACAATTATTTTTCTTTTTAGTCAAGTATGTTTGTGCAATTCCCTTACTTATACTAGTAAATTGATCTATGACAGGAAATCTAAGAACAATTCCAAATTAAACGCCATCTAGCATCAATAGTTTTGACCTCCTTGATTTAGGAATTATAACCTTGCATAAACTTTAAAACTAAATATGAGTATTGAATTGATATCGAAAAGCTAGTAGTCTTAGCCAATCCACTCTCAAACATCTTTTGAGACAATGGTGATCTTTTCTCCTCTTCCATAATATTCTTAAATTCTTGTAAACTAATTTGTCCCAACTATATGTCTGTGATCTTAAGAAGTGTACTCTCTAACACTAACATGAATTCAATCCTTGATATTTGTACTTCATGACTGTAGATACTAATGGTGTTGTTTGAAAAATCCATCTTCAAAAGCTTTGAATATTATCCTTATAAAAAGTCTTGATACTTTAAAATACTTTGAAAAAATTTATAATCTTTTTAACAAAACATTTCTATACATAGTTTGTCATATTTGCGTTCATGAGATTATAATTTTTCATGAACATCATCACACCTAATTGCTCATACATTTTGCAGGCAACTGTGCCAGAATGTGGAAGAAAATAGAATTTCACACTCTCATATTTAAAAAAAAAACACTTTCTGCACATCATGCAATCATTTCTTTGGATGAGATTTCATTCTTTTCAGATATTTAACTAACCATTTATATGTTTCATTTTTCATTTATTAGCCGATAGGCTATATATATTGTGGGAACTTTGAGACAAAACCTGTCTCACGCCGCAAACAGCTTGCTGTTAAACAATTTTCCGTCATCGTTTATTTCTATGTTGTCTCAACCCAATTAAACGTTGCTTGCCTCACGCCAGGAAACAAATCCTAACTAGCATTTAATATGCAAATCTCTGAATCAAATCAGATTTCATCGCACGCGAACCCTAAAACCCTGATATTTTTGGATCCACTTTTCGTTTATAGATTAAAGCAGCGGGTGTAGGGAGATTGGTTTTGGTTATTCTCATTTTTCTTGCAGAGTCTGTCCATTTTTTTTCATTGGCATTGTTGACAGCACGACACAATTTCTGCAAAACCTTCAAGTAAGCCATGGTCTTGGTGAGTTTTAGTTTTGGAATCTGTTAGTGAGGTAAACTGTGGGTTGAATCGGGTGCCTTCGATGCATGCTATGCAATGGATCTTATTAATGGAGAATTTTTTAAATTGGGTTTTAGATTTTCGAACGATCCATTCAATTTTTGCATGTCATTTAACTGTTCAAACATCAAATGCAGGAAAAAAAGATACTGATAAAAGTACAGCTAGCAGAGTGATGATCAACAACAAATGTTGATATTATAGGAAGAGTAAAAGAGGACAGTGGGGCATGGACAAAGCTAGGCGCTACAAAGCTATTCGCCTCCCTGTTTCCCCTTTAGCGCAGGCATAGTGAAACTGCAGCTGACTTCTTCCCTTACCTAGCCACCACCTCCCAAGAAGCCATGCAAGGAAAACAAGGAGGCTGGAATGTTCAAAAGAGATGAAAAAAAATAAGGAGAATTAGGGCTAGGGGCGCTAGGGTTTTCCTTTCCATATTATCCGAGAGGCTACATATAGTTGGATGTTTCACTTGAAACCTTCACACACCACTATACAATCTTCGTCTGCCTGTATACAACTTCGTTCCAGCGGTAAACAACTTTTACCTTTGGAGATCATTTAAATCATTATTTTATAGTATGAGTAGCATAGCAGTTGTTGAAGAATTTACGATGGATAGTGAGGTAGGTGACAGTGAACGGTATTAGTCAGTTGGTCTGTTCCCACAACTCTTTAATTAATTTGTTCAAACAAAAATCTATTTGATGATGCATATGGCTTTTGTGAATGTTCTGGATGAATCTCTTTGGGCGCCTCTATAGGTTTGATATTTTTACTCTAATTGCATAAATTACAAAAAGCGGCCCCTGCACCATGGGATGTGCCACTGTTGAGTCTTACCCTCGGATGTGCAACTATTGAGTCTTGCCCATGATTTTGTAGTTTGGAAAATTAGTGTTAACCTAGAGGAGATTGGTTTTGGTTCATCTCATTTAAAAAATAATCTGCGATGGTAGGGTTTCCTAAGTTTTTCCTACAAACTCTGCACAGTAAGTTTTATTTATTTTTGGCATATGTATGTAGCCAGATCATCAACTATTTTGAGGATACATATATTCATTCATTCACAGACAAGATCATCCAAAATAATCTCCTTTTTACTATATTTACAGATGGGTGTGCAAAGAAAACTGAAAAAAGAAAAAAAAATTACAAAACTACTCAAAGTACTTCTTCATGGTCTCCCTCTTGGTCTCCCATGCTAGACCCTCTTTGTAAAAGTCTTATCCCCTCCCTGATGATCTACAAGCGTGCTATTAACATTACTACTCATACTATTGCTACCCTCATTGCTGTTGTCGCCAGTACCAGTCAAGCCAACTGGTTGAGCTGATTACTACTATTGCAGAGCCATGGCCATTCCTCTGAGTCAAAACTCCCACACCTCACCCAATATAGCTATACACTAAATTTAATTATCACTCTTTTTATGTTCTTAGGTTTCATGCTGGTTGCAATTTTGATTCACCCACCACCTCCACGATGAGGGATTCACCACAAGAAAGAGTGATATGAATTTGTAGAAGTGGCAGAAACCCTAGGTCATTGATTAGGAGAAGGGAAGAGATCATTACTAAAGGAGATTATTAAGTGACAGAGCTGCCTTGCGAATGCTTTTCGCGATCTACCATCCGCCATCAGTATTTGACCCTACTTGGTAGGACTTCTATCTCTGTCAAATGCTCATTTACTTATTTGCACTTAGACGTAAGTCACTTTCCATGGTTTCAATAAGTTTTATTTTTTTGGAATATGTATGCGACCATATCATCAAGTATTTTGAGTCATTTCATACTGTGTATCTTCTAATTTTGAAAGCCTATAGTATGAAAAGACAAAACTAAAAACATGTGTGTTAGTTATGCATAATGCCAATAAAACTGACTTCAAGCGTTCATCTATAACTCTTGTTAGAAAGTAGCTCAGACAAAAACTGGTTATCTTGGTTATGCTCTCCTTACCTTATGTTTAGGACTTGCTTAGGACCTCCATCAAACAAACAGAACCATCAGACCTCAAGGGCATCGTAGTGTAAAATGGCCTCCCTCCACTTTTTCAGTGATAGTTGAATGGAGTGTTTGAAAAGAAGCTTGCAAAATACAAAAGCTACTGGAAGCTGACTGTGTAGAGGACTTGTGAGAAGAAGATCCCCATGAGCCCCAGTCTCTACTGCCCAATGGGGTGGGGCAGAATGCAAGCTAGCTATTATTATTGTTGTTATTCATGAATTACTAAATAGATTGTAATGTTACCGAACCATTTCACTTGTGTAAGGTATGTAATTAGAATAACCAGAGATGATGTTGAATGGAAGGCAGAACAAGTGATTGCAAGAAATCACAGAGCATTGCAAGCTCTGAGGGAGCTTTTGTTATGGCCTACTATATGGAAATCAAGCTTCATGGTAAAAAAATTAACATTCCATTTATTCTTTTACCAATAATACCTAAATGGAAGTTTGATAACATTTCAGTATCTATTGAAACCAAAGCTAAAATGTATTGTGCAAAAAAATATTACTTCTAACAAGCCAAAAAGCTTCCAGGATGTAAGCTTTCTTATACAACTTATTTGAGAAGTGTATTTATCTATTATCATGAACAAATACTATACTGTCTTCAGCTGAACATTTCATTCTTATGCTTTCTTAATTGCTTGAGACAATGAAGTAGTTTCATGGAATGGGAGTAGCAAGCGAGTGAATCAACACATATATAAACAGAGATAGACACAAGGATTTAGCTTGGATAACCTCGATGTAGGATATGTCTAAAAGAGTGAATATATACTTCTTGCATTCACTATCATCTTGACAATCATGTTGCTCCATCTGAGTTTTCAAATGCATTCTAACTTTTGCAAACAACCCTACAATTCTCTATAGCCTACCTTGATGAGAATTACTTGTTGCTCTCTACTGTTACAGTCATCTTTGACCTCAAGAGATCCCATAAATCACCCTTGGCAATGCTTCAATGCATCTCCATTGCCTTGAATTATTTTTAGTGTCTTTTTGTGACCCTTAGATGGCATTTTTGTGCAAAGGGATGAGCAAATAAGTTGAAGAAGAGATCCCACACAACAAGGAACTTGAAATGACACCATTTCCTCTTTGGTACTCTTCTTTTTGGTTTGAGACAGACAAAATTGCCATGAAGATAAGACACAATCGCTAAGGTATTATGTGAAGTAGAGGGAAATTCGATTTCAAATCATGGTTCTAATTTTTCTTTGCCAATCTAGGGCTCTTCCATTTAAGTGTTTTCAACCTCCAATTGGTATAAAAAATTAAAACTCCATTTATTCTTTTTCAAGTAATACCTAAATGGAAGTATGATAACATTTTGGTACCTATTAAAACCAAAGTTAAAATGTATGAAAGTGTAGAAGAGTGAATAAATACTTCCTTGCCTCCACTATCATCTTGGCAATCATGTTGCTCCATCTATTTTTTCAAATGCATTGTAGATTTTGCAAGCATTCCTAAAATTCTCTGTAGCCTACGTTGATGAGAATTACTTGCTTATTCATTATGTTTCACTGCTGCTCTCTACTGTTACAGTCATCTTTGACCTCAAGAACTCATGTAAAAACAATATGGGATTTGCATGAATGCCAAGGAGGAGATGATGGTCATAGAGGCATACAGGGCTTTACGCAACAGAAGTCCTTACCGGTCGATCAAGTGCTCAAGGATTTAAACGACACTTTTGCCTTTGATCTCTACGATGCTTCCACCCACACCATCTTTTCCCAACGGTGAGCTCTTTTAGTTTGTTTGTTAGTTAAGGTTTGGAATTGGGAAAGATTTTTAGTAGGCGCCATTTAAGTCTAATTGTGCATTATGTAGGCTAAAGAGGGAAAATCGGCATTGTATTGGAGAAGTGCATTGGATGGCTAGATTGAATAGAGAAAGCATCTAAACTTATAGCATGGGACTATCATTTGCAATGTACAATCATCAATTTTCTGTTGTGATTATTCTTTTAGAAATATGCATGCACCTGGTTATTACTAGCTATGGACTAAAAGAATTCACCATTTCAAAAAAAATTAGGTTATAAGCATGTTTCCATGATCCTACGAGTCTCTATTTATAGCCGACGATTTTTAGGTGGTCTCGCCATTTACTTCATTTAATATCGCCTTACATTTTTCAAAATTTTTGATGTTTAAAATTTAAGCCACTGCCTTAGCGAAAATTTGCCCATGCAAAAATTGTGAGATATAATAAGAGCAGTTTATATTTATATGTTAGAGCAACTTTGAAATAGATAAAGGAATTGCCTGGATCTTGCAACAAATTTAAACAATATGATAAGACCAGTGAGTGGTTCCACTTTTCCATTCATAATGAGCACTCTACAGATCTGTAAAACACTTGTTAGTCTTCCATAAATCTCAAGCAAAAGACAAATAGCATGCCCAATACTCCCCTAGTGGAGTCCTTGCATATTTACAAACATTGATTTCATTGATTTGGAAGCTTATACCACTAAGAGGTGAGATACAAAGTCAATTAAATCCGGTTTAGCCTCAATGGTCTTTCTTAGTAAGTTAGAGCTACTCTGTGGCCTGCAGTTGTTTCTGTGATGTTCCCTGGTATGAATTTGACTCTTTTAATGCTATGCCTAGTTCAAAATTGAGAAATTGGCTTCATCATAGAATATGCCTAAATTGACTTGCATAAATAGGACAGATCGCTCCTATCATGGCACCATTTTCTTTGCTTCTTCCCACCCTAATTTGTTTTGGTTTGGTCAATAGCAATACATGTTTTTGTTTTTATTTTATACTATTAACAGTGCCAAAGCCCATAAGTAGACTTTATATGCAAGGAATTGACTTTGTCAGTTATATCTATCTTGTAGCAGTCATAAAAAATCCTTGAAACACTTAAACTATTAGTTAAATATATATATGTTCTATTTTCTTAGAATTATCAAAATAATTCTCAGAGGATGTTGAACCCAATGATTTGATATTATAAACCATTTAACCCAATAAATATGTAATAAAAAACAACCAGATAGTAGAATTTTAAATATTGATACAAAACTTGAGGAATAAAATATTAATCTTTCCACTCAATTCACTTATCTCAACACACTTTTTGCTGATTGTTGATGATCAGTTCCACTTTTGCTCCATATGGGTTTAGATTTCCTTTCACTCGGGCTATTTTGTTATCACTGAAGTGACTAACTTCTTCCTTGGCCAATTCTGGTATCCACATTTGAGTGTCTAATTTGTAAGTTGCCATGAGTTCATCTCTTTCTTTAGGGGAAAAATATGGGGATTTTTCAAGTGATTTTATCATTGTAATATAGCAGATTCTGAACTCTCAACATAACTACTTCCATTCAACCTTTGTTTGGTGGTCAACTCTCCATAACAAGGATGAATAGTAGGTAAATCATTTATCTCCCTGTAGATTGTATAGATTGTTCGGGTGCAAGTATCAGATTGAGCCTTGTTCATTCCCTCAATTGGTAAATTTTATTCTTAAAGAACACATTCGGAAAAATTATGTTTGAGCATTCAGTTATTAAATGTATTTAAGGTTTGATTTTTTCTTAAGAAAAGAAGAATTCAACTTCAAATTTTGTTGAGAGAATAAAGGAAAATCTTGTTTGGAGAGAAAGCTTACAAGTAAAATTTTAGAAGGCATAATTATCTGCATGAAATGAAATGGTGTCTTAAAATGGAAGATATATAAGTTATTAAATGTTTTTAAATTTATATGTAAATTAATGATAAAAAAATTTATCTAATTTTTGTTTGCATGACAATAATGACATCTTAAAATTTGAACTTTTGCTAATTGTTTCTAATTAATGCATTTTTTCTAAAGAATTCATATAAATTTTTTTTTTAAATGAAATAAAGGTGATGAAGTATAAATATAGCTTCTTATGAAATCAAATGTTAAAATTTATCTATGATGTTAATGTTTTCCTTCAATACAATTGGTCAAGTTGTCATGAATATGAAGTATGATGGCTTGTAAATATCAAGAGCTTCATGCATTATATGTTAAAGAAAATTAGAAGAGTTGGATTAAAATGTCTCTCTTTTGTAAATAAATAGAATGTTATAGTCATCTAGAATCAAGGGTGAATTACTTCACAACAAAGCTCAATTTATGCAGCAAAAAGAATTCATTAAGGAGAAGCTAATAATAATAATGATCATCTATGGCTTAAGCCCGGGTAAAAAAGTAAAAAAATAATACAGGTAAGCAACAACATATATAGAATATAAGGAAAATAAAATAATAACAACAATCTTCCCCTATTCAACGGCTTGGAGAAAACAAATTAGGGAATTTTGAGGGGCACCTTTGTGTTTAGGGACAATTCAAGGAATATGTTATATGGAGGGTCTTTATGTCTTGGGATATAGATATTTAATGAAGCAAAATGTAAGGCCTTAATTCTTGGGTTGTTTTGTGTTAGTATTCTAAGTTGACAATAGAAGGTGATAGGAATGTCAGTTCTTCTCTTCCAATTCCCTCTATAGTGAGTTTTTTCTTGAGGGGGTTTCATGTGGTTGGTATAAATTTTGAGAGTCCTACTACAACTCCACCTCCTATTACGATATATATGAAAAATTAAAGAAAGAACAACAAATTGCAAAAGGAAAAGTGGAAGAACACAAGTTCCAAACCTTAGAATAAAACTAATGTAAGTGATAATTTTTCATTCAATACAATATCCTTATGTATAGACAATATTCATTCTCCTTAGTTAAATTCAATATCATACGCTGTGGTTGTACTCTACAATCCTATAATATAATCCAATGATATGATATTATGATGCAACTAATGAATATTATTATAAACACACAACAATAAAATTGCAAAATGGATTATGTTATTTATATAGATTATCTAATAAGATAGATGAGTTAGTTATTATAGTAGCGAAAAATGAAAGATGGGTGTGTTAAACAAAAAAAAAATCCGAATGCGAACCTACCTAATGTTTTTTTTATTCTTTTTAATTTTTAATATTTTTCCCATTCAAACGAGTTGTTTACTATTGGAAAAAGCTATTTAATTGAAAAACAAGTATTGAGTGAGGTATAAGTTGGTGAGGCTCAATAATTATCCTTGGATAGCAAGGAAGAATGATTATATTACGTAATTAATTAAATTAAATAATATGATTTATGATTTATTTTTTATTTTTTATATTATTTAATTCTCTATATATGTTTTAATATTTTGATCTTCATCTTAAAGAAAAATAAAGAATATGCCTCCTAAACATGTTAAGTTACATATACTTTTATATCGGCGTAACCCTTGCACCCCCTCTGGTGCAAGTGCTAGTTCATAGAATATTACTTAATTCAACTCTAGAGACTCTATTGGATGGTTTGTTTATGGAAGATATCCTATCTCCTCTAATCTTCTTTGTGAAAGACCTTGAATAGTTCCTACATGCCTTGAAAATATACTCAAATAGTTCTTGAGAGATATATCCTACCCTAATGAGGTTAAGTGCATCCATACAATCCTCATTAATCCCCCTTAAAAATATATGTTTTAAAGACTCATCAGAGAGTCTATTTTGATGAGATTTCTTAAGGAAAAACTAAAACCATTCCATATAGTCTTCCAAAGGGGTGATCCCACAAAACTAGTTTATAATTTCATTGAGGAAGGAAAATTGTAAAAAATGTCCCAATGAAGAATATTTTGGGTTTTGGCGGGTTTGCATGAAGTGGGGGTTCACTCTAACCCAAAAGGGGTTTGGTTGAATCCCCCTACGAGTGAACCCTCTTTAATGATGGGACCCACTTTTTCCACATTTTCTAGAATGGAAAAAAAGGGAATTTTTGAAAAAAGGGGGATTCACTCAAAACCCCCTTTGAGCAAACCCCCCTTTGCTTGAAAGTTCGAGGGGTGTTCACTCGAAGGGGGGTTTGAGCGAACCCCCCTTTTTTTCCCTTCTCCCCTTCTTGCATCATTTTTTTGCAAAAAAATACCTTTCGAAGCTCAGGTTGAGGATGAAAATGGAGGAAACTTCACAGAACCAATTGGATAATGGTAGTGCTTAGAATGATCTATCCATCAAATATAATTTTAATATATTTTGGTTTTATTATGTATTTTGTTTAGTTTAATTAAACATAGGTTTTCACTAAAAATCAAGCTCTTTGTTCTGCACATGTGGAAAAATAGTAGATTATCAATAAAAAATGAAAAATATGTTTAAGCTAGGTATTGATGTCCTTGACCCAATAAAACAAATAAAATTGAATTTTGATACATCCAAAAAAAGTTATGTTGTTTACAGTTCACCTATGTATGAATTATAATTGGTTTGATTAAGAAAAAAAAATTCAATAAAACACTGTGAAACTAAATGAACTTTTTAGATATCGTAGTTAGAAAGCTAAATTCAAAAAAAATAGAATTTTATCCTTCATAGAAGAAAAGTTATGTTGTTTACAGTGAGAATCACTCCTTAAAAATTTTGTTTACTGATAAAAACTAGTTTTCAAAGGAGATGGAAAAAGAAATGCAATTTGATTCAAGAATATTTAAAAATTATATATTTAGAATCCATAGACAAAATGTCACAAATAACTAGTTCACATTTCTTCAAATTCCTCATCATTTAACAGCTATAGGTGCCCAAAAGTGAAGATTTAGTTAAAACAATTTAGTTCAATGTCCAGTTTGGCCAAAAATTGCAAACCACTATTGTGGGATCACCCAAAGATTCATCTTCCTTTTGAGACATCCAAAATGTGTCATCCCTCTTTCTATCTATTCCTCTACAGTAATCCTAATACTTTTCCAGTAACTTTGTCTTCATGGAATTCCAATTTGGAACAAAATCTCTTCCTAAACCCATGAACCATCTCAAAGAAGCATCCTTCAATGTTGTTGGAAACAGTTTGAGCCTATGTGCACCTATGGTATAAGGATAACTTCTACATAACACATCAAACTCAAAAGGAAGGTATCTGGATCCTTCATGACCAACCCATAGAAAATAGGTAATGCTAAAGGAGGTATGTTCTTTAGGGAAGTTGCTCTCTCCTAGTCAGCAATAGGGAACTCAAAAGTCACATGCTCTAGTGGTTCTTCCATTGCGGTATCACCCATGGCGATGATTTGTGTGTGGGAAGTCTCCTCTATGTCTAGTGTGGATATTGGTGTCATTTATTCTTCAAGAATACCCTCTATGTTCACTATGATCACCAATATCCTCTAAATCTTCACGTGTTGAGGGGATAAATCTTCCCAAAGAATCTCGCTACCTCTGCATACAATAGTTGTGACTCTTTCGATCAATGAATCCTGCACATTGTTAGTAAAGTGTTTTTGTATTAATGACTAAATCCTAATTACCCTAATGCTAAAAACAAAATCTAACTATGAAATCTTGAAATTACACAGGAGAATCTTGAATGTACCACCATCCCAAAAAATGGTGCCAAAAATGTAAGGCCTTTCTAATACTCTGTCAACTTGGTGTTAGACATGCAATTAAGAAGGGTTCCTAGCTAAATAGTTCACTAAACCCTTGAAAAGACTTCATTTAATTGTCAACTAGGGCTTCATAAGCTTTTTATGATTTTGGAACTATATGTGCATCCATGGACTCTACACACCCTATATCAGTGAGTATAGGTGGTTTACACATGTGTATAGGAAAAAAATAAAGATTGGAAAAGAAAGTAAAGCATCAACTTGCAAAATAGGGAAAATAAATTAATCTGCTACTTATGTTGTGGGTACCTTCGACTTAACACTAT
This sequence comes from Sequoia sempervirens, assembly GCA_007258455.2. Lineage (NCBI taxonomy): Eukaryota > Viridiplantae > Streptophyta > Pinopsida > Cupressales > Cupressaceae > Sequoia > Sequoia sempervirens. The sequence goes on along the minus strand of VDFB02193867.1, from coordinate 764,176,922 downwards.
AACTGTTAACTGCTAAACTTGAACTCTACAATTCACTAGCACTACTGATTCTTACTTTTAACTACTTGAATCACTCTGAAGGATGACTCAATGATCTATTACATAGCATAGTTCATAATACAAGATGTCAATCATGTGCATGTAATTTGAGAACTTACTTGAAATGAATGAAAAAATATAAACATCTAATTTAATGACAAAAATTAAGGTAGGTGAATAGTACCTTGAGTGGCCCTTGCTTGAGTTGTACCCAAAAGAGAAATCAAATATGTGCTACTTGAATCAACTAATCATAACATTAAACTAGAACATGTTGATTGCATATAATCAAACTCTGCAATCTGACAAGAATCTTCATAGATTTCTCATTCATGAGTGCATAATAGAAAACTAACAATGAAGTATTGTCTTTGAAACAAAATTGTAACTATCAAAACATATATCTTCTAACTAGATCTACTCCTCAACCACCGATCTAGCTATACAGGCTTAAGAGGAGGTTTACTTGCATAAGGACTAAAAATAGAAATTAAATGCAAATGTACACTATCCTTCAAAATAGAGTGAGAACTATTCTTTATAACTAAAATCATAATTGAAAAAGATGGAAGACAAATTGAATTAAAACTCTGCCCTAATAGTCTGATAGAGACGTGCTTTGTGAAAATTGTCATGTTGGCTTCCTGCTCAATATAGACTTCTTCTTCCTCCTATCATCTCATTGGATGATATGGTGACTCACATTTGAACTCTTCAATGATTGTTTCCATCATTTACTGTAACTTTCACATTTCCAGTGTTTTGGAATCTCCCCTGTAATTTGCTTGAAATCCTTTTGCTGCAAGCTGAGCTCTCCAACTGCTACGGGCTACAATTCTTTTGGCTGCAAGAGGTTAGTTTCATCTAGAGTATACACACCTTTAACAACCATGAATTCAGCATAGATTCATACTAAATTTCATACATATTCACACAATTATCCATGCAAAAATCATCATATCATAATTATGTTTCCATATATCAAAGTTTGGTTTAGGTTGCATAAAAGATATAAAAAGATATATAAGTTTAGAAATGTCTATGAAATAAGCTACTTGAAATGTTAAAAGATATGAACTAAATAGGAGAAAACTAGCTATTAACCAATCCCATCACAAGGTACAAAAACCACTAACTCTTCTTGACTCCTATTAATGATTCCTTCAATTTTATTGAATATTTTAAGAAAAAAATACAAATATCTCAAATAGAGTATCTTAAGACTAATCCTCATTAGTTGAAGAAATTAGTTTAATGTATTAAAAGGGATTCTAAATCTCCTAAATCCACCATCCATCAAGATTCTAATGAACCTATGATTAATGATGGACTAAATGAATCAATTTCGGATGATATTCCTCCTATTGCTGCTACTAGTTCATATAAGCCTAACCCATTTTATGTATCTTTGTAAATAGTTGTTTGCAAGATTAGTAATTATATAATTGATTATGGAGCCTCATATAATGTCATGTCTTCCAAGACAACTCACGCTTTAGGGATTTCAATAAATAAACATTTTTGAAAAGTTCAATCTATGGAATCAAAACAAGTTCCAACTGTAGGAAAAAAACAAGGATGCACAAGTTTCCTTAGCAACATACCCACAAAAGAAATTAAATTTTAGCATTCCAGTGGCCTATATTCTAGCCAATTATAGTATGTGTTAAGTAGTATCTTTTATAAATACCTAAAAGGTAAGATTCAATTGGAATGGTCTCATGCTTTGATACCTCTTAGTGATAAGAAAGTTCATCTCAATATTGAACATAAAGAAAAATACACTATTTTGAATTCAGATGATCCAAGGTTTAAGACTCTATTTGTGGAAACTAGTCCTAAAACTTATATTCTTACTTTGAAATAAAAATATATTCCTCAATTGGTCGCTCCTGATATATCTTCTAAAATATGGACAATGTAGTTTGATGGAAGTTCATCTTCTTCAAGATTTGGAGCTAGGATAGTTCTTATATCACCTATAGGATAAAAATTTCCTAAAGCTTATAAGTTGGCTTTTGAGACCCCTAATAATATGGTTGAATACGAGGCCATGGTCTTAGGTCTAAAATTTTCTAAAGAGATAGGAATTAGGTAGCTCATGGTGATTAGTGATGTTGGATTAGTAGTCAATCACATTGAAACCAATTCCAAACCAAAAGTAAGAGGATAAAAAATATTGGAATAAGGTTTGGGATGAAATTAAATATTTTGATGTCTTTTCAATACAAGCGGTTCCAAGAGAATACAATTATAAAGAAGCTTGTTTGGTTGTCTATACTTCACTTCTAATTCCTCATCCTAAATTTGAAAAGGATGTCTATTTGATTGATTTGATTTACACACCAAGTGTGCTAGATAATGACCAACACTGGTAGTTGTTTGATGATAACAACCATATCATTTATTTTCTTCAAGGGAATGGGAAATTTTCCAATTTTCTTTATGAAAGTTCCTGAACCACAAAGAAAAATAGTATAATAGACAAACCAAAAATAGGCCTTGAAGTTATGCAATTAGAATAAAATATTATTCCAAAGGGTCTAGTATCTTTAGAGGAGTTGTTTGATAAACAAGATCGTTGTGTGAGAAGAAAGGATAGTGAGCACACATATGGCTCTACTAAATATGAAAGATTTAATATTGGTTTTGAAAATGATCCCAAGCTTGCTATCATTAGAAAAGTTTGTTCGAAGAAAGAAAGGGTAAGGCTCATTTCATTACTTGGGGAATAGAAAGACATGTTTGCATTGTGTTTTGATAATCTTAAATATTTCATGGGTGGTGAGTTCAAACATAATATCTCTTTGAAACTTGGGGCTACTTTATATAGATAAAAACAAAGACAATTTAATCCAAAAGTAGTAGATTCTATTTTTGCAAAAGGGGATAAGATGCTCAAGGCTAGGATTATTTATCTTATTCAACATTTTATGTGGATTATCAACATAGTACCTATTAGAAAGAAAAATGGGAAAATTATAATTTGTGTTGGGTTTTGCAATCTTAATTGATCTTCTCTTAAGGATAATTATCTACTTCCAATTATGGACCACATTTTGTAAATGATTTTAGGCTTTGAAATGATGTCAATTCTAGATGGATTTTCAAGATATAAATGATTCATTGGAGCTCCAAAATATCAACACAAAACAACATTCACCACAACTTAAGGTAGTTTCACCTATAACAAAATTCCTTTTAGATTGATGAATGTAGGTGCAACTTTTCAGAGGGCTATGGAGCTTTCTTTTGGGGATCTAAGGAATAAGATTATTGTTATCTATTTGGATGACTTAATTTTTTTTTTAGGAAACACAAAGAACATGTGCCTACCATTTAGAATGTGTATTGTAGTGATGTAGACAAGAGGGTATTTCTTTGAATCTAAAGAAATCTATATTTGGAGTGACGGAAGGTAAGATACTTGGACACATTGTATCCAAAGAAGGAATTTGCATTGATCAAGAACAAGTTAAATTGATACAACATTTTTCCTTACCTTCTAGCAAGCCAAGCATCAAGTCATTCTCTGGCCAAATTAATTTCCTAAGGAAGTTCATGCCTAATTTTTCAAAAATAATGGACATTATACTACCTTTATACGGAAAAATAATGAAAATAATATTTTAATCAAATCAAATCCATGATAGCAAATGCCCCTATGTTGTCTTACCCTAATTTTTCCAAGGAATTTAACATTTACTATTGTGCTTCTAAGACAAATTTATCCTCAATCATTACTCAATATACTAAAGAGAAAATAGAAGCACCTATCATTTTCATGAGCATACCTTTGAATAAGCATGAGTTTAAATACTTTACTATAGAAAAACATGAATATTATGTTGTAAGAGCAGTAGAGCAATTCATGTTTTATGTTTTGAATTCTCATTCCATTTTTTATGTACTTGACACCATTGTGAAGACTATTCTCATGCAACAAGAGATAGGATTGAACAAGAGAGCCTCATTTATTGATAAGGTACAAGAATATGATATTGACATTAAAACTACCAAGCTTGTAAGAGGGAGAGACTTATGCAAGTTAATAGTAGAGAATGAGCCAAATACACAAGTTGAAGAAAACTCTCAATTATCCTTTGTCCTCTTTGTTGGAATAATAGATTAATGGTTTTCCAATATTTCATATTTCCTCACATATGGAGAATTTCTTGCACATTTATCTCCAAAAGAGAAAAGGTTGATCAAATTGAAAGTAGTGAAGTATATCATTTAGGGTAACACCCTTTATAAAAATGGGTCAACAATACTTTTCTCGAGTGTGTGGATAAAGAGAAACCAAAGAGGCTTCTTTATTGTTTCCACAATCAAGCTTGTGGGGCCCACTTTCCTTCTTTAATTATGAAATTCAAGATTCTCATAAATTGCTTCTATTGGCCTGGTATGTTTCAAGATGCAAATAAATGAGTCAAAAAGTGTGATTTGTGTCAACAATCTAAAGGGAAAGTTCAACTAGCTACACTACCACTAAAATTAGTAGTGGTTAAAGAACCATTCCAAAAATGAGGTCTTGATTTTATTGTCTTGATTAATCCCTATTCAAGTGCTAATTGCACTCATATTCTATTCCCAACAGATTATTTCACAAAATGGGAGGAGGCAATTCATGTAAAGAAACGTCAAAATTAGTGTGTAATTTCATCAAGGAAAATATTTTAGTGAGGTTTGGAGCTCCTTACAAAAATTATAACTAATAGTACCACTAACTTTTCTTCTCAAGAGATATCTACATTCTATTATAAATATGGTATTATCCTAGCTCATGCATCTGATTATTATCCTCAATGAAACAATTAGGAAAAGGCTAGTAACAAGAATATCACTACAATCATTTGAAAGTTAGTTGAAGAAAATCAATGAACCTAGCATAAGATACTATATGACACATTGTGGGAAAATAGGATAACCAAGAAGAGGATAATTAGGATGTCCCCATTTGAATTAGTTTATGGAGATCAAAATAAACTTCTAATTCCTTTGGAGCTTTCCTCTTTATGTCTTTAGAATGCAAGAAGATTACAAATTCAAAGACTCATTGGAGAAGAGAAATTTATATCTAACTAAGATGGAAGAACAAAGAGAGTTGATGGTGGATATGATCAAAGAACACCAAAATCAAGCGAAACAACCTTTTGACAAAAAATAGACAAAGATAATTCCAAGTTGGTAATCTTGTGTTACTCTAGGATAAGTAAAAATAACCAAAATGAATGCATGGTAAGTTCGATTCCTTGTGGAAAGGAACATTCTAGATTAGATAGGTATGTGGGAAATATTCATTCTACTCGGCTTATTTGGATAGTACACATTTTCCCATTCCTTATAGTAGGCAATATTTGAAGATTTATAATTGATGAAATAGGTTGTTCCCCGTCTTTGTATATAAGTTATTTTGGTGTTTTCAGTTGTGTTTTCTTTCTAGTTTGTTGTATTCATGTTTTTTCTTGTTAAGTTATTTTTCCTATTTCTTTTTTTGTGGTTCTATATTCCTTTGGGTAACACACTAATATTTTTGTAAATATTCTAGGTTCATCCTACATCCTTCATAGTCCTTGTCCCCAATTAGAGCTAGATGTTATATTTGTTTTTAATTGAATCCAATTTTAAACCATTTATACCAAAATAACTAAATGAGTTATTCATAAATGCAAATTCCTCAAGCATTTTTGGTGTAAAGGTCATGTATTTTATCAAAATTGTAATCTCAAAACCTTCACTACGCATAGCTTGCATTGTGTTATTTTCAAATGATTCAAGTTTATCTATACCAAAATCCAATTTTCACACTAAGTTCAAAGAAGTACGTTGATCTAGTTCAATCCCAAGAGCAACTGTGAAGATTAATAGATTTGCAAAAATAATTCAATTTGAAAATCTATACAAGCAATGTGAATGTTCTTGGTGTTATTTCTCCTAATGTGGCTTGTTTGTGAGTCAAAAACTATGAATTGTGAGAATTAAAACTTCAAATTTTGCACTTCCAATTATGAAAACAATTAAAATGATTTTTTTTGGAGAGCTAGAAAGATATCGTTCATTCGGTTTTATTGTTTCAAAGTTCTTGATAATGTGGATTCAAGTTATGATAAAAAATATGGAGTCAATCTAAATTTATCTTAAATTCCATGTTGGTGAGCTCATAAATATTTAGATTTCCAAAATGTTTTATCAATAGTTTTCCACATTTTTGTAAGAAAAATTAATATCTCTCATTCCATAAAATGTTTCCCAAATAGTGAGTGAATCATGAAATAATTGTTAATGATTGTGGTGAGTTTAAAATTTTTTCAATGATTACATTTTAATAATTACTTATTGTAAATGAGATAAATGATTATTATGGGGAAAATAATAAGTGGGAGAAAATTTAAAAATAAAATAAATAAATTTGTGAAAGTTCACAACTTAAGACAAAAATAAAAAAATGGAATTGTGAAAATTCATAGCACACAACTCAAAAAGTGGAGCTGTGAAAATTCACAACCCAATTTCAATATAACCTTCACTTGAATTGGGTGTCCCTGTTGCATAAAACATTAGAATAATGGATCTGTTTTCACCACAATTTGTGTCGTCTCATGCTCATATTTCCCTTTATGCCAATGAAAGTGAGTGAAAGTTACAAATTGAAGTTAAACTTTGAGATAATCTTTATTTTCACACCTTCATATCTACTATTAGAAGAGATTTCTTAAGGTGAAGTGTGTCTATAGATGGCGTATCAATATCCAAAGATAAGCTCGTATAGATTTAAGTTTTGTAAACTTTCAAAATTGATGATTCTCTAGCCCCAATTGACCTACAAGATGTTCATGCAAATGGTGGAAGCTTATAAAGTGAAAAATTCTCTAATATGGTTTTTTTCATGCCATTAATAGTTATTCCCATTACAAGTGCCTGCAAAGATGTGTATATAAAATTTGGGAAGCATAGACAAACGTGATATTATAATTTGTGTTCTTTACACTGGAGCCATAAGTGTATAATGGTGGAAGAATAGATAGACCTGTGAATATATCTCCTAGTTGCATGGACATTCTTTTGTTTTAAAGACATTCCCAACATTATATGAGAACCTTCTAACAAAGTATCGACCTTCATCAAAGCATAATGAAGGTGGGATTTTGGTAGAGGTTGTGGTTGTAACTGTAAACATGTATGAAAGATGGTGGTTTCCCAACCAAGGATAGGAACACCATAATATGTTGAAGAGTCTTTATAAACTTGATACCAATCTATGAGATCCTTAGAACATGGTACAAACCTCCATCAAAGTATGAAGAATATAAAAACAAGTGTTGCAGTTGCATAATGTGGAAGCACAAAATACATGTGATGATTTTTTGAAAAACCACTTCAAAGAGATGTCATTCCATGGAATGCAATGGTCATTGGATAATCATATCATAAACTCTTGAAGAATCTTTTAAAACTTCTAAAATACTAGCGCCATGTCAGATGTTATAGTTGTAGGTGCTCGTATAGATTCATGTGCAGAATAAATAAGGGGAAGGTACATGATCCATTATTGCAAGATGTGAGCATAACAGATTCATTAGAAAGAGGTTTTAAAGCTGTCTGACTAGGAATAACACATGATTTCATACCCTTTGTGAGAATATTCCATGTGCATGCTACGTTGGAACTGGGATATACAGAGCTATAATGAAAGACAACCATGAAAATTGTGGAGGTATAGATATTGAAAGGACATAAGATGGTTTGACAGAAGGCCTCAAAGAAATGCATTCATATCATGGAAATATGAAATCAGGCATATGGACGAAAGTGATATGTTTCAAAAAAAAAAAAAAAAAAAACTCATGAGCAAATTTTCTCTGACATTCATGTAAGCTAGAGGGGGTACATTGAGAATGAAATCAATTTTCTTTGCCCAATTAATGATGTGATCTATGAAAATTATTTCTAATGGCATTTCTGCTCACAACCAATGGTAATTTTGCATGCAATGGTTTATAGATATACATGTAAAATGTAGCGGCATAAATAAGGTATGTTGAACATTTGACATGCACGTAAAAGTATATAAGAACTAGCACTTGCACCAGAGGGGGTGCAAGGGTTAGGCCGATAGAAAAAGTATATGTAACTTAACATGTTTAGGAGGCATATTCTTTATTTTTCTTTAAGATGAAGATCAAAATATTAAAACATATATAGAGAATTAAATAATATAAAAAATAAAAAATAAAAAATAAAAAATAAATCATAAATCATATTATTTAATTTAATTAATTACGTAATATAATCATTCTTCCTTGCTATCCAAGGATAATTATTGACCCTCACCAACTTATACCTCACTCAATACTTGTTTTTCAATTAAATAGCTTTTTCCAATAGTAAACAACTCGTTTGAATGGGACGAATATTAAAAAAAATATTAAAAATTAAAAAGAATAAAAAAATCATTAGGTAGGTTCGCATTCGGATTTTTTTTTCGTTTAACACACCCATCTTTCATTTTTTGCTACTATAATAACTAACTCATCTATCTTATTAGATAATCTATATAAATAACATAATCCATTTTGCAATTTTATTGTTGTGTGTTTATAATAATATTCATTAGTTGCATCATAATATCATATCATTGGATTATATTATAGGATTGTAGAGTACAACCACAGTGTATGATATTGAATTTAACTAAGGAGAATGAATATTGTCTATACATAAGGACATTGTATTGAATGAAAAATTATCACTTACATTAGTTGTATTCTAAGGTTTGGAACTTGTGTTCTTCCACTTTTCCTTTTGCAATTTGTTGTTCTTTCTTTAATTTTTCATATATATAGTAATAGGAGGTGAAGGAGTTGTAGTAGGACTCTCAAAATTTATACCAACCACATGAAACCCCCTCAAGAAAAAACTCACTATAGAGGGAATGGGAAGAGAAGAACTGACATTCCTATCACCTTCTATTGTCAACTTAGAATACTAACACAAAACAACCCAAGAATTAAGGCCTTACATTTTGCTTCATTAAATATCTATATCCCAAGACATAAAGACCCTCCATATAACATATTCCTTGAATTGTCCCTAAACACAAAGGTGCCCCTCAAAATTCCCTAATTTGTTTTCTCCAAGCCGTTGAATAGGGGAAGATTGTTGTTATTATTTTATTTTCCTTATATTCTATATATGTTGTTGCTTACCTGTATTATTTTTTTACTTTTTTACCCGGGCTTAAGCCATAGATGATCATTATTATTATTAGCTTCTCCTTAATGAATTCTTTTTGCTGCATAAATTGAGCTTTGTTGTGAAGTAATTCACCCTTGATTCTAGATGACTATAACATTCTATTTATTTACAAAAGAGAGACATTTTAATCCAACTCTTCTAATTTTCTTTAACATATAATGCATGAAGCTCTTGATATTTACAAGCCATCATACTTCATATTCATGACAACTTGACCAATTGTATTGACGGAAAACATTAACATCATAGATAAATTTTAACATTTGATTTCATAAGAAGCTATATTTATACTTCATCACCTTTATTTCATTTAAAAAAAATATTTATATGAATTCTTTAGAAAAAATGCATTAATTAGAAACAATTAGCAAAAGTTCAAATTTTAAGATGTCATTATTGTCATGCAAACAAAAATTAGATAAAATTTTTTATCATTAATTTACATATAAATTTAAAAACATTTAATAACTTATATATCTTACATTTTAAGACACCATTTCATTTCATGTAGATAATTATGCCTTCTAAAATTTTACTTGTAAGCTTTCTCTCCAAACAAGATTTTCCTTTATTCTCTCAACAAAATTTGAAGTTGAATTCTTCTTTTCTTAAGAAAAAATCAAACCTTAAATACATTTAATAACTGAATGCTCAAACATAATTTTTCCGAATGTGTTCTTTAAGAATAAAATTTACCAATTGAGGGAATGAACAAGGCTCAATCTAATACTTGCACCCGAACAATCTATACAATCTACAGGGAGATAAATGATTTACCTACTATTCATCCTTGTTATGGAGAGTTGACCACCAAACAAAGGTTGAATGGAAGTAGTTATGTTGAGAGTTCGGAATCTACTATATTACAATGATAAAATCACTTGAAAAATCCGCATATTTTGCCCCTAAAGAAAGAGATGAACTCATGCCAACTTACAAATTAGACACTCAAATGTGGATACTAGAATTGGCCAAGGAAGAAGTTAGTCACTTCAGTGATAACAAAATAGCTCGAGTGAAAGGCAATCTAAACCCATATGGAGCAAAAGTGGAACTGATCATCAACAATCAGCAAAAAGTGTGTTGAGATAAGTGAATTGAGTGGAAAGATTAATATTTTATTCCTCAGGTTTTGTATCAATATTTAAAATTCTACTATCTGGTTGTTTTTTATTACATATTTATTGGGTTAAATGGTTTATAATATCAAATCATTGGGTTCAACATCCTCTGAGAATTATTTTGATAATTCTAAGAAAATAGAACATATATATATTTAACTAATAGTTTAAGTGTTTCAAGGATTTTTTATGACTGCTACACGATAGATATAACTGACAAAGTCAATTCCTTGCATATAAAGTCTACTTATGGGCTTCGGCACTGTTAATAGTATAAAATAAAAACAAAAAAATGTATTGCTATTGACCAAACCAAAACAAATTAGGGTGGGAAGAAGCAAAGAAAATGGTGCCATGATAGGAGCGATCTGTCCTATTTATGCAAGTCAATTTAGGCATATTCTATGATGAAGCCAATTTCTCAATTTTGAACTAGGCATAGCATTAAAAGAGTCAAATTTATACCAGGGAACATCACAGAAACAACTGCAGGCCACAGAGTAGCTCTAACTTACTAAGAAAGACCATTGAGGCTAAACCGGATTTAATTGACTTCGTATCTCACCTCTTAGTGGTATAAGCTTCCAAATCAATGAAATCAATGTTTTTAAATCTGCAAGGACTCCAATAGGGGAGTATTGGCATGCTATTTGGCTTTTGCTTGAGATTTATGGAAGACTAACAATTGTTTTACAGATCTGCAGAGCGCTCATTATGAATGGAAAAGTGGAACCACTCACTGGTCTTATCATATTGTTCAAATTTGTTGCAAGATCTAGGCAATGCCTTTATCTATTTCAAAATTGCTCTAACATATAAATATAAACTGCTCTTATTATATCTCACAATTTTTGCATGGGCAAATTTTCGCTGAGGTAGTGGCTTAATTTTTAAACATCGAAAATTTTGAAAAATGTAAGGCGATATTAAATGAAGTAAATGGCGAGACCACCTAAAAATCGTCGGCTATAAATAGAGACTTGTAGGATCATGGAAACATGCTTATAACCTGATTTTTTTTGAAATGGTGAATTCTTTTAGTCGATAGCTGGTAATAACCAGGTGCATGCATATTTCTAAAAGAATAATCACAACAGAAAATTGATGATTGTACATTGCAAATGATAGTCCCATGCTATAAGTTTAGATGCTTTCTCTATTCAATCTAACCATCCAATGCACTTCTCCAATACAATGCCGATTTTCCCTCTTTAGCCTACAGAATGCACAATTAGACTTAAATGGCGCCTACTAAAAATCTTTCCCAATTCCAAACCTTAACTAAAAAACAAACTAAAAGAGCTCACCGCTGGGCAAAGATGGTGTGGGTGGAAGCATCGTAGAGATCAAAGGAAAAAGTGTCATTTAAATCCTTGAGCACTTGATCGACCGGTAAGGACTTCTGTTGCGTAAAGCCCTGTATGCCTCTATGACCATCATCTCCTCCTTGGCATTCATGCAAATCCCATATTGTTTTTACATGAGTTCTTGAGGTCAAAGATGACTGTAACAGTAGAGAGTAGTAGTGAAACATAATGAATAAGCAAGTAATTCTCATCAACATAGGCTACAGAGAATTTTAGGAATGCTTGCAAAATCTACAATGCATTTGAAAAAATAGATGAAGTGACATGATTGCCAAGATGATAGTGGAGGCAAGGAAGTATATATTCACTCTTCTACACTTTCATACATTTTAACTTTGGTTTTAATAGGTACCAAAATGTTATCATACTTCCATTTAGGTATTACTTGAAAAAGAATAAATGGAGTTTTAATTTTTTATACCAATTGGAGGTTGAAAACACTTAAATGGAAGAGCCCTAGATTGGCAAAGAAAAATTAGAACCATGATTTGAAATTGAATTTCCCTCTACTTCACATAATACCTTAGTGATTGTGTCTTATCTCCATGGAAATTTTGTCTATCTCAAACCAAAAAGAAGAGTACCAAATAGGAAATGGTGTCATTTCAAGTTCCTTGTTGTGTGGGATCTCTTCTTCAACTTATTTGCTCATCCCTTTGCACAAAAATGCCATCTAAGGGTCACAAAAAGACACTAAAAATAATTCAAGGCAATGGAGATGCATTCAAGCATTGCCAAGGGTGATTTATGGGAGCTCTTGAGGTCAAAGATGATTGTAACAGTAGAGAGCAACAAGTAATTCTCATCAAGGTAGGCTATAGAGAATTGTAGGGTTGTTTGCAAAAGTTAGAATGCATTTGAAAACTCAGATGGAGCAACATGATTGTCAAGATGATAGTGAAGGCAAGAAGTATATATTCACTCTTTTAGACATATCCTACATCGAGGTTATCCAAGCTAAATCCTTGTGTCTATCTCTGTTTATATATGTGTTGATTCACTTGCTTGCTACTCCCATTCCATGAAACTACTTCATTATCTCAAGCAATTAAGAAAGCATAAGAATGAAATGTTCAACTGAAGACAGTATAGTATTTGTTCATGATAATAGATAAATACACTTCTCAAATAAGTTGTATAAGAAAGCTTACATCCTAGAAGCTTTTTGGCTTGTTAGAAGTAATATTTTGTTGCACAATACATTTTAGCTTTGGTTTCAATAGATACTGAAATGTTATCAAACTTCCATTTAGGTATTATTGGTAAAAGAATAAATGGAATGTTAATTTTTTTACCATGAAGCTTGATTTCCATATAGTAGGCCATAACAAAAGCTCCCTCAGAGCTTGCAATGCTCTGTGATTTCCTGCAATCACTTGTTCTGCCTTCCATTCAACATCATCTCCGGTTATTATAATTACATACCTTACACAAGTGAAATGGTTCAGTAACATTACAATCTATTTAGTAATCCATGAATAACAACAATAATAATAGCTAGCTTGCATTCTGCCCCACCCCATTGGGCAGTAGAGACTGGAGCTCATGGGGATCTTCTTCTCACAAGTCCTCTACACAGTTAGCTTCCAGTAGCTTTTGTATTTTGCAAGCTTCTTTTTAGACACTCCATTCAACTATCACTGAAAAAGTGGAGGGAGGCCATTTTACACTACGATGCCCTTGAGGTCTGATGGTTCTGTTTGTTTGATGGAGGTCCTAAGCAAGTCCTAAACATAAGGTAAGGAGAGCATAGCCAAGATAACTAGTTTTTGTCTGAGCTACTTTCTAAGAAGAGTTATAGATGAAAGCTTGAAGTCAGTTTTATTGGCATTATGCATAACTAACACACATGTTTTTAGTTTTGTCTTTTCATACTATAGGCTTTCAAAATTAGAAGCTACACAGTATGAAATCACTCAAAATACTTGATGATATGGTCGCATACATATTCCAAAAAAATAAAACTTATTGAAACCATGGCAAGTGACTTACGTCTAAGTGCAAATGAGTAAATGAGCATTTGACAGAGATAGAAGTCCTACCAAGTAGGGTCAAATACTGATGGCGGATGGTGGATTGTGAAAAAGAATTCGCAAGGCAGCTCTGTCACTTAATAATCTCCTTTAGTAATGATCTCTTCCCTTCTCCTAATCAATGACCTAGGGTTTTTGCCACTTCTACAAATTCATATCACTCTTTCTTGTGGTGAATCCCTCATCGCGGAGGTGGTGGGTGAATCAAAATTGCAACCAGCATGAAACCTAAGAACATAAAAAGAGTGATAATTAAATTTAGTGTATAGCTGTATTGGGTGAGGTGCGGGAGTTTTGACTCAGAGGAATGGCCATGGCTTTGCAACAGCAGTAATCAGCTCAACCAGTTGGCTTGACTGGTACTGGGGACAACAACAATGAGGGTAGCAATAGTATGAGTAGTAATGTTAATAGCACACTTGTAGATCATCAGGGAGGGGATAATACTTTTACAAAGAGGGGCTAGCATGGGAGACCAAGAGGGAGACCATGAAGAAGTACTTTGAGTAGTTTTGTAATTTTTTTTTTCTTTTTTCAGTTTTCTTTGCACACCCATCTGTAAATAGAGTAAAAAGGAGATTATTTTGGATGATCTTGTCTATGAATGAATGAATAGATGTATCCTCAAAATAGTTGATGATCTAGCTACATACATATGCCAAAAATAAATAAAACTTATTGTGCAGAGTTTGTAGGAAAAACTTAGGAAACCCTACCATCGCATATTATTTTTTAAATGAGACGAACCAAAACCAATCTCCTCTAGGTTAACACTAATTATCCAAACTACAAAATTGTGGGCAAGACTCAATAGTTGCACATCCAAGGGTAAGACTCAATAGTGGCACATCCCATGGTGCAGGGGCTGCTTTTTGTAATTTATGCAATTAGAGTAAAAATATCAAACCTACAGAGGCGCCCAAAGAGATTCATCCAGAACATTCACAAAAGCCATACGCATCATCAAATAGATTTTTGTTTGAACAAATTAATTAAAGAGTTGTGGGCATAGACCAACTGACTAATACCGTTCACTGTCACCTACCTCACTATCCATCGTAAATTCTTCAACAACTGCTATGCTACTCATACTATAAAATAATGATTTAAATGATCTCCAAAGGTAAAAGTTGTTTACCGCTAGAACGAAGCTGTATACGGGCGGACGAAGATTGTATAGTGGTGTGTGAAGGTTTCAGGTGAAACGTCCAACTATATGTAGCCTCTCAGATAATATGGAAAGGAAAACCCTAGCGCCCCTAGCCCTAATTCTCCTTATTTTTTGTCATCTCTTTTGAACATTCCAGCCTCCTTGTTTTCCTTGCATGGCTTCTTGGGAGGCGGCGGCCAGGTAAGGGAAGAATTCAGTTGCAGTTTCACTATGCCTGCGCTAAAGGGGAAACAGGGAGGCGAATAGCTTTGTAGCACCTAGCTTTGTCCATGCCCCACTGTCCTCTTTTACTCTTCCTATAATATCAACATTTGTTGTTAATCATCACTCTGCTAGCTATACTTTTATCAGCATCTTTTTTTCCTGCATTTGATGTTTGAACAGTTAAATGACATGCAAAAATTGAATGGATCGTTCAAAAATCTAAAACCCAATTTAAAAAATTCTCCATTAATAAGATCCATTGCATAGCATGCATCGAAGGCACCCGATTCAACCCATAGTTTACCTCACTAACAGATTCCAAAACTAAAACTCACCAAGACCATGGCTTACTTGAAGGTTCTGCAGAAATTGTGTCGTGCTGTCAATGATGCCAATGAAAAAAAATGGATAGACTTTACAAGAAAAATGAGAAGAACCAAAACCAATCTCCCTACACCCGCTGGTTTAATCTATAAACAAAAAGTGGATCCAAAAATATCAGGGTTTTAGGGTTCGCGTGCGATGAAATCTGATTTGATTCAGAGATTTGCATATTAAATGCTAGTTAGGATTTTTTTCCCGGCGTGATGCAAACAACATTTAATTGCATTGAGACAACATAGAAATAAACGATGACGGAAAATTGTTTAACAACAAGCTGTTTGGAGTGTGAGACAGGTTTTGTCTCAAAGTTCCCACAATATATATAGCCTATCGGCTAAATATGAAGGAGGATATTATCAGCCATATTGTTACATAGTTAGACACCCTCCATATCAGGAAGAAGCAAGATGTAGAAGAAACTCTTATAGAATATTTCCCACAATATTGTAGACAAAGTAGGACTAACTGCAAATGTAAAAAGGTGGCAAGTATCTCTAAAGATAAGCAAGGGACATCAGGCTTTCATGCATTGGAAGGTGAAGATGGACAAGTATTCTACATAGCCCAAAGGAAACTATGGAATCCAAGACAAGGCATGCCCCAAGATCCTTTGAATTACAACATGTCATTTCCTAGTGCAAATCTTCCTAATTGGAATCCTCAATCTTGGGACAATATGCAAAACAAGTAATGGCCAATTCCTCAAACCAAATAGAACCACCAGTAGTAAAATATGTGACCATCACAAAATTATCAAGGATCTAACTACAATTACCAATGGCCAAAAAAAAATGGCAACCTCAATGGCAAAGAGGTTAGTAATGGAAAAACCAAAACATGAATTATCAACAACCACAATAGCCCCAACAACCACAATAGTAAGCCATTATGCCAAACCCAAAAATCTAGCACCACAACCACCTATATCACCTAAGCTACCAGCCCAACCTACACCTAACCCCAATAACAAGCCTATTCAACTGGCCTATACTAATGAAGTTGTTCAATACCCTACTTATGGGGTAGAGGTGAGTGATGTCTAGCTCAGATTAGGGAAAATGTTTGTTGGGCTTTCATCTCCTCAAATCACTGAATTGGTTGATGAGTAACCCCTAATAGAGACCTTGGACAACCAACCTAAGATCCTAATTCAAATCAAATTAACCAAACCAATCAAAGTCTAGAGCCTCCATTCCCTAACATATTAGCAGTCCAAAGGCATCAAACACAAGCTAAAAATGACCTATTGGGACAACTCAAGGATGTTTATATCAAAATGCCCCTTATTGAATATATTAAGGAGGTTCCTATCTATACAAAATAAGTGAGAGAAATATGCCTTAAAAATCTAGGAAAGAAGAAAAAAGACCCATAGTTTGTACATGTCTTAGGACAACTTGTATACATTATGTTGGGAAACATAACTGTCCCCAAGTATGTAAATCATGGGATTCCTATAGTGGATGTAAAAATAAATGGCACTCTCATTAAGAACACCTTAATTGACTTAGGAGAATTTATTAATGTAATGACTAAAGAGACCATGAAGTTGTTACAGCTAATAGATCTTATACCTACACCTAATACTCTACAACTAGCAAATAGGTACATAGTTAAACCTGAGGGTATAATTGAGGACTTGGTAAAAACACTAGATTCATGGGAGTATCCTATAGATTTCATGGTATTATATCCTAAAGCTAATCTTGTAGGCTACCCCCTCATTTAGGAAGACCATGGTTGGAAACAATAGATGCATTTATAGGTTGTAGGTCTAGGAATATGCTTATCTCTAATGGAAATATGACTAAGAAATTGGTCCTTTACCCACCAGCCCAACCACATTTTGACCTAGAAAAAACAATTTGGCCTATCTTAGATGAGAAATATTAGTACTTGCAAACCCTAATGACTATTGAACACAATCCCTTGTTATAACACCAAGATGAAGATGACTTGATAGTAAAATCATGCAAAACAACTATGGTAGGGACCCACAACATCCAGATTGTTTGACATGTCTACAGGATCCTTTATAAATTGTGCTCCTTGTTAGTTCATCTAAGTCAATTTTCCAAATATTTCATAATTGTTACCACACCAATGTATTCCAAACATAGCAAAACTTGACATCTAATCAGTGAAAACAACATCCAAGACTTTAGAGATAATGTTGGGTAAAACATTGAATGTTAACAATAAATCTCATTGATGAATGTGTTACAATCACATGCAACAACCTTTACATGGGATTATCATGCCATGAAGGGGATAGACCTAGACTTATGCATGCATAGAATTTACATCAATGATTTTTTTAAACCCAAAAGGTAACCCCAAAGTAGAATGAACCCTATAGTCAGAGACAATTAAATCATAATTACAAAAATTGCTTGATATAGGCTTTATCTATCCTATCTCTAATAGTTAATGGGTGTCACCTTTAGTAATTTTCCCAAAAAAGGGAGTGAAATGGAGAGTGTTTGTAGACTACCAAGAACTAAATGCTACAACTGGAAGGACCACTTTTCACTCCCCTTCATTGACCAAGTACTAGATTCAATAGCAAGCAAGAAGTACTTATCCTTTCTACATGGATTTAGTGGCTACAACCAAATTAAGATTGCTATAGAAGACCAGGACGAGACAACATTCACATTCCCTTGGGCACATATGCTTATTTTTTTCTTTCCATTTGTCCTATGTAATGCACCAACCACTTTCCAAAGGGAATTACTGAGTATATTCTCATATTTTGCACATGATTCCATGGAGGTTTACATGGATGATTTCCCTATATATGGGAATACATATGATGAAGCATAAGACAATCTAGAAAAGGTGCTAAAAAGGTGTCAAGAACATAACCTATCCCTAATTCATGAAAATGTTTCATGATGATGACAAAATGGATTGTATTGGGACATTTTGTGTAAAATAAAGGAATTCAAGTGGACCCCAACAAAATTGAAGTGATATCAACAATCCATGTGCCTCAAAGACAAAAAGATGTTAGAATTTTCCTAGGACATGTTGGGTATTATAGGAGATTCATCTAAGGCTTTAGCAAACTTGCAACTCCAATATTTGTTTTATCATCTAAAGATGTAGAATTTGAGTGGACAATTGCTTGTCAACACTCCTTCGAAGCACTCAAGGCAATATTAACCAAAATACCTATCTTGAGAGGACCAAACTGGAACTTACCTTTGCATATCCATATAGATGCTTTTATTTTTCTATAGTAGTTGTGCTTGGGCATAAGGCAACAAAGCGTATGCCATATATTGCATTAGCTAAAAATTACAAGGGGCATAACTCAATTATATAGTGACAGAGAAGGAGATGTTGGTAGTAGTATATGCAATAAATAAATTCAGATATTATATTAAAGATATCCAATGATTATACATACTAACCATACAACAATTAGGTATCTTATGAACAAACCAGTGGTTGGTGGAAATCTTGCTAGGTGGTTATTGTTGCTTCAAGAATTTGATATTACCATTGTGGATAAGCCAAGTAAAGAAAATTTAGTGGCATATTTTATATCCAAACTACCAACAAAATCAAAAGATGATGTTGTTGATGATTCATTCCTAGATGAGCATTTATTTTCTCTATCTTTGTATACACCCTAGTTTGGAGACATTGCCAACTATCTAGTAATAGGACCAGAACCACCTCACTTCTCACCAAGAGAAAAGAGGCAATTGGTTCACAAGATTTTTCCCTACTCCTGGATAGCTAGATACTTATTCTACATAGGCTCAAATAATATAATGAGGAGATGTGTCAGAGAAGATGAAGCATATGTTATCCTCAGATTAGTATTCCACGATGAACCCTATGGGGGACACTTTTAAACAAAGAGAACATCTCTTAAGATTCTCAAAATTGGCTACTATTTTCCAACTCTTCATATGGATGTAGTGAAATACACTTTGGAAGGTTGAGGAAGTTTATCATTGATGATGTTGTTTGGAAACATGAGCATGAAAGGTACATGAGCTTTAGGAAGTAATCTAACCACCCTAATCATGTGGAAATAGGCAAGAATAATCTGTCTTCCAATATTTGCTGGTGTGTAGATGGTTCCCTCTTGATGATATCTCCTCCCATGATGGGATAACCTTACTCTGTTTTGTTCAAACTCTACAAATTTCAGCTTACAATTTCAAATTCACCAACCCTATGTCTGCTACACTTGCACTCTTCAGCTACAATTTTAAATACTATATCTTCTTCCTTTGTTTCAACTATTTCAACTTGAATTGGCTTGGAATTGGGGAATAAACAACAAGAAGGTTGCAGAAAGGAAAAAAGAAAAAGAAGGGATTGTGTGTTTTTTTCTATTTTTGTTTCTTTTGGTGGTAAAATTTTGAAAACCTTGGAATAATATACTATCTCCCAGCAACTAAAACCTTGAAGTGACCTCACTTAAATGTACTTCATAAGGCAAAGGGAATGATTATCAATTATAGAAATAATATTAATGAATGTAAAGCATGTAAAATTAAATGCAAGGACATATTGAAAGCAATGAAAATCCATGTTAATTATGGAAAATTAATATGTGTACCTATCACTTTAGATGAAATTAACTCCACTCGTGTGAAGCTATGTAAGAGTGTATGTTGTTTTATTTTGATTTGATGTTGGTTAATTGCAATAGGCGATGGAGGAAATGGCAGGTTGGCGCATGGGAATTAAAGGTTGCAGAACATATGGTTCATAATATGAAGTGATTGTTCAAATACATGAAAATCAAGATAGGGGACGAGGAATGGAGTGGTGAAGCTGCATGTAGTGATATGACAAGATTGCAGCTACATGTGTAAAAAAATTGGAATGAGTGTGGATGATATATAATTAAGTTGGCACACATTTTTTAATTTTATGATAGGTGAGTGCTTTGAGTACCTTCAACTATAGGTCCTAATTTGAACTATTGCAACCTTTTCTCATGAAGCTACAAGTCCCTAAGCATCATGGAGCGTACTGGAAAATGATTTTTGATTGTATCACATGTGTGGTGTGTGCATGTGAAGTTAAATAAGGAATTATACCTAAGTACCCTTAGGAGCTGAGCTGTGTAGCTCATCTGCTGAGACACTTTGAGAACCTATATTATTTGTTGTTGAGTTGTCAACTTGTGGTAGTATTTTTGTATCAGAATCACTACTTGGACCATATTGATGCCTTAGAGAAAGAAGGAAATCATATTTTTGTGTTGAATTCTTGTAAATTTTTAGTCTGTGGTCATTGACCAACAGTGAAAATCTAACTGCATCTCTGGTCTACAATTTGACTACTCCATTTGGAAAAACATGATGTATTTCATATGGTCCTAACCATCTAGATTGTAGCTTCCCTTTATAATCTTTATACCCAAAATCATGTAATAAAGCCTAGTCACCCACACTAAATTCTTTAGTTTTTATAAACTAATCATGCCATTTAGTTCTCTATTTTTGAATTATCTCTGTGTGATGCATGGCCTTCATTCTAATTTCATCTAGCCCATTCAGATTGTTTAGCCTCTCCTATGTTATTGTCAAGTCCATATCTAGTTCAATCGCTATTCTAAGTGTCTTGTATTCAAATTCAATGGGAAAGAGTTTTGTTTTACCATACACAAATTCATAAGGTGTGAAGCCTGTGGTTGTTTTCCAAGTTGTCCTCTAGGCCCATACTACATCAAGTAACCTAGCTTCCCAATCTTTTCTATGAATTTGCATTATTTTGTTCAATATATTCTTAATCTCTCTATTTGTGATCTCCACCTACCCATTGTCATGGGGGTGATAAGGTATGTATTTTCTATGCCTAATTTCATATTCCTTAACCAATTTAGTAATAAGTTTTGAAGTGAACTGGGGACCTTGATTAGTCACAATTTCTTAGAGCACTTCTCAGTGCTAACAAGGTTAAGAAGATGAATCTAGTACCTTCCACTTTGGAAGAAGGAGAAGAACTCCTATTGGAACTTGAAAGCAAAATATTTTTCTTATGAAGGCTAAGCAAGCATGGGAACAAGGAAGACAAGCCTGGGAAGACTAACTAAAGAAGTTGTAGGCATCAACCACCTTTGGCTAACTTATATGCATTTTTCTATCTATTTTTCAAATTGGTTGTATATGTGAACATATAGAGTTGCATTTTTTTGCTCCAGTATATGACTCAGGGGGAGACAATTCTTTTCACAACTATACATATGATTGCATTGTCTAGGGGGTGTTCTAGTAATGAAATAGAACACATGTATATAGGCATCCTTTGCCATTGATGTCAAAGGGGAAGAGTGGAACATGTGAAAAATGGGAAGACAAAGTAATAAAGGAAATATTTTGGAAAGTATTGGAGAACATGTTGCCATCAATGAAAAGGGGGAGATTGTTGGAAGATTGAGGAGATTGTCATTGATGATGCAATAATGGAAACATGAGCATGGTATGTACATAATGCAGGATACAACATTGTCATTGATGTAAAAATTGTTTTGGATCTTCCTAACATGTTTCAGAGGTATTATGGAATACATTTGTGCAATTTGAGTTGGTCCGAAAAGTTTAGTGATGTAGAAATTGACTAAGTGTCAAACCTGCCAATTTGGGGTTATAGAGTGTCAATTTTTGGGTTTGCACCACTCCACGAATGTAGATATCTCTCTGTAATTCTAACCTAATTTTTTTGGTTATTAAAATATTTTAAATCCAATATTTCATATTATTTGGAAAATTATTTTGGGAGATATGAATGGCAGAGTTCCATCCGGTATAATATAGTCAGTTTTTGTATAGTGTGTCCATATGGGAGATTCTGCACTCCTCTGTGGATGAATATTTTGTGTTGTGAGGTTGAAGATAAGATATCAAATGCCAGTTGAGTATGAATTCTAGATGGCATCATGTGTTGAGGTCCACGTATTATGAATCTAGTGTACAAATAAAAGGTTTGTTGGTTTAGGTCTTATTTGGGTCCGACCTAACATGTTTGATACTTTGCAAAGAATGAATAAGTTTTTTTTTTTCTTATGTAAGATCTAATATAGGCCCATCCCGACCTATCTTAAGGTGATTTGAATTTTGAATAATGGCATGAGTTTTAGATGAAATGTTTTAGGGCTGACAAGTTTAATTTTGTGTGTTACATCCAATTACTCTGGCCTAATTGATGTTACACTTGATGTGGATATATATAGTGGATTGATTTCAATGTTTTGTGTTGATGAGCAAATGAAGAGAGATAGATGACAAATAATGTGTGCCACCTACATGTGTGTGATATGAATTTGATCAGAGTTGTGTGAATTGTGTTGCAAGGTGTCTGAATATAGAGCAAAATAGAGCATTGATCCATATTAGTGCAAAGATTGATATTGTACTTCATTGGAATTGTAATCCAGCATATTGTAGATGCATTTTTATTAGTTCAAATAGGCTATAAGCCACCACTTCTTTCTTCTATTTTATTCTCTATGGGAATTGATTCCACCTACAATGATCACTTTTATAACATACTATATCCAGATATAATATATTATGAGCTAACCCTCACCATGGTTTTTCCCATTTTGGGTTTTCCATAGAAAAATATTGGTGTTCATGTGTTATGTGATGTTGTGAATGTTTCATGCTTTCTTTTTTATATTAGTTGAATGTGCTTTGGTAATTGGATGGTTTAATAGAATATTGATTCATTCCACCCCTCTCAGTATTCTAGGTGTTCAAGACTTACATATCTTTGTTTCTATGGTATAGGGAGTGTTGATACTTTCTCAATATTATTGGGATCCACTTGAATTCCTTCACTTGATATAAAATTTCCTAGAATGTAATCCCTTGGGTCATCATCATGAAACATTTCTCATGACTCAAGGATAGATTATGTTCTTGACACCTTTTCAAAACCTTTTCTAGATTGTTGAGTGTTTCTTCATATGTTTCTCCGTATGTGGTGAATTCATCCATGTAGATTTTCATGGATTCATGAGAATAATCTAAGAAAATACTTAGAACTACTCGTTGGAGGTGGATGGGGAATTACATAGTCCAAAGGGAAGAACAAAATGGGCATATATGGCCCAAGGGAATGTAAATGTGGTTTTATCCTAGTCCTCTAGAGCTATTTTTATTTGGTTATAGCCACTAAATCCATCTAGAAAGGAGTACTTTTTACCTACTAGGGAATCAAGTACTTGGTCAATGAAAGGTAGTGGAAAGATATCCTTTCTAGTGGTTGTGTCTAGTTCTCTATATTCCACACATACCCTCTATTTTCCTCCTTTCTTTGGGACAATAACTAGAGGTGACACTAAATGACTGTCAAAATAGGGTAAACGAAGCCAACATCAAGTAATTTTTGTAGCTCAATTTTAACTATTTCTCTTAAGGTGGGATTCATCCTTCTCTAGGGTTGTCTAATTGGTTTAAAACCATCATTTATGTATATCCTATGCATGCATAGGTCTAGAAAAATTCCTTTCATTCAAAGGTAGTCCCATGCAAAGGTTGTTGTGTGTGCTTGCAACACAGTGTTTAGAGATTTTTTTTGTTCTATAGTTAATCCATTGTTAACATTCAACATTTTACCTAGCATGATTTCCAATGTCTTGGATGTTGATTGAATAGATGAAAGGTCAAGTCCACTAATATTTGGGACACATTATTATGGCAATAAAGAATGGAAAATTTGGGATACTGAACTTAGATGAATGTGTAGGTATAATATTCTACAATGGATCCTACATAAATGAAAGACAATCTTGTTGTTGTGGGTTCCTACCATAGTTATTATGTATTATGTGGGAAATTAAATGATCCTCATCTTGATTACTTAATAGGTGGTTGTGTTTAATAGTCATGAAAGTTTGTAGAGAATAATGGTCTTCTTCATCTAGGGTAGGCCAAATAGTCTACTCTAGATCTGCATGAGGTTGGGCTGGTGGATAGAGGATCAATTTCTTAGTCACATTTATATTTGATGTTATCATGTTTCCAAACCTACAACCTATAAATGCATCAATTGTTGCTAACCATGGTCTACCTAAAATAAGTGGATATCCTACAAGGTTGGCCTTTGGCTGCAAGACAATGAAATCTACAGGATACTCCTATGAATCTAATGCTATGACTAAATCCTCAATGATCCCCTTAGGTTTCACTATTAACCTATCTACCAACTATAAAACAATGGGTGTTCGTCTAAGGTTTACTAGTTGTAGTAGTTGCATTGTCTCCTTAGTCATGACATTAATGGTTTCCCTTAAATTAATAAAGGTATTTTTGATAAGGGTTCAATTTATCTTAATATCCACTATTGGACTTCTAGGGTTTGTATATTTAGGGACAGTTATATCCCCTAACATAATATCAATAAGGTTCCCTAGAACATAAACTGCCTGAGGGTCCTTCCTCTTTCTCCTTGTCTTTTTAAGACAAAGGTCTCTTACTATCTTGGTATAAATTGGAATATCCTTGATGGATTGAATGAGGGGAATCTTGATGCTCACATCCTTAAGTTGACCCAATAGTTTTGTCTTAGCTTGGTTTTGATGTATTGGAATAGATAAACGATTGGGGAATGGATGCTTTAGACTTGGAATAGTCTGGTTTACCTGATGTGACTCTGGCTCAAAAGGTGGATTTCCTATAGCTTCTACTATGGGTTCCTCATCTACCATTTTAGTGATTTGAGGGGATGAAGGCCCAACTAGTGTTTTCCTTGACTTGAGGTATACATCACTCACCTCTGCCCCATAACTAGGGTATTGAATAACCTCATTAGTGTAGGCTTGTTGAATAGGTTTGTTATTGGGTTTAGGTGTAGGATGGGAAAGTAGTTGTGGTGCTCTTGGTGGTTGAGATGTTGGGTTTGATGGATTGGGTGTCAGGGTTAGAAGGTAGATTTTAATCAGTTAAATGAAAATTTGATCAATAAAATAGAGAAATAAAACACACAAAAATTTTGGACAACAAAAGAACACAAAGATTTAACGTGGTTCACCCAAATTCGAGCTACATCCACCAACAAGAGGGTCTAAAATATATTAATCAACAAATAACATTTACAATGACATGAAAAGACATGCAACAACATGCAACAATGTTTTTTCCATGTTTTTCACTTGTTGGTTTTACACAACCATGGCTACGAGTACCCACAGCTTCTCCTGCATTTTTCTAGCCACTACTCTATGATTTTTTGCTAACATTTTTCATGACCTGCTGCTCTCAAAACTCATCACCGAGTGTTTTAATATGCTCCCACACATGTCCCATTAATTACCAATGAAGAATGTCCATTGGTTGTGCCTCATGATACCCAATGAAACATTTTCTTTGGGTGGCTACATTTAATATTTCCAATTGTCTTTTGACTTTATATTAAAAATGATTGTAACTAATCACTTCTAGCATTTAGCATTTGTTTGTAACCATCCTTTTAGATACAAGTGCAACATAAATATTTAATAAGTGCAACACATTATTTAATGAAAATTAATATGAATATTTTATCGAGTTTGATTGGTCTCCATAACACAACATTGGGTATGATGGCCTATTGTTGTGGCTATGAAGGAAGCAAGGGCTATTGGTAGTTCATATTTTGGTTCTACCATTGTTGGGCCTTTTTCCATTGTGGTTGCCATTGATTTTTTTGTATTGGGTATTGGAGGTTGTAATTGGATCCTTGAAGATTTTATTGTGGCCATACATTTGTTTGTTGCTTGTTCTAGTTAAATTGTTGAGTGTTTTTCCATTGATTTTGGGTGTTTTCCCAAGGTTGGGGATTCCAACTAGTAAATTTTTGATAACCAACTAGAAATGGTGTATTGAAATGTAAAGGGTCTTGTGGCATACATTTTCTTGGTTTCCATGGCTTTCTTTGTACAATGTAGAACAATTATCCATCTTCACCCTCCAGTGGTTGAAAATTTGGTTTCCCTTGTTTATCTTTTGTAATACTTGCCACCCTTTTACACTTGCAGTTGGCTTTTCTTTGTCTGCAATTGGGGCAGTATTCAGTAAGTATTGCCTTAGCCTCTTCTTTCTTTTTATTTACATGTAGAGTGTCTAGTTGAGTAGCTAGATGACTTATAATATCTTCTTTCATGTTGGACAGTAGGTTACTCTATTCTACTTTGGAAACTCTATTGGATGTCTTGCCAATGGTAGAAGTTCTTTCCCCTCTAGTCCTCTTGGTAAATGTCCTTGAATAGTTTCTACAACATCAAACTTGAACAAAAATGTGTTTGGATCCTATGTTACCAAGCAATAAAAAACATGCAATGTTGAAGGAGGTATATTCTTTAGGACAATGTCCCTCTCTTAGTTATTAATGAGAAATTCAAAAGTCACATGTTGTAGTGGATCATCCACCACTACATCAATCATGGTTTGGAAGGTCTCCTCTATGTTTGTAGTGGAATGTTGGTGAAATGGAAAGTTCTTTGTCAGGAATACCCTTGCTCTGATCACTATGATCACCAATATTTGTTCTAGCTTATCAGTTAAGGGGATAAATCTTCCCAAATCATCTCTTTGCCTCCACATACAATAGGTGTGACTTTGTATAGCAACAACTCCTACACAATGTTAGTGAAATATTCTAGTATTTGAAGGAATAAAACCTCTAGTTGTCCTAATACAGAAAGCAATTTTTTAAACTATGAAAGCTTGAAATAACATAAACAAATATTTGAAAGTAGCACCATCCCTGGAAATGGCACCAAAAATGTAGAGTACCTACTAATGTCCAGTTGACTTGGTGTCAAACACACAATTCAAAGGAAAACCTAACTGAATAGTCCACTAAACCCTTAGAAATACCTTAATTAAATTATCAACCAGGGCTAACATAAGCTTGTGATGTTGTTGGCATTGTATATGCTTCTAGAGACTCAAGACTACCTATATCATCCTAGCATAGGTGTTTACACATGTTAAGAAATCATAAACTACATAACAATAAAGGAAGTATTGTTGGAACTATTGCTACAGGTACTTATAGCGAAAGACTGTGACTAGTTCATTGTCAAGAAATGAATCCTAGAATTAACCAATACGGTTAACTAAACCTACACTCTGGAGTACAAAAAATTGAAGAAAACTAAAGCGTGAATGTAAGACAAGATTTGTTCATGAATTCATTCATAATTGTAATATAAGGAATCTAATTAAGACAACATGGGTTCATGAAGTAACTACTACAACAAAAAAAACGTACAAAAGATAAAGTGGGGAACAGTTGCCTTGAGTGGCCCTTTCTCAAGTGATTGTCTCCATAGATTTAACCCAAATCTCATTCCTTAGATTAATGTAATCATAACAATAATGAAAACCATTCATTGCATAACTCAGAATATCACAATCTAAGATTCTCCTAAAATATCTTATTCATAAGATCATGGACATTCTCTGTGTAAAACAAGAACTTTAACTGAAAGTATTTTATTGCTATATCTGCTATTGAATAATCAACCAACTTAACTAATGCCTCGACCACTGAACCATACATATAGGCACAAGGGAGTTTATTAAAATAAGGACTCTACAATGAAATCATAAATTACAACTCCCTACATAACAGAGTGTGATAAAGTCTGATCAACTAAACTATAATTGAAAAAGGAAGAAGAGTTCAAATAGAACTATAATTATGCTGCAACAAGAATTGGAATGTGAATTATTGAAATAGTCACATTAGACTCCCAACTACAATATAGTTCTTCTCCTTCAGTTTATTTATTAAATGTCATGCTGATGCACAGTCATCCTTAATAAGTGCCTCCATTTCTACATTTTTTGCGCTCAACTTATTTTGGAACCTCCCCTACATCGCTATCTAGAAACTCCTTTGGCTATGGGTTGCACCTCCTAGTTGTTGTGAGCTACAATCTACCTCCTTTGGCTCCTTGACTACAAAGATTTAGTTCATACTACATATACACAATACTAATAACCATAGCTTAAGCACAGATATTCATTTTGCAATTCATACATATCCACACATTAATTATATAATAACTTTCACATTATAACCATATTTCCATATACTTCAAATTAGGTTCAAGTTTGCATAATGAGCATAAAAGGTAGTAAATTTTAGGAATATCTATGAAATAAGTATCTAGAAATATCTATGAGTATGCATAAAACATCAAAAAACTAACTAATAAACTAGACTCATCAAGTGGCATCCATAGGCCTCTAAGCATTTGGATCAACAATATCCCACAAATCATGATCAATCAATAAATCTTTTATTTTTAACTTCCACATCCTAAAGTTCACATCTATTTTTTTCCACCTCAATCCTCCTTGATGTGATTTCTATCTTTACTTTACACAATAAAGATCACAAAGATATCCATCTACACAAACTTCCACTCAAATCTAGGTTAGCTAAAAAAATCTAACAACCCAACAACTAGAACCAAAACTAACTAGGATTTGATACCACTTGTAAAGAAAATAAAGTATTAGAAACAACTTGTTATGCTAATCTTGGGAGGAGTGTTCTACACATAAATTTAAAATAGATCTCAAATAATTACAAACAATAGAAAAACTCCTGCACACATAGAACATTATAATCATAACATAGTGATTTATGTAGAGAAAACCATTTGAGATTAAAAAAAAAAAAAAAAACCCACACTCTAAAACCTACAAAATGTATTATCAAATTTGAAAGAAGATTATGATAGCAATGCAAGTATTTATAGGAGTATTTCACCAAATTTTAAACATAAAGAATTTTTAGTAGCATTCTGACAGCACTTGTGTACCTACAAAATCACTTATCCAAATAACTCTTTAAGCATTGATTTATAGACGTTTTACAACCTAGAAGCTATTTGTAGTTTTACAAAACCATGAGAAAATACCCTCAAGATGTATGGCACCAACTTGGGCCCAAATTCCAATGACCCCTAAGAGAATCTATCATACAACCTAAAAATAACATATTCTCATACAAAATTATAGCTATCATAATTGACTAATTTATTCACCCAACAAGGGTGCTTAGGTTTGGCATGCTCATGTCTCAAAATAGGTAGTTATTAAATCATCATCATTCCTCATCAATATTCTATGTAACTCCCTATATTCTTGGCTCTTACACATCATAAGAATCTATCATAAGCTATCATAGAATTCCACCAAGCTAGGAGAACTAAAATAGCCAAAATAAATTCTCTTACAACACCTTCCAAAGCATTAGCACATGGAAAATAATGGCATCACAAAATCCCATGCCCTATTTCCAATTGAAGCTAATTTAAATAATATAAAAAATAATAAAATAAAATTAACTTGTAGAAAACTACCAAATAATTCGGGGACCGAAGATCTAATTGTTCCTATAACAAGACTATATATAAAGACAAAATGACACCCTAAACAATCTCATTTTTTATAATTATGTCCCAAATACCTAACATCTCTAATTTCAATTGTCACATTTCTCTAATTGTAGATCTAGTATTAAATTCTCATTTTCTAGTTTTTGTCACACTGTGACATTAAGTGATGTTTATTTTCTTTCAATTTAGATGTATACACACACCAAAACCTCTTATTTATTTTAATTCTACTAAGCCTTGCAAGAATTGTGCCTCTTTGCATGAGAAAGTGAATGATCTTTGCAAAGCCTCAAATATTCAAAATGACATCCTTAAATGGTAGTTGGCTTGATTTTTTCGACTAAGGAAAAAATCCAAAATATGAAGTTTATTATTTTGAGAAAGGGTAGGGATTGGTTGGGAGATGAGGTAGATGTGGATTACTAGGAGTTATTGAAAGGAATGTCTCCAACTTTTGATAATTTGGCCAATTTGGAAAATTAGGTTGGAGAATTAAAAGAAGCTATTAAGTTTTCTAAGGAATGCTTGAGTCTAAGAAAGGAGGTTGCTAGTCTCCAAAGCAACCAGGAAAAACATATTTTCTTGCAGGAGATTATTGATTACAATAAAGAAACTATGAAAAACATGACATTTACTATCCAGGTGTTTCAATATGAGCTCAAAAAAAATTGTACACAAAGAGCAAGGGATGAGGCTTCTAATGCCCCCCTTCTAGCAACAACAAAAAATGAAAATCTATTGAGAAAGCCCTGCCTACATTTGTGGATAAAACTGATAAAAAGAGTCTAAAAATCTCATCTTTCGAAGATAAGTCACAGTTCCCCACCAAGGAGTGATAGGCTATAAAAGGCCTCCATCTTCTTGGAGAATAGTAATTGGTCTTCTTGAGTTGTTGGTATTGTCTCTGTTGCTATTAGTTTTTGGTTCCTAGTTATTTGTTTCTTTTGCTTTCCTGTTGCCTCAACTCTTGTGAGACCCCTTTGTTTTGTCTTAATGACTGTTTTGTGATGGGTTCTAAATCTTCCCGCTTTATCTTAATCAAAATTTACCTTAGTCAATTAGTCAAACTCAACTCTTATATTTAAAGTATTACTTATTACTTAATTTATACATTCATTAACACTTTAGATATTCTAAATAGTCATTTTATTTCTCTTCAATTTATAGTTAAATAAACTATTAAAAACAACAAATTAAATTTAATGTGATGATAAAAATAATTTTTAAAAATTGCATCTTAAAAAGGGCATGAGCCCGCAGTGCATTGGATGAGTGATGGTGTTGTCATTGCGGCCACTAGGGTTCAAGTCTTTGGACTTGACTCGTAGCATTGTTGCTACTTTTGATGGATTTGGACCAACGTTGAAGATCACCCTAGGCCAACGAAGGAGGAAGCTCATGCCCCAAGGCCAAAAAGAGGGAGGAAAGCTCGTGATTGGACCAAGCAATGAAGATTTCCTTGATGAAGAGGAGGAGCTTGTCGTCATACCAGACACTTGTGTCTAGGGCTCGCCCACTCCCTTGTTGGGCTGGTGTGCTCGCGGGCTTTGTGCCCCTACTGGGCTACCGTGCTCGTGGGAGTGGTAGTTGTAGTGCATCCAATGCTAGGATGAGGTCCCCCAAATGTGGCCTAATGGTTCATAGCTCCAATCAAAAGCATTCACCAATTAAAAAAATATAAAAATTTGCATTTTAAAAAATTACATAAAATTATTTCATACACCAAATAATGTCTCACTTGAACATGACCTTTCTCTTTTTATTCACCTAATAAAGTATCCCAATGAAAAACATCTTCTCAACAGTTCGTCTTTTTCTTTATACAAGTAACATGAAAAGTTTATTAGTCTTTATCATCCTTATAAAGATATTTTATATATTAATATCTATATACTTCGCCTCACAAAAACTAATTATTCAATATAGAAAAAACAAAACATATTAATAAATAGAGATGTGGTAGATCACATCATCATTATTTGATATTTATAATGCTCCAAGTAAGCACCCCATTTAAGGGGTTGTTTTAGTGGAACAATTCCCACATAACTTATTCATGTTGGGACCTCTTTGGCTCTTTTGTGGAGAATTAAAGCTATTGCACTAACAGACAAATAGTTCATGTCTCCGTCAATAGACGGGAATATAAACCGTCCGCATTAGCCGGTAGGCATTCAAATCCAATTATTAGGCAATGATTACATGGAAGGGACATGAACTGGTTTTAGAAGTTTTAAAAGCAATTTGTCGGTGACCAAGCGTGCAGCACAAAATATAACTCTTAAATAATAATATATGTTTTGTTTATTTTTAACTATCTCAAATTATTAAATAATCCACCTAATTTTAAAATTTATTTCCCAACAAGTTTAAATAATGAATTTGGAGCAGTAGTGAACATGTTAAAATATAAAATATATGTTAAAATATAAAATATAGAAATATAATAAGGGTCTCAAGAGGAATTAATGGTTGATTGAGGGCTTTGGGTTCGTCTCATGTAGGTCTCAAGATCGATTCTCTCCCGAATGATTAATGGTTAGGGTTGTGTCGGGTGCGGTCTTGGCCTCCCAAGGACTAATCTTGTCTCAGCTCGTCTCCTCCCCCAAAACTTGGCAAGGGATACCTGTGAGTCAGGCTAGTCACAGATCTAAGCGGCATACCGTGAGGATTGGGGATACCTCTCAGTCATAAGATATATATATATATATATATATATATATATATATATATATATATATATATATATATATATATATATATATATATATGTGGATTTAAAAATATATTAGAGATTTAAGGATAAATATTGACATAAAATTTTCACAATCATGATATTACCATGAGAGGTTTTGGATTTAAATATGAGATTTTTTATTGACGTTTTAGATCAAATTCTATAATCCATCATCAAAAAATAGAAAGAAGAGAAGATAAATGAATGATGAATACATCATTTTTAATTTTGTGTAATGAATTCATTAATAATATTAAAATTGATAATTATGATTGAAGTTTTGGTTGAAGACCATGTATTACACATTATTATTTTTAATTAAAAATTCTACATTACAAATAATTAGGTATTTACAATTTTAATTTAAAACTATAAATTTAAATCATCTTAAAAAACATCTATCTCTTAAATGCGGGTCATGCCAAAAACATGCCTTGAAGTACAATTCAAAAGCTATTTTGAAGAGACCTTATTTCTGAGTAATAAGATTGAAAGAGGAAACTTATAAGTAATCCAGAGCTCTAGTCATTACTTTAGCTCCACTCCACAGGTTAATGTCTATTCAGCACTCAGGATGAATTTTCGACTGTATTTATTATTCACTCGAAATTCAAAATCACACTGTATTCTGAATTTCAATTAATTAGATGATGTCTATCCAACATTTTGAATGCTCATTTGATCGTATTTATTAATTAATTGAAATTCAAGATGATGTTATATTCTGAATTTCAATTAATCAAATAT
Source organism: Sequoia sempervirens (assembly GCA_007258455.2). Taxonomy (NCBI): domain Eukaryota; kingdom Viridiplantae; phylum Streptophyta; class Pinopsida; order Cupressales; family Cupressaceae; genus Sequoia; species Sequoia sempervirens. The sequence continues at coordinate 764,143,484 of VDFB02193867.1, read as the reverse complement.
GTATCCAAAACACAAGATAAACTCATCCATTTAGGGTCCCAAAAAAAACTTTCTAAGTAAACTTGGATAGAAACCATATACAGAAATTAAATGGGGGCTGACAAGAGCTTGTGGTTGTGAGTTTTTTTGGGGGAAGGAAAGGAGGGGATTTACTTTTCTAAGTCTCCTGTACCTGGGAAGTAAAGAGACAATCTTGAAAATATAAATGTGTGAATTATTGGGGAATATTCTTCATGAATTATGGGAAGAATGAAATAGGCACCCACTATGGTAATGGCCCCATTTTTTTTTGGAGATAAGATTGAAATCAATAAAGTATCGATGAGTATTCCACTAGAAAAGAAAATTGTCAAACAGTTCTCATAGGCCCAACTGACATTTTATCAGGCCCTTGGGCTTCATTTTTCCAGAGGATTACAGGTTCATTCTGAATCTCTTTAGTTTGATAAAAAAGACTGGCGATTGAGACTGACCCACAAATAAATTGGTTGAAGATCAGAGCAAGAAGGCTATGGTTAGTCTTTTACTTCTCTGAAACATTTTTCAGATTTGCCCAATTGCTCAGAGGAGCCTGATGAAATTGTATCAACATAGTTTTGATATTGTTATCCAAATTTTCCTTGATTCTTGATATGAAATTTCTTAAATTATACTGCAACAATCTCTTTAAAATGCATATAAACAAATCTTGTGCCACAAAAAGGGGTTCAATTATAAGATGATATGGTAGGTAGATTCTAAAATGAAGGGATTGGTATATGGTAAATGATCTGAATGGCTAAAGCTTGTGATGTTATTGTATCCAGTTTGGGCAGATGCTGTCTAATGGGGAAGAAGAAGAGGAAGAGTATGAGGATGAAAAGAAAATGAGGCCACCATGGCTGAAGCCTTTGCTGGATACAAGCTTCTTTGTTAACTGTGAAAGCCATGGAGATTCCAGCAATATGTACTGCCTGGATTGTATGCTTGGTGCTATGTGCTCCTACTGTCTCACACACCACAGAGATCATCGAGTTATTCAGGTTATTGTATTCTATTGGTGAGAGGAGAGGGATGATTACTTTTTTTCCTTCTGCCCACTTGTCCTTGTTAGAAGAAAATTCATGATTTATGTATAATTGTGTCCTTGTTAGAAGAAAACTCATGATTTATGTATAATTGTGACTAAACAGCTTTGTGTAATCAAGGTGTAAATATAAATCTTTCTGTAGCAACCTGCTTGGAAACATGTGCCTGTGGTAATGATGATAAAGCAATGAAAGCTCTAAGGCACACAAACACATTTTTTAGTACTATCTGCCTTTTAAAATCATCAAAGCTGTTTGGTTTCACAATTATTACCACTGACCAACATTTTGTTCTTTTAAGGCAATTGGAAATCCCTTCATTTAGCATACAACAGAATGTTTTCCAATTCAACATATTACCCAGTTTTAACAATTGCCATTCTCTCTAAAAATTTGAAGCTGCAGCTAAATGCCCTGGTAATTTACTACTAGGATTGTGTTTGTTTTTTATTTAATTATGTAAAAAAAATTATAATCAAGGTTTTGGATCTTATTTTATGATCTATCATCAGAAATATGATCTGAAATGTTGATGAGATTCTTTACATAATTAAATCCAATTTTTTTTGCCAAACTTATATTATGAACTGTGAATTTCATGTTTTTAACATAAAAACAGTAGACTCAATTCTTTTACATTAGATCTACACTTTTTCCTTTTTTCTGCTTGTAAGTTGGCTTTTAGTTTTGCAATGCTGTTAATTTTACAATGATATTTTTTACATAATGTCAAGCTTATATTGTGAACTGTGGAAATTTCATATTTTTAACATAAAAACAGTAGACTCAATTCTTTTACATTAGATCTACGCTTTTTTCTTTCTTCTGCTTGTGGGTTAACTTTTAGTTTTGCAATGCTGATAGTTTTACAATATGAAATCTCAAATATACTTAGATATCTAGAGGATTTACAGTTTTAGAGTATGGAATATTGGGTTGTACAGGGATGTTGAAGGTGGTGTTTTTATATCTCAGATCAGGAGATCTTCATACCATGACGTGATAAGGGTATCAGAGATCCAGAAGGTGTTAGACATAACAGGTGTACAGACCTACATTATAAACAGTGCAAGGGTAGTTTTTCTCAACCAGAGGCCTCAACCCAGGCCTGGAAAGGGAGTAGCCAATACATGCATGGTTTGCCAAAGGAGCATCCTGGACAATTACAATTTCTGTTCCCTGGGTTGCAAGGTATCCCTTCTATCATTTTCTTAATGGTAATAAATTTGAGATTGAGGAGCATTTTAGTGTCTTTGTTTTTCTGTGATGGATTATGGGCTATGATCTGAAATGTTCATTCAAAAATGTTTACTCAATTTTGTTATAAATTAATTTTTGAGTTTATTTTAAATACAATTATCCTTAACAGATTGAGTTTTTCACAGTCTATGAGAAATTACATGATTGTTTTTTGTTTTAATTGTGTATATTTTTTCAATCAAAGTTTTAGATCACACTCAGTAAACCATCATCACAAAAAAGAGAGCCACTAAATATGATCCAAAACATTGATTAAAAATATACACAGTTAAAAGCAAAAACAATCATACAATACAATTATCTTCTTTTTAAGAAATGATCTGAAAGATCATTCGTTACAATCTTTTTAAGAAACGATCTGACAGATCATTCATTACAATCTTTTCCACAAGATTGTAAACAACTACATAGTTTTTACCACCTTACAAAAATGACTTTTGCTTTTACCACTCTTTCAGTTCACAGGAACACAATTATGACTCCAGCTTTTACTACTCTTTCAGTTCACAGGAACACAAATGAATCTCAGAACGAAAGGTAATATGCAGAAAGAACACCTGAAAAGACATGGGCTCAGACCAATGAAGAGCTTCACTGATAGCAATGCCGATAATAATAAAGATTACAGTGCTAAGGAAATGTATCCTCCAATATCTCACTCTCCATCAAATCACAGAACCAACAAGAGGAGAAAGGGGGTACCCCACAGGGCTCCTTTAGGAGGTTAAATACAACTGTAAAGGTAGGTGTTACAGATCTTTGCACAACTTGTATTGCCAATAGCCATATATAGATGAAAAAGTTGATAATGTTGTCAGGCACCAGAAAAATGGAGGTGTAAACTCATAAATAATTTATAGAATAATCAACTCAGACAGGCTGTCCCTCTGGTGGGGTACAGCAGTTGAAATGAAGCATCCAGCCACCCAATTATGAGAGTGTGGTAAGGATCTGCAAAGGAACAGGGCAAACAAAACCTGAAAGTTATAGGTTTTGCTAATGGCACAAAGGTGCCTGAAATTTTTAATAAGAGCTGGATCCAGGCAGAAAAGAATAGCCTTTCCTTAATGCTCCAAGGCCAAAGTTATTGTATGAAAAATTACAACTGTGCATATTATAGGCAAGGATGAAACTGTACATTTTATAGTCAAAATAATTGATAGATACAAATGTTCTATTCAGTTTTGTTTCTGTTATCAGTTTTTTTTTTTCAGTTTTTCATTGGAAATGGCGATTGATTGGTTGTTAGATTACAGATAAATATGTTTCTTTCCTACAAATGAACCCCCAAAAAGAAAAATCATTTTTTTTTATACAAAATAAAATCCTCATGATTGGTCATAAACATAATAATAACAATTCTGATATTATTCAAATTTTGGTTTTTTTTATTATCATGAATAAAACTAGTGACAATATCTGGGTCTTTCAGTTTCTGGTATTGCTTCAGCAACTACTGATATTATTAAGGTTTCAGTTATTCTAGTTATCGTTTTTTATTTATTTCTCAAATGCATTTAATCCCGATGGTAACGGTTATCCATCACCATTAATTTTTATTTTGATTACAGGAGATGTTTTTCAGATTGTTACTGTAGTTTCAAAATTTGTATAATCATATATTTTAATTAATATATAAGTTTATAAATTGTTTGAATAAAATATCTTATTACATACAATGATTAAATTTATAGATTTATGATATTTTTATTTAGTTTTGTATTTATTTGGTAGAATGTCTTAGTATATGTATATATTGACAAATAACATTAGTTTGTATGAAGTTGGATTCATTTTCAAAAGTTTTGATCTATCACTATATGTAATGTCATTTACATATATTTATTCTTTATCTTATCTTTCAGGCATTCTTATGCATGCATTTATTACAAGTATTTATACACCTAACAAATTATTGTCACCATCCATCTTGATCTAGAACCATTTGGCCACCTAGGGTCATTTCCACTGTTAGGAAGGTTGAACCTTGGCATCTTAAAGGTCAAATTCAAATTTTGGCCAATTGGGTCCCCTTATTTTGATCTTGCAAACAAGAACTTAACCCATGCTTTCTTAAAATTTAAAATTTGGTTGGCTAGGGACCTTTATTTCACTGTCCTAAGTTGACTAAATACATATTTTGAGAAATTTGGTGCTATGTGATAGTATTCAAAGGAATTTAATAGCATAATTCATTACATCATCCTATTCTCTCCAATCATTCCAAACATTATTGTTTGTATTTAAGGAAGAAACTCCTTTAGTTTGGTCCAGTAAAAGGAATTTAGATTTATGTGAGCATTCTGGGAGCATATGCATGTTTAAAGAGTAATCTTTTGATCATTTACGTGCATTTCCATGGGTTGACCTAGGGGAACATGTCCCTAATGACATGATGAGAACCCTACCAAGGTATTTATAAATACCATATTTATTTAGACACTAGGAAGGAGTGGAGCAAGTGGAGAGCAATCATTTGAATGACAAATAGAAGAATGGATCTTGTTGGGTTAAGTTTGAATGCAATGAATAAGTTTTTGAAATTATAGATTTGACCTAGATCTAGAAGAGATTTAGCACATGCCCAAGGTGTTCCACTAATAAGGAGATCACATTTTTAGGATATAGACATGATATTATCCAAAATCTGCACTAAAGGGAACTCACTCTTTAGTCATAGAACTAAGTACTCCTAGAATTTATTGCATTTATTTTCCTAGTTTAGCTTTTAAATTGTTCAAGTGTTCAATATCAAAAAATAATTAATTAGTCTAGGTTAATTATGTTTATGTGTATGCTTTTTATTGGACTAACCTAGATTAAAATCATGAAAGGTTACTTTCCTTTACATTTTTGGTGAACTTGTCCAATCCTACACAACCTAGGTTTTCTTTCTAAGGTTTCTAATCCCCACAAAAATTAATTATTAAGGAAAGGGTATTTTCCTTTACATTTTTTATGAACTTGTTTGATCCTACACAACCTAGTTTTTCTTCTATAGTTTCTTATCCCCATTGGTGGTTTTAGATCTACATTTTTCTAATTCCACATATCTTATTTTCAAAATGATATATCCCTTTTTGATAGTTGTGCTTCATTGACATATATCCAAAATTTAGGGTTTAATGCTTCTTTACATTTCCTATCTTGTACCCACCCTATCCATCCCTTTCATTGGCCTTAGGGTTTACACTTTACACAAACTAAATTTTTCAATATGATATTTCCCCTTTTGGAATTTACATTACTTTATCATGTATTTAGTTTCCTCTTCCCTTACCAAGTTGACTTCTTGTGTAACCATACTTAATGATGATACATATTTTTTGACCTATAAGAGTGACTTAGCTACTTCATCCTTATATGTACTTAATAGATTTTATTTTACATAGATGGACCCTCTTCCATGTGTTTCTATTTCTTCATCTTTACTTAGTGATGTGGATACATCAGTTTCCAAGGAAATTTCTTCTACATATGCCTAGTGGTATTTTAATTGATTTGGGGTTTGCCCTATCTATGATGACTATCCTAGTAATGAGTGTTGTGTTAAGTATCTTTTGTTTATCACTAGTGATACACCTATATAATATACATAAATTATATGGGATACATATGATATACATGAACCTTCTATTTTTCTATGAACAATACATCCTAGATTACCTAAAGGCACACCTAATGACATTTGCAATTTATGATACTCTTCCATGTTATATAACTTATGTTTCTCCATGCTTTACATCTCAAATTATGCCTAAATTTATTTCTACTTTTTAATATTTAGTTATATTACCTCTTCATTCTATACCTAATAATGCATACATGTGGATATGATACATTGATCACTCTTATAATACCCCAACCGAAGTCTCTCTTTTGGATTTGTATGTGAAAGATAGAAAAAGTGGTTTTTTCTTTCTATAAAATTATGTGTTAAATGAGATCAAATAAAGATGTTTAAAAGTGTGGAAAATAACCTAAATCTAATCTAATTTAATCACACAAGAGATGACATGAAGAAAAAAATAGATGTTACAAAAGGTCTCAACTTTGATCCTAATCTTAAAAATATAAAAATGTAGTTTTTATACTATGAAATTAAAAAAAAATCAATTTTTGAACTATGGAGTTTATTTTTGACCAAAATAAAAAAATTGGGTTATCTAACATCACTTTTAGGGATACTCAATTTATAAATATATTTGATCTATAAAATTAAAAAAATTGGACCCCAATGGCCTCTCACATTGAAATTATAAAAATATGTGACACATAGTAGATCTATAAGGAGTTACACTTGTTGACCAACTTATGATGCATTATAGGATGCTTCACAAGGCATGTTTGAATGGAGATAATGAAGCCAAAATAGAATGCCCAAGTTGGTGAGTGGATTATGATGAGCTTATGTCAACTAGAAGGAATATGCTATTTTTTAGCCTGAGGACTCATCTTTGAGATTTGGGTGTTAGATTTCTAACTATGGATTTGGATGCCACTCTTTTTTATTGATTTAGCTCATAATTTTCTTATTATAATTTAATGGTTTCGTGTATTTCATATTCTATCTATTGTTTGTTTAATACAAAGGTATTGATAGGAAGGTTTGTAGGTATTTTCGTGCTACTAGAATTACTCTAGATCTCTAAATGGTAATACTCTTGTAAAGGCTCATAATATACAAGAACATTATAATATTTGATTATTGAATATAAAGTTTCTTTGGAGTGTTATTTTTCTCTTGGAAGTATTTTCCCCATGTAATTGATTATATTTTTGGTTGTGTTCTTATCACTATAGATATTTATTTATTTTCACATACCTCCTCTCCTAGATTAGTGTAGGAATCATATTATACACATATTCTTCCTTTCATTTGGTATTATACCTTGATCACCTCAAATTCTAGGTTTTAGGTACAAGGATTTTTGTACTAATCTTAGATTGAGTGGGAGCTTGTGCAAAAAATATCTTATTGTAGGAAAAATGACAAGAACACCAAGGATACAAATGGATAAGTTCTTTGACACAAAATTTGAGCTTTAGAAGCTTGAGATGGAGGGCATGCTCATGGATAGAGATCTATGGGTTGTAGTAGCTATATCTAAACCTACCACAATGAAGCAATAATATTGGGGTATTCTAGATTGAAAAGCTAAGTACATTTCATTAAGACTATGTTTGGTTGACTCAATATTATTGAATGTGTATGAAGTGACTACTACAATAAACATTTAGAAGAAGCTAGGCAAGATTTATTAGGTTGAATCTTTGGTAAGAAAATATTTTCCTAAGAAATAAGTTAGGATGGAGGATGGTGGTTTTATAGATGAACATTTAAATTCTTTCAATATGATCATGACCTAGTTGCACTCAATTCGAGAGTGAATATGGGGGATAATGATCAATTTATGAATTTGGTATTTCTTTTTTAAATTCATGGTACCACCTTGTTATGGTCATTAGGAGCACTACTACTAAGTTGAAAATGGATGAGTTAGTGGCATTGTTATTTTCTAAATAGAATCAATAATTCCAAATCTAATAAGTAGGCCTTTGTTTGTAGAAGACATAAAGAGAAAGGACAGAAGAATAATAGAGAAGTAAGATGATTAAAATCCAAAGGGAGATCCAAATCTCCTAGTAACACAAAGGAAATTTTTTGGAACTCTATTAAGCCTAACCATTTTAGATGATTTTGCAAGGAGGAGAAAAAGAAGAGTGATTTTGATGATGATTCAAAAAATTCCTCTCAAGATGATGTTTATGAATTTGTTGCAACCTTGTATACACAAGCATTGGATGGTTCTTGGTTGATAAAATTTGGTGCCTCTTTCCACATGACCTCACATTGGGGTTCATTCTCAAAATATGAAGAATATGATGGTGCAAAGGTGTACCTTCGAAATTACCTATTTAAATATTTGTGGCCACAAAAGAGTATTGAATCAATTACCTAATGGATGAGTGATGGTGATCAATGGTGTACTATATATCCTTATTTTGACATGAAACTTTCTTTCTATAAGTAAAATCAATGATTTAGGTGTATAGGTTGTTTCCTCGAGTGGAGGGTGCAAGTTATAAGAAGGGCTATGGTGTTTGCTAGGGGTATCCATGTAGGCACTTTATTTTAGATATATGCATGCATAGTTCAATGAAATGGCATTCTAAGCCTACATTGAAGATATATACAAAATATACACATTTAATATTAAAACAACAAGCAAAGAGGAGTGTTGGATCCACTTCCAACGGTTGTGATTTTTAACTACCTAAGGGTGCATATGCCTTGGAGACTAAGCTACTAGCTAAGAAGAAAATGGTGTGGCCCCAAAGGATAGACCACACAAGTGAGAAGGGTCTAAGGGCATTGAAAAATAAAAACCTTGCTCAAGGGTTTAATTATTGTAATCTTGATTTTGATTTATGTGAGCATTGCATATATTGAAATTATAGAACTACTTTCAATTTTATTAAAGTTTTCATACATCTTCTAGGTTGTTGGACTTAATCCATTTTGATGTATTAGTCATGTTAATGTTATTTGAATTTCTAAGTTTGTATATTATATATCTTGTTTTGATGATTATAGTAGAAGGACATGGATATATTTTTGTAGAAGTATATCTTAAGTTTTCAATCATTTTAAAAAGTATAAGGCTCTCAATAAAGGATTAAAATGATAAAAATATTAATATTTTTAAATCTAATAATGGTATTGATTTTGGCTTTATATATTTTGATAGGATTTTTTAAGGATCATGGGATATAGAGAAATAATAAAACTTCATAGACCCCTCATCAAAATGTAATTGTAAAAAGAATTAACATGACATTGATGGAGAGGGCTAGGCATATACTTAGTGGATTTAGCTTGGAAGAATTTTTTTGGGAAAGAGCTATTTCCACATATTTTTACTTGGTTAATAAGTCTTATATATCAAATATTATTAAGAGGGTGCCTATGGGGGTGCTCATGAAAATTAATCATTGGAACATAACTATGCCTTTGGTTGTGAACATATTCACATGTACCTTGGGAGAGGTGGTCTAAGTTGGAGAACAAGGTTATGAAATATTCATTTGATATGGTCTAAGTTGGAGAACAAGGTTATGCAAGAAAGAGAATGGTGAATTTGATCCAGATGATCTTGATGAGGTGGAAGTAAACTTTGTAAGAAGATTGAAAAAGGGCACTAGAAAATATAGAGGTAAGTTACCATTTAAGTGTTTCAATTGTGGAAAGATGGATCATTATGATTCTAAATGTCCAATAAAAGTTGCAAATGATAAACATAAAGATCATAAAGGTAAATCTGTCAAGAATTTATTATGTTAAAGAAGATAGTGGTGTGTTTGATGATGAAGAATTAAACTATCTAGATGATGGAAGTGATGAATGCTTGTTCATGGCTCTAAATTTTGGAACTAATTCTACTAATTCTAAAAGATGTATGGAGGAAATTACTCTAAAAATAGGTCACAATATTGAAGGGACTATGTTGACTTCTTTTCATGCAAGCAAGGAGAGAAACTATTGGATAATTGATAGTGGATGCTCAAATCATATGACAGGTGATAAGAGTAAGTTTGTTAAGCTTGAAAAGTATGATGGTAGTCTTGTTAGGTTTGGTGAGATACATCAGCTAAGATCCATGGAAAAAGGTTCAATTAGTTTTGATGGAAAGCATAAAACAGATGATGTTATTTATGTCAAGGGTCTTCAACATAATATTCTTAGTATAGGACAAATGTATAGTAGAGGATACAATTTGGTGTTTTAGGATGATGGTTGTGAAATTCGAAAAGGAATCTCTAGAATATTGGTTGTAGTAGGAACAAGGACAAAAGGAAATGCTTATTAGCTCAAAGGTGGTGGTGTTAAGTGCTTTATGTCTCAAAATGTCAATGAAAGTTGGCTATGGCATAGAAGAATGGTCACATCGATTTTGATAGCCTAGTGAAGATCAACTCTACTCAAGGTGTGAGAGATCTGCCAAAGATTACAAAGCCTATCAATGCAATTTGCAAGGAATGTCAATTTGGAAAGAAAACAAAGAAAAGGTTCAGAACTAAGGAATATTCTACCATAGGACCTTTGGAGTTGGTGCATACAAACCTATGTAGACCTACTAGAACAAGAAGCTCTCAAGGTGAAAGGTATTTTATGTTGTTGATAGATGGTTACTCTAGAATGACTTGGGGAACCTTTCTCAAAGAAAAGTTAGAATCTCTAGATAAGTTTAAAGCATTTAAGTCTATGGTTGAGAATGAGATGGATTTGAAAGTCAAATGTTTGAGGTTTGATAGAGGTGGTGAGTTCACCTCAAATGACTTTAACAACTATTGTGAAGATCATTCGGTAAAGAGACATTTGTTAGCTCCTAGGACTCCTTAGTAGAATGGAGTTGTGGAAAGGAAGAATAGGATAGTTAAAGAAGTAACAAGAACCATGATGAAGGAATAAAATATACCAAAAAGAAGTAATTTATACTATAGTGGAAAAGCAAGAGTGAATAGTTCAAAGACCCCCTATCAAGTTCTATGGTATGGAAAACCTCCTACAGTGAAATATTTTAGAGTGTTTGGAAGTAAATGTTATATTAGGAGAGATGAAGAGAACTTGGGAAATTTTTATGCAAGATCAAATGAAGGAATCTTCCTTGGATACTCTACAAAGAGCAAGACATACATATGTTATAACAAAAGGTTAAAGAAGATAGTTGAAAGTGAAAGTGTCAAAGTATATGAAGAATCACATCAGAGCTTAGTACTAATAGAAGGATATGAATTTGATGAACCCCTTGTAGAGAAGAAGAAAATGAAGAGAAAAAAGAAAAAGAGATGACCGTGGAAAAGGAAGAAGCTCCGAAAATAAATCTTAAGACTCCTAAGTATGTGGAGAAGAATCATTCTAAAGATCTTGAATCATTGGAGATAAGAGAAAAGGTTTATGACAAGAAGAAGAGTTTCTATGGCAGAAGAATAGGTAAATTTTTGTTTACTTTATGAGGAAGAACCTAAAATTGTAATTGAAGCATGCAAGGATGAAAGTTGGATCAAAGCCATGGAAGAAGAATTGAGGAAAATTGAGAAGAAACAGACATGAGAAATGGTCCCAAGACCAACAAACAAAAATGTGATACGAACTAAATGAGTTTTCATGAACAAGTTGAATTTGAGAATGGAAAAGTTATCAGGAACAAGGCTAGAGTTGTGTGTAAGGGAGACTCACAAGTGGAAGGAATAGATTTTGAAGAGAATTTTTCTCCAATGGCAAGAATGGAAGCCATCATAATGTTTTTGGATTTTGCAACACATAAAGAATTCAAGGTGTATCAGATGAATGCCAAGTATGCATTCTTAAATGGTGAGTTAGAAGAAGAGGTATACATTGAACAACCAAAAGGTTTTCAACTATCAAAATATTTTGATATGGTCTTTAGGTTGAAGAAAGATTTATATGGACTCATACAGGCTCTTAGAGCTTGGTATAAAAGATTGGATAAGTACTTATTGTAGTAGGGATTCAAAAAGGGTACCACAAATAACAATATTTACTTCAAGGTTGAGAGAGATCAAATCTTGATTGTGGTTTTGTATGTTGATGACATAATCTTTGGAAGAAATGAAGCAATGTGTAAGAAGTTTGTAGAGGAAATGCAAAATGAGTTTGAAATGTCAATGTTTGAGGAGATGAATTTCTTCCTTGGTCTACAAATTAGTCAATATAATAAAGGTATATTCATCTTGCAATCAAAGTATGTCAAGGAAATGTTAAAGAAGTTTGGAATGGAGGACTCTAAACTAGTATGTACTCCCATGGTTACTAGTTCTAAGTTGAGAAAAAATGATGAATCTCCTAAGATAGATCAGAGAAAGTATAGCTCAATGATTGTTGGATTGCTATATCTAACTATTGGGTGATCCCACAATACTGGTTTACAATTTTTGGGCAAACTGGACACTGAAATATTTTTTCTGACTAAATCTTCACTTTCGGGCACCTATAGCGGCTATATCGTGAGGAATTTGAAGATGATGCAAACTAATGATCTGTGACATTTTGTATGTAGATTCTAAATATATTTTTCTCAAAATTTTTGGAATCAGATTGCACTTCTTTTTCCATCTCCTTTGAAAACTAGTTTTTTTCAATAAATGCCATTTTTAAGGAGTGACACTCACTATATACAACATAACTTTTTTTCCATGAAGGATAAAATTCTAATTTTTTTTTTTAATTTAGATTTGTAACTATGATATCTAGTGCTTCCAATTGGTTTCATATTGTTTTATTGAATATTTTTCCTTAATCAAGTTTCTAAGTCAAACCAATTACAATTCATACATAGGCGGACTGTATACAACGCAACTTTTTTTGTATGTATCAAAATTCAAATTTTTTTTGTTGAATCAAGGACTTTAATATCTAGTGCATTCATATTTTTCAATTTTTTTTGATAATATGCTATTTTTCCACATGTGTAGAACAAAGAGTTTGATTTTTGATGAAAAACCTATGTTTAATAAAACTAAAAAAATAAATACCTAATAAAACCAAAATATATTAAAATTATATTGGTTGGATAACTCATTTTGAGGACTACCATCATTCAGTTGGGTCTGTGAAGTCTCCTCCATTTTCATCCTCAACCCAAGCTTTGAAGGGAAATTTTTTGGAGTTTTTTGGTGCCAGAGGGGGAGAAGGGGGGTTCGAGCAAACCAGGGGGTTTGAACGAACTAGGGGGTTCGAGCAAACCCCCTTTCCACAACCATTTTCTTTGACTATTTTTCCAAGAAATGTGTGACCCAACATTTAATGGGTTCGCTCGAACCAAAAGTTCATTCGAACCCCCAAAAACCAAAATTTTTCACATGGGGTCATTTTTTGCAACTTTTCCTTCCTCACTGGAATTGTAAACCACTTTTGTGAGTTTACCCTACTACTAGACAGGATATCATACATGCAGTATGTCTTATGGAAATATTTCAAGATCCTAGAGAATCACATGTGGAAACATTAAAAAAGGATATTTAGATACTTGAAAGGCACTCTGGACTTTGGTCTATGGTATCTTAGGGATACTAATTTCTCTTTGAGTGCTTATACAGTTGTACATTAGGAAAGTTGTACATATGAAAAAAGAAGTACAAGTGGAAGTGCTTTATTTCTTGGAAGCATATTGGTTTCTTGTTTTAGTAAGAAGCAAGATTCAATGTCACCATCTACTGTAGAGGAAAAATATATTGTAGCAGCATCTTGCTACACACATGTGTTGTGGATGAAGAAACCATTGAAGGATATAAAAGTATCATATGATGAATATATTTCTATCTTGTGTGATAATACAAGTGCTATCAACCTTTCAAAAAAATTGGTAATGCATTCAAGGACAAAGCATATCTCTATTCGGTATCACTTTCCAAGAGAGAAAGTTGTAGAGAATGAAGCGAAGTTAGAGTATGTGCCTACAAAGGATCAAATAGTAGAAATTTTTACAAAGGATCTTCTAAAAGATACATCTGAATATCTTAGGAAAAAGCTATGGGTTATTGCCCCTCTTTCTTTCAACTAGATGCATGAGTTGGTGCATCTATCGAGGTGAGCTATTCAAGATACATTCTTGGTCCTAGATTTATGAAGGCTACCTCTTAGGGGGAGTAGGTAGTGGTGTCTTTGATTGGTGCAATCAAGGGGAGCATATCTTGTGCCCCTAAGGGGGAGAGAGAGTAGTGGAGAGAGAAAAATAAAGAAAGCAGTTTTTAAATGTTTCCTAAAGTGGTGTATGTAGGTATTGCCCTTTCCCATTGATTTCAAAGGGGGAGAGAGTTCAGTCTAAAAAAATGGAGAGTGAAGTCTAAATAACACAAGGAAAGAATTGATGTAAAAGGGGGAGAGAAGCCTGAAGAATTGTATGAAGAAGGAAATAAAAGAAAGAAGTCTAAAATGAAAGAAATGTCTAAGTAAGGGGGAGTACTGTTTGATGCAGGGTTGCTTTTGTGAGTTGGTGTTACCATTGTAGGGTTGTTTTTTTATGGTTTTTTAGAGCTAGTGTTTCCATCAATAACAAATGGGGAGATTGTTGGAGATTAGTGTTGTCATTGATGTCAATGGGGAGATTGTTGGAGATTGTTGCACTATGTTGTCCTTAGTGTTGTGATTGATGACAACCTATAGTGTGGTGTTGAGTAGGTGTTATATATGGGGAGATTGTTGCAATATCTAGTGTGGTTGTGATGAGGAGTTGTGGTGTTGAGTAGGTGTTGTTGATATAGTTGTTTCACTTGGTTTCCAAGTGCTTTTGATAAATTTTGAATAAGAGAGTGCACAATATGATAGAGTTGTGTTCTACATTGTGCTCTGTATTTCTTCATGGTTGAAGATGTTCTTGTAGTTTAGATGAGATGATCCAAGGTGTTCAAAGGTGTTATATCTAGAGTCTTAGGTTTTGGATCATGTGGTAGTCGAAGATGTGTTTGAAAGTGTGCTGCCTATGAAGAAGGTTGTCTAGGAGATTGAATTGCTCCGCATTCTCCATGTTGAGGTTTCTTGTCTTGTGGATTTGGGAACATGCTAATAATTTTTGTGTCTACCTTCTCTTGTAGTTTTGTGTGTTTAGGTGTTCCACAAGGTTAGTTAGTGAGTTGTATGTGTGTGGCAGTGTTACTAGTTGAATAGGATGATAGTATTCTTAGTTGCAGGTGGTTGTGATGGTGTTTTTGAATATTCTGATGGCATTTGAATATTTTGGGATGTTGTGTGATGTTGCTTCGTGGTCTGCAAGATGTTTCTAAACATGGTGAATTGGTTGTTGGTAGCGTTACTATAGGTTTGGCTAACCTAGCATGTTAGCGTTACTTGCAGATGTACTTCATGAATTATGGAAGCATGGCGTTGCATGTCAATATAGATTTGGGTCTTGGTTAACCTATGGTGTGTTCTACCTTCACTTCTTTCCACTATGAAAGTGTTTGGTGCCGACTTATTTGGTGGTTTCCATTTGACGTGCATAGGCTTTATTGAGGCCTACCTAGACAATGTTGTATGAGGTCATGAAGGATATCTAAGAAAGTTTGATTGTTGGAGATGTTGTAGATGAGAAGTGAGATGCGAATGTGATCAAGTGTGGTGAGTTGAGTGCGAGTTTAAATGTCTAAGGCTACCGGATGCAGTGAGCAGAAGGTGTCAACATTTTTAGTGTACCTAAAGTTGTTGGAGGTAGTGAGCCAAAGGTTGTGGATGGTGCAGATTTGTTGTGGTGGATCTTCCTATTTCTTTGAGGTAGTAAACCTCCTTGTAACAGTCTTCTTTTATTCTCATCTATTCTGGATAGTGAGCTCTTGGCAATGAGCCATTCTTCTCTTTTGGGAAGCAAGCCCTTCTAGTAGTGAGCATGTTGTATTCAATGTTATTCATATATATGTGAGTTAATCCTCACTGTGGTTTTTCCCTAATTAGGGTTTTCCATATAAATTTGGTGTTCTATTGTGTATGGTTGTTGATGTGTTGATGTTTCACTTGTTTACATTCATGCTAATGCTTAATAAGGGTTTGAAGATTCATGAGGGTTTGAATGTTTGAATGTACAACTAATTAACCCCCCCTCTTAGTTGTCCTATGTTCCTAACATAATCCCAATTCCTAATGCACTTTTTCTACTTGCCTACTTAAATAATTTCAATGAAAGTAACATAGGAAAAACATTAGACATAATTACATCATAGTAATATAATTTTTTGATTAAATCCTATATTTCATTATTTCACATATTGACATTAAATACATTGTTAAACACATGAAACTATAAATTTAATCTATCACTAGCATAAATTCCATTTTTCTACACAACAAAATATGAAAAATGGTGAAATCAAATTAATCATATTAGGAGTTGAAAACCCACAAAAAAATGTAAATACATTTTACAAGTTTTCATATGATCTAGGGTCTAGAACCAATAAATCTAGATTTTTTCTTACAAGGCTACACTAGATACATATCATAGCTCAAACTTGAGTGATATGGGATATAAAACATTATACTTTTACCCAAGTTGATTGTCTCCAATTAATCACTATTTGAGAAATTTGTGTCTACACACTCAACAAAAATATTAGGTGTACCCATCCAATATGAGATAGCCAAATTATAATATATAAAGATATCCACCAATGAGATGATATCAAAATCTAAATTGAACTAAAAATCATCTAACACTAGCATGATTTAGATATGTTTATTTAGAGTAAATAATCACAATGCTAAACTCAATGATCATATACAAAATCACATATTGTAACACATATAGTGAAGCTAAAGCACTATTTAGTTGAAGCATATTCAAATCCACATAGGTAAGTAGATCTAGGCACATAATACATACATCTCAATGACAATCCATAATAACATAATTAGAAAATATAATAAAGCATCAAATTTATAATTGATCAACAAAGTAACATACAAACACTTGGAGGGTTTGCATATGTAAGATGAGGAGAAAAGGCCAACAAAGGTGGGCATTACACCATTTTTACATTAATTAAACTAAAGATAGCCTTATCAAAATAGGCTCAAAATGAAAGTGAAAAATATAGGGTAACATCAACTTATCCATATTATTCTTGAAGAACATAATTTGAAGTGTTTTTAAGGACTTCTAAAAATATATATTTTGATAGTCTAAATATATAACTAAAATGAATATTTGAGTCACCTAATACTATTGCTTAGCACCTTACAAGCAATGCACAATACTTAACTCCTTAAGAACATTAACATTTAGATGACAATTAACTTTTATACTAAAATATGCCACTTATAAACTAGTCATTACACTAAAGATATACTTATCAAAGTGGACCCAAAAATGAAAGGGAAAACTTCATATTACTATTCAAGAACATAATTTGAAATAAGCATTTAAGACAAGTGATACTAATACTTAGTACCTTACAAGTAATAAAATACTCAACTCCAAGTGAGAGTACTAAGATTTAGATAACAACTTAGCAAATGCTACTAAAAGCAAAACAATTGAAGACCAAAAATTACCACTTATAATTCTACCTTAAATGTCACTTTCAAGATTTTAACTTGAATCACCACAATTAAAATCCAATACTTTATCTCTCTTGATTTCAACCTTTTTAAAAATTTGAATAATAATTTTTAACTTTTAATTTTCATATTAATCACTATTTGGAACATGTATATAAAATTTCTCAAAATACAGGACTTATTAGTAGTTGGGAAAAGTAGAAAATGCCCAGTTACTTGATTATGCCCACACCTTTTGTGTGGAGGGCATGTATTGGAAGCCACTAAGTAATGGACCATTTACTTGATTTTAATGGTTGTAAGGGCCCTAGCAGCTAGTGGAATCAATGGGCCATTTACCTAACCTATATTTGGCATAATGTATGGTCAAAAGAAGAAAAGATCTATTTTAGAGGGCATTTGTGTAAGATTCCTTTTTGTTCTATATGATTATCAAATGTCCCACAACATCATGATGAATTTCTTTGTCTTTTCCTTTTACCTATTGAGAAGTTCAACGAATTCCTTTCCTTTCTAGCTTGTCAAGGATCACAAAATTCTTATAAAAGGGAAAATTTGAGGTTTTGTTTCATATAAAAGGAAATGTTGTTTATTGGTTTTATAAGAAGCCATTACGTTATGATTTTTAATTTGTTTTTTTTTTTAATTCAATTTTTATTGGGTTATAAGTGTAGTCTTTTGGTCTATTTTGGATTATGGATTTTTATTTTAAGAGATTTTTCGTGTGTTAGTATTGTTTCTATACTATATTATTATATTGGATTTTTTTTTTTCAATTAATTTATAATATTTCTTTGAAGTAATTTTTTTGGAAATTTTATTTAAAACAATTATTAAGTAAAAAATAATTAATTCATCTTACTTTTTTGAAATGTTTTAGACAAAATGATAATGAAATATTTATTGGTGATTGTGGTCAGTGATTAATAATGGAGTTTATTGAATAGTGACAACCTTAACATCAACATGAAAATTAAATTGATATGTTGACTTTAATTTTGAACTTATCATTCTTAATAGCTTTATCCATGTCATAAATAAGATCAATTTGAATCCTTTAGATTCTCTATCTCTATGGATTAGATAACATTTGTTCTATCCATTTGACTAGGTCATGCTATAGCCTAGTCTTCTCATTTAAAATTTTACATTTCTCATTTCTTAAGTCATTTTTTTTGAATTTTGACCATTAGCGATTGATTTATATATCAAAGCACCTCAAGTTGAACATATAACACTTTGCATATATACATTATCCTAGGTCACTTTAATATTTGTTAGAAGATCACCAAATAATTGAAAGATATTAAAACATAAAACATCTACAAAGTAAAAATTGTATCCTTTACTTGATGTGTATTTTGTATGTGATTTGTTATCAAGAAAGTCAAAATATCTTTCCTATGGAAACAATAGACCCCACTATGTTTTTCAATATGACCCACATTTTAGACAGGTGTTAAAGATAGGAACGAAAGGTAGGAAGTCACATCAATAGAAGACCAAAGCACATTAAGAAAAGTATTCATAAAATAGATCACAAACACGACTTAATCCTATATTACTCCAAATCCATAGTATATACTTCTCGCACATACAATAATATAGATTTGTTATTAGATTCCCAATTCCAATTATTAAAATTGAAAAAAAAACTAAAACATTTCTAAAACCCTTGCTATTTGTATCTATCTTATCATTCATTAAACCTTTAGGTAGATACTTCTTACCATCATATATAAAGTTGGTCATTTTGATCTATTCTATGTGTACTTGCTATTCTTATGATATTAGCAAGTATATCACATGAAACAAGGAGAGAGTTTACATCACCTTTAGTTGTTCATCATGACGTGTCTATAAATTAGACGTGGAGTTGTGGGCAAAATGATTGTGATTGTCCCATGCCAAAAGCATGCAAACCCCACAAGATGTGAAATTTAGGAATCAAATTTAATGTGGACAGATGATCTTACACCATGATCACGAACTTACACCATATAAATAATTGAAACGAAATGAAATGGCATTTTTACCCTTCCATCTTCTAGAAGATTTTTGTAGAGTTTTTTTTTTTTGAAATAGTAAGTGTTTAAGTATGGGAGGAAATGTTTAATTTTTGTACTTGTGAGAAATTGGAGAATTCCAATTGTTTATAATTTGAAGAAGTTTTGCCTAGTAGAGGAATAAATATTGTTATAGTTATCTTTTACTTGTTTTCTTATTAATTTTAATAAAGGTAGATGAATATTGTTACAAAACTAAGCTTTTTTATAGATTTTATAATGTAAAATTTTGAGTGATTTGTTTTCATTTATTTACTTTCTTATTTTTTTTTCTCTATTAAAGATGGTATTGGAATGTATGTTTGTGGTGTAGGTAATTTAAGATCAATAAATTATACATTCAATAAATTTATGTCTTTTTAATGATGAAATTTATAGGAACACGTAGGATAGTAAATTTAATGTTATATATTGATTCTTAAATTCTTTTAGGTTGAGGGTTTAGATGTCTTTTTGGTTATAAAATGGTTTTGAGTATTGTTAGTTCTAGAATTGTATGTTTGTATGACAATGGTGAAAAAAAATCAGAAATAGAAAAATTAAATGTACAAGTGATTGTATTGGAAGTTTATATGAAAGGTGTGACAAAATATCAATGGTTGACCTAATGACAACAACACATACTGAGGTAACAAATAAATATGGATCAAGAACAATCTAGCATGGGTTATATGGTGAAATCCCTAACTAGTAAATTTGGCATGGAGGAAGAAAAAAGAAGTTTTAAAAGTATAATATTTCTTGAAAGACCAATTTAATTTTAAACAAATAAAATAATCAAGCCCATTTAAAGTGTAAATTAAGATATATTTTAAAAAACTTGATGGAAAAATTAATGCACAAAAGTTGAATTGATAGATTAAATAATTGGAAGTATATTTGTGTACATAAAGTTAATGGGACACAAAGAATATCTTTCACATGCTTAAAATTGGAAGGTTGTGCTCTTGTAAAGGGGAAAACATACATAGTTAATTTGGACAAGGGAAAAATTCTATTGTAAATAGTTGGGAAGAGTTTGTCTTAGTTTGTAGTAATTTATATTTTATTGGGTAGCAAATAGGTCAAAATATTGAATTGATGTATTGTAGACAAATAAGTGGGTAAAGTGTGCAAGCATATAATACAAATTTTAGAAAGAAACCATGTTGAATGTCATGAACTTGAATAATGAGGACATGCTTCCAAAGTATCTTAAAGGGCTCCACACCTACATTTGAAGGAAGGTGGTTACCACCAATTCAAAGGAATTTTTGGATGAAGCATGTGTCCAAGCATAGTATATGGAGGAGGAGAAGAAGAGAATTAAAAGATATTTCAAAGGATAAAACATAATTTAGAATATAGTTAGAAAGTTTAAAAAGCTAACATTCTTGTACAATAAGAGAAAGAAACAAAGAACCATTGTAGTCATTGTAAAATAAAAGGGAAGGTTATCACTAAGAATGAGAATTAACATCCTAAACTACATTGAAAAAATAAGAATAAGATAAAAGAGAACTAAAAAAATCTATGGTAATTATATACAAGGAAATTGAAAAGGGGATAGTTTTGATGTAGATGATAGACTTGGTTGCATAGCCACCAAAAGAGATGGATAGATTTTTAATCTTGGCACTAAAAGAAGAAGAAAATGGTTAATGCATTAATAGATATTGGTTCACTATACAATCTAATAAATTAAAAGAAATTGTTAAGAGATGTGGTTTTAAATCATATTAACATTGTCACCCTTATCCTTTGAGATGGATGAAAAGGGGTGTATAAATATAGGAAAAAAAGGTGCAGATTCTTTTTTGGGATAGATGCAAATACATTGATGAAGTAGATGGAAATTTTATTCCTCTTGGCACTTTTGACACAATGCATGGTAATCTATAACTATATATTAGAGATACAAATTTTATGAGGGATAAAAAATAAAAATAGGTTAAGGATAGAATTAATTATTAATAATTGTGGATGCTAAAATCTGCAAAATGTGATTAGAAAACTAACAATAAAACCTGCAGAATCATTAGTACTTCAACAACAAATCAAGATATTCAATTGCAAACAAATGACAAAGGATCTAAAAATTGAATGAAATATTTTAATGATAAGTTATGACTGTTCATGAGATTGAAAACTTGGCATCAAATCAAAGACAAGAAAAAAAGGATTTGCTTCAATGATCACAAGCCCTAGCATAATATGAAAAAAGGATAGTCCATAAAGATAGAGCACTAAATAAGATCACCATTAAATATTAATATCCCTTTTCTAAGATGAATTATTAGATCGCACTTGACATAATTTAAAATATTTTACCATGTTGGATATCAAATCATCTTATCATTAGGTATGCATGAATGAGGGAGAAACATGGATTTTTTTTTTAAACTATGTTATAGTCCTTTCTATAATAGATTATCCACATACAAAAATATAAAAAATAAATATTGAAAATGAGAACACAATGAACAATATTGATTGATTTGAAAAAATTGTATTACAATATATCACTAACACATGAAATTTTTTTAAAACTATGTTATATTTGTTCTTAAAATAGATTAGTCACTTACATGAAATATAAAAAAAAAATGTTGAAAATAAGAATACAACAAACAATACTAATTGATTTGATAGAATCATATTACAATATATCACTAACCCATGGAAAAACACATTCAAACTATGACATATTCCTTCCTACAATAAATTATACAGATACATGAAATATAGAAAATATAAATGATGAAAATGAGAACACGATGGACAATATTAATTGAAATGATGTAGAATCATATTATAATGTATTACTTTCCCGATGCCTCTTTAAGGGGACAACTTCCTTTGAGTAGTTCTCAATACAATATAATTCATGGATCCCCATTCTTCTCTCTAAGCCCTCTATTTAAGAAATTTCCACGAGAACTCACTTCTCATGCATGTGGGATAAACATAATTAGAGAAATACATCTTTCAAAGAATTTTTGTATGATAATTTTATTAATAAATCTTAATATAAAATTAAATAATTAAGAAGAAATAGTTAGGAATAGAGGGTTTAACATGCCCCCCTTAAAAAAAATTATCCTCAAATTTTGAATTTAAGAAATTATTATTGTTGTTGGAAGAGGGGTCCCCACATGGCATATTTGTTGGATGTTGTTGGATGTGTTGTTGATATGTAGTTGTCATTGATGTCAACACTATTAGCATTTGGTGTACTAAAGGTTGTATATGTCGAGGATATTGAGAAAATTGTAAAAGAAAG